>JAIOJX010000023.1:65098611-65698611 GCA_022376925.1 Tragulus kanchil | reverse complement strand
GAGCACTGGCTCTGGGCACATGCGCTCCAGAGCTCCGGCTCTGTAATTGGACACATCTGTCAAGCTGCTCTGTGACACGTGGGATCTTCCCAGGTCAGGGAAGGCGTTGTCTTTACCCACTGGACCACCAGGGAAGCCCTGAAATGTCCCATCTTGTCTTAATGTCCTGAGATCATCCTCTGGCTAATATTATGTTAATGTTGTGGGAGTGGGTCTTTTACAACCTCAACATTTTTCTAATAACCAAATGAAAACGTACAAAACGCCTCACCTAAACTAGCTGCTCCTGGTACTCTGCTACCCCATTCCAGGGCCTTTTGCTGGAAGTTTTCTCTATCCCGTTTTTCTTTAACAAAACTTTTGCTCCACAAAGCCCTGAGTGACCAAAGCTGTGTGTGTCTTTTGATCCCAAAGTGAAAGTTTCTCCTTTATAGGTCACAAATCCAACATGGTACACTGTAAGCTATCTACCATCATCTATCAGATTTAACAATGTCAACATCCTGGCTGTGATAATATAATGCAGTTTTGCAAAATGATACTATGCAGGAAACCAGAAAAGGATACTCAGGATCTCTCTGTATTATTTTCTTATAACTGTGTATGAATTTTGCACTTACCTCAAAATAGAAAGTTTTAGTCAATTATTAAGCACAAAAATATATCTTCTCAATAAACTTAAAGGAAGACTATATATGTTATAGATGCACTTGGAGGATATTAAGTAAAATCATTGAAATAAGTCATAAAAAGACAAATATTTACTATTCCACTTACAGGTGGAATCTAAAAAATAAAACGAATGAACACAACAAATCAGAAACTGAGTCAAAGATACAGGGAACAATGAAGTGATTTCTAAAAAGGAAGGGAGAGGTGGGAAGAACTAGTCAAACCATATTCTGTACACCTTAACTTACGCAGTGCTGCACATCAATTATGTCTTAACAAAACTGGAATAAAAAAATATATGTACACACATGCACATCCTGCACCTTATTAGAGGTGCAAGATATTAAGAATTATGCTATAATTATTTTCTGTAAAATAAAGGACAAATTGGATACAGAATATCAGAGAGGTAGGAGAAATACTGGTTAAGAATGAAACAGATTTTAAGAAAGTAGTAACAAACATCTATATAATCAGGGATAAAAATCCAGGGCAAGTATCTTTTGGTGCTTTCTTGAACAAAATATATCCCAAATATATAGCAGAATATAATTGTTGAGTGTGAGCTTTGAACTTGACTGCCCGAGACCTGATATCAATTCTATCAATCATCAGCAGCATGATCCTAGACAAGTTAATGAAACCCCTCTATGCCTCAGGTTCCTTATAATACGTAAATCCTATAAGCCTATTATGTGAGCCAAATAAATGAACATATATATATCTTATATATATCTTAGAAGAGTACCTCATATTCAGTCTTACCTGATTATATTATTACCAGATCACATGGCAACATAAGCTAAAATTTTCCTATTTCTTTCTTACTACTTATGCTTTGATACTTCTACCAACTGAGTTTATACCACAGTAGCATGAGAAATTGACACCTCTGCCTCTCTGATTTCTAAAGCTGTTTGAAAGCAGGCCAGAGAAGCACAGGATTGTGTGGGTGGCTGCTCACCCACCCAAATATAAACAAAGTTACTTACAAAGGGAAACCAGTTCAATACATCTCTCTCAAATCAGTCCCCCCTTTCCTGACTCTGATTTCCAACAAATCTTTGTTTGGTGAGTCTAGCACAAATTAAGAGATAATTCTGCAGTTTCTTCACCTTCTTGGCAACAAACAGCCTATTTATTCTTTGACAAAGTGTAATGCATCATAGGTAATGAAACACTCTTTCCCCAAAGAGAAACTATAATCATCATTTTCCAGTCCTGCTGGTAATTTTTTTCCTGATTCTGCAATCCTCCTGACTGATGAAGATTGACAGACAGTAATGATCTAGACAACAGTTGTTGGCTCTAAATCCCCTACAGACAGACTTGCTCTGCTGTCAGAATGGTGCAGAAGGAGCTGCTGAAGTAGCCCTCAAGTCTGTAGGATGACAGCTGTGAGAATCCTAGTCTGTGAGAGCATGAGCTTTACTGGAATGAATACATGATGCATGGAAAAGGAATAAATATTTCTTACACTTAAGGGCATGAACTAAATCAAACTCATATTTTCTAATGAACCATGATGATACAGTCACTGTTAGGGAAGACGGCAAATTGGTCGTATTGGTACATTTCTTCTTTAATAAGGACAAGCACTGACGTAGCAGCCATTTCTGTCAGCATATGATACACAACATGCAGCAAGAGAAACAAACACGATCACATAGTGGGAACACCAGAACACATCATGTGGCTTCTGTTACTGTCACTGAAGGTATTTGGTCACACACAATGGTTGCCCTGTTAATAACTTCAGAAGCTTAGGCATGTGGGTTTATCACTTTTACATTTCCTAAATGAAACCTCATTGGAAAGTCATTATTCACACACTTAACTACCCTGAGCCTCCCTTTTTTGTTTATATTGACAAATACCAGTGTTGGAAATGACTGGTCCTTGCAGTGTATATGATTCTATCATTTGTTTTTATTCAAATTCTTGAATCAAATTCCTTTTAAGAGTTCTTTGTTCAAGAATTAGGTTAATAAAGCCATTTTCATCTTCTTTACAGTCTTTAAACTTTTATAGGATTAGAATTTGTTCTGTCTGTATCAAGGGATACATCCATCCCCCTACCATTTTACTTAACACTCACTCAACTTACTCCATATTCTCCATTCTTTTATGAAAGTATAACATCCAGAAACATACCTCTGGCAAGGATATATAATAATAATCAGAATAGGACTATCTTGTTTTTCTTTCTGGAACTTTTCCCGAAGATGGCCAGCTTTGCAAGAGTCAGGATGAGTGGGAAAGGGGAGGTGACTTTGGTTGCAGACACTACTACACTTCAGGCAACAGTCAACAATGGCTTCTAGATTTAACAAGCTTCTTTCAAGAACTATATTCTGCAAAATTTACTAAAGCACATCTGTCATATCTTACTAGGCATTCTTGAAATTATCTTTCTTAATCTGGCAACCCACTTCCTGGATGAGATTAACATCATGTATAATAGAAAGGTAAGAAATTTCCTCTTCTAAAAGCAAAATGGAAAAATCAAAATTGTTCATTGTACCACAACTTACAATAGGTAGAACACGAAAGCAGCCTAGACGTCCATTGACAGATGAATGGATAAAGAAGCTGTAGTACATATATACAACAGAATATTACTCAGCCATAAAAAGAAATGCATTTGGGTCAATCCTAATGAGGTGGATGAATCTAAAACCTATTAAACAGAGTGAAGTAAGCCAGAAAGAGAAAGAAAATATTATATACTGACACATATACAGGGAATATAGAAGATGGTACTGATAAATGTATATTCAGAGCATCAATGGAGAAACGGACATATCCGTGGCTTCTGTTACTGTCACTGAAGGTATTTGGTCACACACAATGGTTGCCCTGTTAATAACTTCAGAAGCTTAGGCATGTGGGTTTATCACTTTTACATTTCCTAAATGAAACCTCATTGGAAAGTCATTATTCACCCCTTAACTACCCTGAGCCTCCCTTTTTTGTTTATATTGACAAATACCAGTGTTGGAAATGACTGGTCCTTGCAGTGTATATGATTCTATCATTTGTTTTTATTCAAATTCTTGAATCAAATTCCTTTTAAGAGTTCTTTGTTCAAGAATTAGGTTAATAAAGCCATTTTCATCTTCTTTACAGTCTTTAAACTTTTATAGGATTAGAATTTGTTCTGTCTGTATCAAGGGATACATCCATCCCCCTACCATTTTACTTAACACTCACTCAACTTACTCCATATTCTCCATTCTTTTATGAAAGTATAACATCCAGAAACATACCTCTGGCAAGGATATATAATAATAATCAGAATAGGACTATCTTGTTTTTCTTTCTGGAACTTTTCCCGAAGATGGCCAGCTTTGCAAGAGTCAGGATGAGTGGGAAAGGGGAGGTGACTTTGGTTGCAGACACTACTACACTTCAGGCAACAGTCAACAATGGCTTCTAGATTTAACAAGCTTCTTTCAAGAACTATATTCTGCAAAATTTACTAAAGCACATCTGTCATATCTTACTAGGCATTCTTGAAATTATCTTTCTTAATCTGGCAACCCACTTCCTGGATGAGATTAACATCATGTATAATAGAAAGGTAAGAAATTTCCTCTTCTAAAAGCAAAATGGAAAAATCAAAATTGTTCATTGTACCACAACTTACAATAGGTAGAACACGAAAGCAGCCTAGACGTCCATTGACAGATGAATGGATAAAGAAGCTGTAGTACATATATACAACAGAATATTACTCAGCCATAAAAAGAAATGCATTTGGGTCAATCCTAATGAGGTGGATGAATCTAAAACCTATTAAACAGAGTGAAGTAAGCCAGAAAGAGAAAGAAAATATTATATACTGACACATATACAGGGAATATAGAAGATGGTACTGATAAATGTATATTCAGAGCATCAATGGAGAAACGGACATAGAGAACAGACATAACTCAAAATCTTGGAAAAGGAAACCTCAAACATAGTTACTTAAAATAATAATAATAATAATAATAATAATAGTGAAAAGGCAGAGAAATACCGCACAAATGAAGCAACAATCTACAAATACACAAGTTCAAATAAACGAAGAGGAATTAGACAAATTTTCTGAAAGAGAATTCAGAAGAATGATAGTAATGATAATCCAAAACTCCAAAACTACAATATTAGAGAAAACGCACGAATCAATTAACATGCTGAACAAAGAAATACAAGAACTTAAAAAACACCAAACAGAGACAAACAACTCAATTACTGAACTTAAAAAAACAACAAATAGGGCTTCCCTGGTGGTCCAGTGGGTAAGGACACAGCCTTGCAGTGCAAGGGGCACCAGTTAGATCCCTGGCCTTGGAAGATTCCACGTGCTGCGGAGCGGCTGGACAGATGTGTCCAATTACGGAGCCGGAGCTCTGGGGCGCATGTGCCCAGAGCCGGTGCTCTGCGACAACAGAGGCCACTGCGATGGGAGGCCCACACGGGCCAAGGAACAAAGATGGATGAAAATAGATAGGTGAAAGACCAATATAAGTGGCCCGCCCACTCCCCTCCCTCCCCAACCCGACCCCAGCCCATAAAAAACAGCAACACGTAGAGACAAACAACTCAATTGCTGAACTTAAAAATACTCTAGAAGGAGTCAAGACTCTCTAGAGTATCTGAGGCATAACACCGGGTAAGTGAGCTGGATGGATGATAGAATGCTGGAAGCAATTGCTGAAGAACAGAATAAAGCTCAAAGAAAGAAAAAAGCAGAGGATAGTCTCTGAGACCTCTGGGATATCAAACCCACCAACATTCAAATTATACGCATTCCAGAAGAAGAAAAAAAGAAAGGGTATGAGAAAAAATTTGAAGAGATTACAGTTGAAAATTTCCCCAACATGGGAAAAAAAAGTAAGTAACCAGAAAGAGAAAGAAAATATTATATACTGACACATATACAGGGAATATAGAAGATGGTACTGATAAATGTATATTCAGAGCATCAATGGAGAAACGGACATAGAGAACAGACATAACTCAAAATCTTGGAAAAGGAAACCTCAAACATAGTTACTTAAAATAATAATAATAATAATAATAGTGAAAAGGCAGAGAAATACTGCACAAATGAAGCAACAATCTACAAATACACAAGTTCAAATAAACGAAGAGGAATTAGACAAATTTTCTGAAAGAGAATTCAGAAGAATGATAGTAATGATAATCCAAAACTCCAAAACTACAATATTAGAGAAAACGCACGAATCAATTAACATGCTGAACAAAGAAATACAAGAACTTAAAAAACACCAAACAGAGACAAACAACTCAATTACTGAACTTAAAAAAACAACAAATAGGGCTTCCCTGGTGGTCCAGTGGGTAAGGACACAGCCTTGCAGTGCAAGGGGCACCAGTTAGATCCCTGGCCTTGGAAGATTCCACGTGCTGCGGAGCGGCTGGACAGATGTGTCCAATTACGGAGCCGGAGCTCTGGGGCGCATGTGCCCAGAGCCGGTGCTCTGCGACAACAGAGGCCACTGCGATGGGAGGCCCACACGGGCCAAGGAACAAAGATGGATGAAAATAGATAGGTGAAAGACCAATATAAGTGGCCCGCCCACTCCCCTCCCTCCCCAACCACCCCCATAAAAACAGCAACACGTAGAGACAAACAACTCAATTGCTGAACTTAAAAATACTCTAGAAGGAGTCAAGACTCTCTAGAGTATCTGAGGCATAACACCGGGTAAGTGAGCTGGATGGATGATAGAATGCTGGAAGCAATTGCTGAAGAACAGAATAAAGCTCAAAGAAAGAAAAAAGCAGAGGATAGTCTCTGAGACCTCTGGGATATCAAACCCACCAACATTCAAATTATACGCATTCCAGAAGAAGAAAAAAAGAAAGGGTATGAGAAAAAATTTGAAGAGATTACAGTTGAAAATTTCCCCAACATGGGAAAAGAAATAGTCAAGTCCAAGAAGCACAAAGAGTCCCATACAGGATAAACCCGAGAAAGAAACATACCAAGACACATATTAATTAGGCTAACAGAAATTAAACACAAAGACAGAATACTAAAAGCAGCAAGGGAAAAGCAACTAGTGACATACAAGGGAAACCCCATACATTTAACAGCTGATCTTTCAGCAGAAACTCTGCAGGCCAGGAGGGAATGAAAAGACACATTTAAAGCGCAGAAGCATAAACTTTAATGAAATTTGCTAATATGACGCTCAGATTTTCCTTGACCAATTGGGCTAAATGACATTTTAAGAACACAAAATATTATTTTAGTATAGACAAGATTAGCTTAGAATGATATAAAAGATATGTCCCACAGACTGAAAAAGGCAATCACCTGTGTCCAATTAACCTCATATCTGAAAATGTGGCATTTATCTTTTTCTACCACAACACCAAGGAGTATGTGTAAAACTGTGTAAGTTCTAAATCTGTTTTATAGCTGTTTTTCCATGAAGATTCTTCCTGTACAGTACATAGCTATTAACACTATCAATAGTTTTCAATATGTACCTATTAACTGACTTTCTACAAAGAGGTAATTTTCCTCCCTCTCAGAAGCATTCTACATATTTGGATTAGATGTAACCTTGCTTTTTGAATTGGACTCTATTACTTCATGGACTCCATTTAGCTATCTATTCATCACAGTCCCATTTACCTTGATTAAAACACCCTGATTTACTAGTGCCAATTATTGATTACAAGTGGAGTTACACAAGCAGATCCTATTTCCATCTGACTTTTGGCACCCGTCTGATACTCCATTCATGAGTCATCTCTGTATCTCAAGCAGGCTGGGGCTTGCAGTCTCTGAAGAAGGAGGGAACATCAGAAATGAGAGAGTTTCTAAATTGCTGCAAAGCCAAACAGATAGACTGTGTTGTTCAAAGAAGCAGGCTGGGCAAAGAACAAAATCCCTGGGACAATGACTTAATATCTTCAAAATCACGACTTTGAAGCTGCTCTTGCTGGTTCTCATGGTGCCATGCCCCGACTTTGCTTGGAACAGCAGAGAGTTAGTGCTTAGCTTGGTCAACAAGTTTGAGTCAGCAGCAAAATGACAGAAGTTTTGGTGAGGACTTCATGCTGACAGATACCATTTATTAACCAAATATGTTTCAATGTTTATTCTCATGAAGCAGCAACCCTCATTGTTATGTTCAATTGACTGAAACATGGGAAAAGAAAGGCGAGTATTTCATTCTTCGAGTTTAGATATTAATACCTTCATACTGGGTTTGGAATCACCTCTATGTATGATTACAGAATTCAGTATCTGGGATATTAAATGTTAAATGGTATGTGAGGGTAGAGTGTCCACTGGCTTGTTTGGAGAGCTCATTTGCTTTAGTGTAAGAGTTGACTGTGCACAACTCTTCCCAACTGTGCTCAGTGACATCACCTTCATAGATTGAAAACAGCCATGATAGGAGCCTTTATGCTGGAAATCAACAATACTCTAAATCAGGGCATTGATATTAGAGAGTTTTGCATTATTAAACATATATCAGCATATGACTCAGTGTGTGTCTGTCAATGTGCATGTATGCACACATTCACAAAATTTAATCTCTAGAAAATTAGTCAACTTTAAATCTTCTCAGAAGGTAAAGAATCTGTCTGCAATGAGGGAAGTATAAAAAATGAGGTTTTGATTCCTGGTTCAGGAAGATCCCCCAGAGAAGGGAATGGCAACCCACTTTAGTATTCTTGCCTGGGAGATCCATTGGACAGAGGAGCCTGGCAGTCTACAATCCATGGGGTCACAAAGAGTCAGACATGACTGAGTAACTATCACTTTCACCTCACCCATGCATCTAAAAATGATCAAATACAGGTTTCAGCAGCTATAAAATCTCTTAACAGTTTCTTTGTGCTTATTCATTTTTTACAGTGGGAAGTTAGTTACAATGGGATAATCTCAACCTTGGTAATTCCAGTCCATTCTTCTCTTTAGTAGACCAACTCTGTTGTTGAATAATTAGAATTATTCCAAAAGCTTTTGAAGTTAAGCTGATTTGCTTTTCTTGATTAGCAAAAGCTTGGTTTTTAATAAGCACTTAGCTAATAAAACCATCCCTGGGACAATGACTTAATATCTTCAAAATCACGACTTTGAAGCTGCTCTTGCTGGTTCTCATGGTGCCATGCCCCAACTTTGCTTGGAACAGCAGAGAGTTAGTGCTTAGCTTGGTCAACAAGTTTGAGTCAGCAGCAAAATGACAGAAGTTTTGGTGAGGACTTCATGCTGACAGATACCATTTATTAACCAAATATGTTTCAATGTTTATTCTCATGAAGCAGCAACCCTCATTGTTATGTTCAATTGACTGAAACATGGGAAAAGAAAGGCGAGTATTTCATTCTTCGAGTTTAGATATTAATACCTTCATACTGGGTTTGGAATCACCTCTATGTATGATTACAGAATTCAGTATCTGGGATATTAAATGTTAAATGGTATGTGAGGGTAGAGTGTCCACTGGCTTGTTTGGAGAGCTCATTTGCTTTAGTGTAAGAGTTGACTGTGCACAACTCTTCCCAACTGTGCTCAGTGACATCACCTTCATAGATTGAAAACAGCCATGATAGGAGCCTTTATGCTGGAAATCAACAATACTCTAAATCAGGGCATTGATATTAGAGAGTTTTGCATTATTAAACATATATCAGCATATGACTCAGTGTGTGTCTGTCAATGTGCATGTATGCACACATTCACAAAATTTAATCTCTAGAAAATTAGTCAACTTTAAATCTTCTCAGAAGGTAAAGAATCTGTCTGCAATGAGGGAAGTATAAAAAATGAGGTTTTGATTCCTGGTTCAGGAAGATCCCCCAGAGAAGGGAATGGCAACCCACTCTGGTATTCTTGCCTGGAGAATCCCGTGGACAGAGGAGCCTGGCAGTCTACAATCCATGGGGTCACAAAGAGTCAGACATGACTGAGTAACTATCACTTTCACCTCACCCATGCATCTAAAAATGATCAAATACAGGTTTCAGCAGCTATAAAATCTCTTAACAGTTTCTTTGTGCTTATTCATTTTTTACAGTGGGAAGTTAGTTACAATGGGATAATCTCAACCTTGGTAATTCCAGTCCATTCTTCTCTTTAGTAGACCAACTCTGTTGTTGAATAATTAGAATTATTCCAAAAGCTTTTGAAGTTAAGCTGATTTGCTTTTCTTGATTAGCAAAAGCTTGGTTTTTAATAAGCACTTAGCTAATAAAACCATCAAGTAACCAGCAATTCATAGTGTCAACGGATGGGGAAGAGAAATATGACACTACCAAAAAAAAAAAAAAGCCAAAACACACAATAGATGCAAACATTGCAATCTTTCCAGAAAATATTCTAACAACAACAAAAAGCCAGACACTATTTTTAGAGACAGTGAGTTTTAGGGCTTTCCTTATAGCTCAGTTGGTAAAGAATCTGCCTGCAATGCAGGAGACACAGGTTCGATTCTTGGGTTGGGAAGATCCCCTGGATAAGTAAATGGTAACCTACTCCAGTATTCTTGCCTGGAGAATTCCATGGACAGAGAAGCCTGGCAGCTACACACAGTCCAAGGGATCAAAAGACTCGGGCACAACTTTGTGACTAAACCACCACTACCAGAATATTTCAAGAACTGGGTTAAGAGACACAAATCTGCAATTCAAAAAACATAAAAACACAAGATAAAATGTTACTCCTTGATCATGCCTTGATGGGCATGCATGCTAAGTCGCTTCAGTTATGTTCGACTCTTTGTGACCCTATGGATTATACAGCCTGCCAGTCTCTCTGTTCATGGGATTCTGCAGGCAAGAATACTAGAATCGTTTGCCATGTCCTCTTCCAAGGAATCTTTCCAACCCAGGGGTGAAATCTGTGTCTCTTATGTCTCCTGCACTGGCAGGCAGGTTCTTGACACTAGCATAACCTGGGAAACCCAGCTTTATGGGGCCTGCTATAATTAAGATTTCTAAAAGGTAAAGACCTTTGAAGAACTCATTTAGTTGGTGGCAGATTCACAAATTATAACACTTATTATATAGAGCTAAATAAGCTTACAGGAGGTTTTATAAAGAAAACAGAAATCGGGGCTTCCCCTGGTGGTCCAGTGGGTAAGGACACTGCCTTGCAGTGCAAGGGGTGCTGGTTCGATCCCTGGCCTGAGAAGATCCCACGTGCCGCGGAGCGACTGGACTGATGTGTCCAATTACGGAGCCAGAGCTCTGGCACGCCTGCGCCCAGAGCTGGCGCTCTGCGACGACAGAGTCCACCGCGATGGGAGACCCACAGGAGCCAAAGAACAAAGACGGATGAAAATAGAGAAATGAAAGACCAATAGAAGTGGCCCACCTATTCCCCCCCCTCCCCATCCCACCCCCCAAAAGATAAATAAATAAAAATTTTTAAAAAAGTACATATGAAGTTTCTCCCCCCCAAAAAAGAGAAAGACAACAGAAATCTATTATAACTTAATTATTATATATCATGTTAAAACTCAACTTGGTGGTAGAAATATGTTTTCAAGGCAGTTTTTTAAGTTTTAATAAGAGAAAACAAAAATCTTTTTTTAGTTAACTGAATTTTTAAGTTATCTAAGAAACAGGAAGCCTGGGAGCAAAAACTCCCATTCTTGCCTGGAGAATTCCATGGACAGAGAAGCCTGGCAGCTACACACAGTCCAAGGGATCAAAAGACTCGGGCACAACTTTGTGACTAAACCACCACTACCAGAATATTTCAAGAACTGGGTTAAGAGACACAAATCTGCAATTCAAAAAACATAAAAACACAAGATAAAATGTTACTCCTTGATCATGCCTTGATGGGCATGCATGCTAAGTCGCTTCAGTTATGTTCGACTCTTTGTGACCCTATGGATTATACAGCCTGCCAGTCTCTCTGTTCATGGGATTCTGCAGGCAAGAATACTAGAATCGTTTGCCATGTCCTCTTCCAAGGAATCTTTCCAACCCAGGGGTGAAATCTGTGTCTCTTATGTCTCCTGCACTGGCAGGCAGGTTCTTGACACTAGCATAACCTGGGAAACCCAGCTTTATGGGGGCCTGCTATAATTAAGATTTCTAAAAGGTAAAGACCTTTGAAGAACTCATTTAGTTGGTGGCAGATTCACAAATTATAACACTTATTATATAGAGCTAAATAAGCTTACAGGAGGTTTTATAAAGAAAACAGAAATCGGGGCTTCCCCTGGTGGTCCAGTGGGTAAGGACACTGCCTTGCAGTGCAAGGGGTGCTGGTTCGATCCCTGGCCTGAGAAGATCCCACGTGCCGCGGAGCGACTGGACTGATGTGTCCAATTACGGAGCCAGAGCTCTGGCACGCCTGCGCCCAGAGCTGGCGCTCTGCGACGACAGAGTCCACCGCGATGGGAGACCCACAGGAGCCAAAGAACAAAGACGGATGAAAATAGAGAAATGAAAGACCAATAGAAGTGGCCCACCTATTCCCCTCCCTCCCCATCCCACCCCCCAAAAGATAAATAAATAAAAATTTTTTAAAAAAGTACATATGAAGTTTTTTCCCCCCAAAAAAGAGAAAGACAACAGAAATCTATTATAACTTAATTATTATATATCATGTTAAAACTCAACTTGGTGGTAGAAATATGTTTTCAAGGCAGTTTTTTAAGTTTTAATAAGAGAAAACAAAAATTATCACTACCTATAATTTTATCATTTGGAAAGGGAAGTTTACACTGAATTTTTAAAGTCTCCATCTTCTAAGCTGTTAGATCTTCCCTCTTTGCCATGTTACACTTTCACAACTATGGACATTAACTTATTAACTGCCGGTTGACTGAAGGACTCAGCTAAATACAATACCTATTCCCTAACCAAACCAGCAACATGAAGTGTAACTGTAATTGATTCTTATTCAGGTGACAGAAAGCAATCTCAGTTACTGCTTTACTTAATTAGGATGCATGAGGCTAGGATCTCTGGGTCACATTTCTGTAAATTATGCCTCTTCAATTTTCTTGAGAAAGCACTTATGTCTCAGGCACCTTGACATGATTTTCAGTAAGACCATATAAACTCAGTGCAACCAAATTTCATTTATTTGTGGGTATATTATCTACATTGCCTTGTGTTTTTTCCACAGACTCCAGTCCATTAATTATTTATTTTTCATTTGCTGGGCATTAACTGAAAAGTTGACAGTAAAAGGCTTCACTACACATTTGTTGGCATACTATTTTGGAAGGACTAGGTGAATGCATGAGGGAACTCCTTCAATTTACTTTGCCTGAGGGGAACACTTTTAAACAGAAGTTTTTGGCCTTAAGCCCAGATCGAGAATTTTTAAAAGAAGGCGAAGATAGCATTAGTTTGAAGTATCTGCCTACCATTATGAAGAAACTTCCAAGAATGGCAGCATGGGGAATTAGACAACTGCTTTGTGCCTTGAGGACATCATTCCCAAAGAGGATAAACCCCCAAATCTGGCACGCCTGCGCCCAGAGCTGGCGCCTGCGACGACAGAGTCCACCGCGATGGGAGGCCCACAGGAGCCAAAGAACAAAGACGGATGAAAATAGAGAAATGAAAGACCAATAGAAGTGGCCCACCTATTCCCTCCCTCCCCATCCCACCCCCAAAAGATAAATAAATAAATTTTTTAAAAAAGTACATATGAAGTTTTTTCCCCCCAAAAAAGAGAAAGACAACAGAAATCTATTATAACTTAATTATTATATATCATGTTAAAACTCAACTTGGTGGTAGAAATATGTTTTCAAGGCAGTTTTTTAAGTTTTAATAAGAGAAAACAAAAATTATCACTACCTATAATTTTATCATTTGGAAAGGGAAGTTTACACTGAATTTTTAAAGTCTCCATCTTCTAAGCTGTTAGATCTTCCCTCTTTGCCATGTTACACTTTCACAACTATGGACATTAACTTATTAACTGCCGGTTGACTGAAGGACTCAGCTAAATACAATACCTATTCCCTAACCAAACCAGCAACATGAAGTGTAACTGTAATTGATTCTTATTCAGGTGACAGAAAGCAATCTCAGTTACTGCTTTACTTAATTAGGATGCATGAGGCTAGGATCTCTGGGTCACATTTCTGTAAATTATGCCTCTTCAATTTTCTTGAGAAAGCACTTATGTCTCAGGCACCTTGACATGATTTTCAGTAAGACCATATAAACTCAGTGCAACCAAATTTCATTTATTTGTGGGTATATTATCTACATTGCCTTGTGTTTTTTCCACAGACTCCAGTCCATTAATTATTTATTTTTCATTTGCTGGGCATTAACTGAAAAGTTGACAGTAAAAGGCTTCACTACACATTTGTTGGCATACTATTTTGGAAGGACTAGGTGAATGCATGAGGGAACTCCTTCAATTTACTTTGCCTGAGGGGAACACTTTTAAACAGAAGTTTTTGGCCTTAAGCCCAGATCGAGAATTTTTAAAAGAAGGCGAAGATAGCATTAGTTTGAAGTATCTGCCTACCATTATGAAGAAACTTCCAAGAATGGCAGCATGGGGAATTAGACAACTGCTTTGTGCCTTGAGGACATCATTAGGTCGTTCAACAGGAGCTGGAGAACAACGGACACTCATATCTGAGTGTAGATACACATTTCAAAATTAACACATATCACTTTTAACTATGCAAAATTTAGGTCAACCTAGTACAACATGATTGTAAGCATTAAATAAGCATCTATGATGACAGGAAAGTATGACTGTGATACCAAGAAAAAAACTGGTATCTAACACTGAGACAGAACTGTTATGATCAAACAGCTCATGATCAATAACAGAAGAAGCAATAAGAGAGACATTGGCAATAATGAAAAACTTTAAAAAGCATCCCACGTGAAAAAGTACGCTTTAAACTCTATTTTCTTCTTAGGGGTGTTATTGAAAATTATCTGTATCTTGATCATTCAGCCTTGTTCAACTCATTATAATTATGTTCAACTTAGAATAGTGAGGAGAATTCAACACTTGGATACTTAGGTATGTATGACTAATTTAACCAATTAGTAGCTACACCCAAAACCTCAGAGTAAGTCTTGTTATCATGTGAAATGCTGCATTTAAAAGTTTGAATATGGAATACAAATCCAGTATTTTGATGGCATTTAACTGTGTTGGGTAGGATCCAAGAGTTTCCTAAAATTCACCGAAGTCTTATGTGTTCATAAACATTTGTATGAATACATGCGATATGTGTGCATATAATGTGTGGCTTCAAATAAGGCAAGCTCATACATATTTGTGTGTGCCCATGTGCAGAAAAGTGGCCCCTGCCCATCCATTCAGCACAACTCATTCATTATGAAGCTATATAAACTGCACTTCCTGGTTATTCAAGTCTTCCCACCATAACTGACTGTGTGGTTTACCTCATTTCTCAGCTAGCAGCCTGCAGAGCCTTTTAGTGAAATGGATCATCTCAGATCTAATCAGTAATGTACACAAGCCCACTGCTTGTGCAATAAATACCAGGCTGCTATTCTTCCCTCCTGCCCATCCATAGTTCAATCAAGTGACAATGCCACAGGAGAATCCTCATCAAGAGAAACCTGAATAACATCAGTCATCCTAGAAAAGGACATTTGTGCATTCAAATAAACACTGCAACCTATCGTTCTTGTTGCTAAGGTTTTACATGCTGTTTTGGTCTTTTTCAGTCAAAAAATATTGTAGAGCCTACAGATAACAAGTGAAAAGAAATCTATAAATTGATTTTAATGGCCCTACTGAATTTTCAACAGTCCTAGACAGCTTAGTGAGATAAAAGCTGGAGTGATAAAGCATGAAGTGTTTTCAAACAGATTTGTATTGTTGAAGGCCGTGGGCTGTTTTAGTCTTTAGGGAGTTGGAGGAGGAGTAGAGAAGTGCATATTAGGCATTTGAGAACACTCATCCACTAACAATTGCAGTTCCAGAGAATGGTTAAGAGTTTGAAGAGATCTGAGATGCCTCTTATCTTCAAGTTCAAATCCTATAAGAAATCAGAAGTTCAGAGAGAGGAAAATAATGTATTCAATACTATGAAACAAATGCATCTAAACTGATATCTGCTGGCCTTCTGTTCAGTTTCTGTATTACAACATACTGACTACATAACCTGGCCATGAATTTCCCTTTTTCTCCCCCTCTTTGTTTTCCTTTTTCTCTCTCCTCTTCCATCCCTTCTTGCATCTTTCTCTTTTGATAATATTTCTCCCTCCTTCCCTTCCTCTTATCTCTTTCATTTCCCTCTTTCTCTTTCATCCACCTGTCCACTCATCGTTTAACAATTATTTACTGAATAGCTATTATGTGACAGGCATAGGATTAGGGACTGGGGATTCAGATGGGTTTCTGGCCTCAAAGAACTGACTATTCAATAGGGCACAGGTCAGGAAAAGCTTTCTGATGAAGTCACATCCACACTGAGACCTGAAGCATAAGTAGAGTCTGACACAGAATCCAGTGCAAGGGGAAGGGGAGGGCATAATGACATTCCAGGTAGAGGACATAATTTGTGCTAGTGTTCCATAGCAGAAAGCTGCCAGAAGAGGCCACTGGGAGATCTCAGCAAAATTGGCACATCGGGCAATGGCAGAAGAGCTTCCCTCCATAGTTCAATCAAGTGACAATGCCACAGGAGAATCCTCATCAAGAGAAACCTGAATAACATCAGTCATCCTAGAAAAGGACATTTGTGCATTCAAATAAACACTGCAACCTATCGTTCTTGTTGCTAAGGTTTTACATGCTGTTTTGGTCTTTTTCAGTCAAAAAATATTGTAGAGCCTACAGATAACAAGTGAAAAGAAATCTATAAATTGATTTTAATGGCCCTACTGAATTTTCAACAGTCCTAGACAGCTTAGTGAGATAAAAGCTGGAGTGATAAAGCATGAAGTGTTTTCAAACAGATTTGTATTGTTGAAGGCCGTGGGCTGTTTTAGTCTTTAGGGAGTTGGAGGAGGAGTAGAGAAGTGCATATTAGGCATTTGAGAACACTCATCCACTAACAATTGCAGTTCCAGAGAATGGTTAAGAGTTTGAAGAGATCTGAGATGCCTCTTATCTTCAAGTTCAAATCCTATAAGAAATCAGAAGTTCAGAGAGAGGAAAATAATGTATTCAATACTATGAAACAAATGCATCTAAACTGATATCTGCTGGCCTTCTGTTCAGTTTCTGTATTACAACATGCTGACTACATAACCTGGCCATGAATTTCCCTTTTTCTCCCCCTCTTTGTTTTCCTTTTTCTCTCTCCTCTTCCATCCCTTCTTGCATCTTTCTCTTTTGATAATATTTCTCCCTCCTTCCCTTCCTCTTATCTCTTTCATTTCCCTCTTTCTCTTTCATCCACCTGTCCACTCATCGTTTAACAATTATTTACTGAATAGCTATTATGTGACAGGCATAGGATTAGGGACTGGGGATTCAGATGGGTTTCTGGCCTCAAAGAACTGACTATTCAATAGGGCACAGGTCAGGAAAAGCTTTCTGATGAAGTCACATCCACACTGAGACCTGAAGCATAAGTAGAGTCTGACACAGAATCCAGTGCAAGGGGAAGGGGGAGGGGCATAATGACATTCCAGGTAGAGGACATAATTTGTGCTAGTGTTCCATAGCAGAAAGCTGCCAGAAGAGGCCACTGGGAGATCTCAGCAAAATTGGCACATCGGGCAATGGCAGAAGAGTATTACCTGACTGCAATACCATGGTCCTAATCCACAGTCCCAAATTTCCTCTAAAATATTTTCACTTCTGTATTAAAGTTTAAATATTACATTAATAAATCAGGAATAAACATTTTGAAGTAAACTTAAGAAAAAGAAATGGAGGAAAACGTGCCTTGCATCCAGCTTAAAACCCTGTAACCACAACCAAGTACCTTGATCTTTTTTCTGCTCACACATCCCTGGCACCCTTATGAACGTCAGTGTTGTCAGGGTGCTATATGGATTGTGGGCTCTGAAATCAGACTGATCATGGAATTTAATCCTGACTCTGAACTTTCTGATATTTTTGTCTTGAGAAAATCTTCCTAAGTTTCAGCTTTCTTAAGTGCAGAATCAGAAGAAAGAACTACCATCCAGAAAGTATGGAACTAAGTGGTTACACATGTAAAGATCCCAGCATAGTGTCAGGCATATTAACTATTCAACAAATATTCAACACGTTGATACAAAGATACGTAGCATTCAAAAGTAGAAGTTTTAAATCATACTATCAATGTGCTAAGGGGCTTTAGTTGTGTCCTCCTCTTTGAGACCATATGGACTGCAGTCTTCCCAGCTCCTCTGTCCATGCGATTCTCTAGGCAAGAATACTGGAATGGGTTACCATGCCCTCCTCTAGGTGATCTTCCTGAATCAGGGATTAAACACATGTCTCCCGCATCTCCTGCACTGTGGGCAGATTCTTTACTCACTGATGCTCTTAATGTAAATCTAGAGCCTCTACTTAGATACTGCCAGGAATGAAAGAATATGCTATTTCAAGAAAACACATTGGGTCTAGAAATGGCACATATGTCCATAAAGGAGAAAACATCGATGAGCCTCTTGGGCCCAATAGTTTAAAAATTATTTACTGAATAGCTATTATGTGACAGGCATAGGATTAGGGACTGGGGATTCAGATGGGTTTCTGGCCTCAAAGAACTGACTATTCAATAGGGCACAGGTCAGGAAAAGCTTTCTGATGAAGTCACATCCACACTGAGACCTGAAGCATAAGTAGAGTCTGACACAGAATCCAGTGCAAGGGGAAGGGGGAGGGGCATAATGACATTCCAGGTAGAGGACATAATTTGTGCTAGTGTTCCATAGCAGAAAGCTGCCAGAAGAGGCCACTGGGAGATCTCAGCAAAATTGGCACATCGGGCAATGGCAGAAGAGTATTACCTGACTGCAATACCATGGTCCTAATCCACAGTCCCAAATTTCCTCTAAAATATTTTCACTTCTGTATTAAAGTTTAAATATTACATTAATAAATCAGGAATAAACATTTTGAAGTAAACTTAAGAAAAAGAAATGGAGGAAAACGTGCCTTGCATCCAGCTTAAAACCCTGTAACCACAACCAAGTACCTTGATCTTTTTTCTGCTCACACATCCCTGGCACCCTTATGAACGTCAGTGTTGTCAGGGTGCTATATGGATTGTGGGCTCTGAAATCAGACTGATCATGGAATTTAATCCTGACTCTGAACTTTCTGATATTTTTGTCTTGAGAAAATCTTCCTAAGTTTCAGCTTTCTTAAGTGCAGAATCAGAAGAAAGAACTACCATCCAGAAAGTATGGAACTAAGTGGTTACACATGTAAAGATCCCAGCATAGTGTCAGGCATATTAACTATTCAACAAATATTCAACAAGTTGATACAAAGATACGTAACATTCAAAAAGTAGAAGTTTTAAATCATACTATCAATGTGCTAAGGGGCTTTAGTTGTGTCCTCCTCTTTGAGACCATATGGACTGCAGTCTTCCCAGCTCCTCTGTCCATGCGATTCTCTAGGCAAGAATACTGGAATGGGTTACCATGCCCTCCTCTAGGTGATCTTCCTGAATCAGGGATTAAACACATGTCTCCCGCATCTCCTGCACTGTGGGCAGATTCTTTACTCACTGATGCTCTTAATGTAAATCTAGAGCCTCTACTTAGATACTGCCAGGAATGAAAGAATATGCTATTTCAAGAAAACACATTGGGTCTAGAAATGGCACATATGTCCATAAAGGGAGAAAACATCGATGAGCCTCTTGGGCCATAGTTATGGTCAACTCAACCTGAAGACTATTTTCATCAACACAAATGAGAACTAAGACAGGTTTTAACTCTCAGGATTTATGAGCAGGACCCACCAACTCTGGAAATAAAATTAAGAGTACCTAACCCTTCTTTCTCGTTTTTAACTTCTGTAATTGGGATAATACTTCAAAGTGGTTTGAATTAAATGAGAATATATAGACTACTTATTATATTAGTATAACCTACAAAGCGAAGGTTGTTCAATTGTGTCCAACTCTTTGTGACCCATGAATGAGCCATGAAATTCTCCAGGCAGGAATACTGGAGTGGGTTGTCATACCCTTCTGCAGGGGATCTTCCCAACCCAGAGATCGAACCCAGGTCTCCTGCATTGCAAGTGGATTCTTTACTGTCTGAGCCACCAAGGAAAGTTGCCAGTCATGTTGGACAGTATATCCTATACCTGGGGCATAATATGTGATCATTAGATATTATATTTTTTTATTCGTAGTATACAAAGACCACATTTCAAAATACAGTGTTTGAAATACTATTACTGGATAATTTAATTATAAGGGCAATAATAAAAAGGTGGTTAAACCTTTTTCCCTTTTAATGTACCTCACAGGTGTTTTGAGAATTAATTTTTATTTTATTTTATTTTATTTATGGGGGGGCGGGTTCGGGAGGGAGGGGGTGGGCAGGCCACTTCTATTGATCTTTCATTTGTCTATTTTCATCCGTCTTTGTTCTTTGGCTCTTATGGGCCTCCCATCGCAGTGGCCTCTGTTGTCGCAGAGCGCCGGCTCTGGTAATTGGACACATCAGTCCAGCGGCTCCGCGACACGTGGGATCTTCCCAGGCCAGGGATTGAACTGGCGCCCCTTGCACTGCAAGGCAGTGTCCTTACCCACTGGACCACCAGGGAAGCCCGAGAATTAATTTTTGCCATAATTTTCTTGTAAGGGAAAAGGGGAGCTGGAGTCCCAATGCAGAAAAGAAAAAGCCCGTGCTCATTTCAAATAAGGCTTTAAAGGTTTCTAATTTGTTTTCAGTCATTTACCAACAACTTTATTGCTTCAATAAAAGCAAAAGACAAAATTCTTTATGTCTTGAAGCAGAAACAAGTTGTGGTGGCCAGAGCCAGAATTCCTCATAAAAAACAGTTTATCTCAAAGCATACAATATCTCAATATGTTTTAAAGATAAAGATTAGGGACAAAGCTTTCTTTGGAACAGAAGCTTTGAAATGCATACCTGTTCATCAACCTGATATTGCTTTCCTGCTTCTCAGCAGTGCTATCCCCATGACATTAATAGTCACAGTTGGGTGTTAGAGATGTTTCCTCATGCTGTATATAAAACATTTTTATTTCAGGGTGACATTCTGTAAACTAGAGGCATTTACAGAGAGTTGCATCTCTCTGATTATGTAATTCTTAAAAATGGCTTCTAATGTGGAATTTTAAAAGTCACAATTTGGTAACCATTATGGTTATAACTGATTCAGAAAGAGTCATCAATAGATGCTAAAACAAGAAGTTTAAACTTTGATTAGCAACAAGATATTTACATAATTGCAAGTAAAACAGGAGAATAGGGGAAACCTAGTGATGAAAATGAACATCACCAGCTTTGAGAAACAGGCATCAGGTGCCTCCAGATAGTATGTGCAGGAAAGGACACGGGTACACTTGTGTGGCAAAAGTGCATAATTGTCATAAAATCACAAAAAAGAAACACTAGACAAGCTCAAAGACTGAGAGAATCAGCAGAAATAAGTTTCCTAAACACTTCAAAACTGTGAAGGTCAGGAAAGACAAGGGAAAGGAAAGACTGAAACATGTCCCCAGGTAGTGGAAAAGCATGGGCATAATCTGAATAAGGTATTAGATTAGATAATGTTTTATTTGTGTTGATTTCCTGAATTACGGTATTATACTATTGTTATGAAAGAGAACATCCTTTTTGGGGGAAAATACGTTTTAGTATTTAAGGGTAAATATAAATCTGCCACCACACACACAAACATATAGAATCTAATTTAACTCCTGCATCTTCTATGGTATTGCCATTATTATTATTTTTTTAAATTTTGGCCTCTTTTATTGGTCTTTCATTTAGTTATTTTCGTCCATCTTTGTTCTTTGGCCTGTGTGGACCTCCCATCCATTGTCGCAGAGCACTGGCTCTAGGCGCATGCGCTCCAGATCGCTGGCTTGTAGTTGGACACATCAGTCCAGCCACTCCGTGGCATGTGGAATCTTCCCAGGCCAGGGATCGAACCAGCACCCCTTGCACTCCAAGGCAGACTCTTTACCCACTGGACCACCAGGGAAGCCCTGGTATTTCCATTATTGTTTATATTTTAGAGTTTAGAAAATTGAAGACCAAAAGTTGAAGACAAATTTTTAGCTGTCCAGCTTTGTCCTTTCCATTCTCATTTCCTAAAGTATATACCTTAGAATACCAAAGTTATTTGAAAAAAAATGAGGGAAATACAACGGTCAAGTATGTTTCAGATATACTGCATTACATTAACTTAGCCTCTACTGTGCTAATTTACGTCACTACTCCTCAATGTGTATCCATTATGCAGCATTCCCCACATAAATGTATATACCATGTCACTCAACAGCCACTTTTAATAAATCATTTGTAGCTTTTTACGTAATTTTGTTTAGTCACCCAAAGTATTTTTGTAATTTTGTTAAGTCACTTCAAGTATTTACTTGAAGAACTCAATCTACATTACACTTTAGTTCCTCTTACATGTTAAGCACATAGTAGATATTCAATAAATATCCCATGATTACTGGCAGGGACACACTAACCTTTTATACTGTTTCTTCTTAGAGTATTCTGTGGTATTGAGTTTTCATCCCTTCAATTTCCTGTACTGAAGCTAATATTTACATGTAAACTAAGTGATCTTTGGATGTCCTGAAGCTGACTTCTAATCATTAATAGAAACTTCAGCCTTCTGACAGACTGTGATTACATTTGTGTAACTCTTCATTCTCTTCTTACCCAGGTAAGAGTCAATTTTGCAAAGAGAAAGTCCCTAAAAGGTTTTCAATAGGAAGGAAGAATTTAATTTAAATAAGCACTATATACCTGGCAGTTGAGAAAAATGAAAGGGGCATAAACAGTTCATCAGAAAGCACCACGGTGTTTTAAATCATAGGTAATAAAAATCATAGTGTCATGAAGAAAACCACTACACAGACTTTGAAATGACTTTTCTAAACTGCAAAAGTTGCATTAATTCTTACTTCCTGGGATTACACATGCGCATGACTGCATTTGGTGCAAAGCACACACTTTCTGCCAAGCTTTGGCAATTTTATGTGAAACAGGGGATCGAACCAGCACCCCTTGCACTCCAAGGCAGACTCTTTACCCACTGGACCACCAGGGAAGCCCTGGTATTTCCATTATTGTTTATATTTTAGAGTTTAGAAAATTGAAGACCAAAAGTTGAAGACAAATTTTTAGCTGTCCAGCTTTGTCCTTTCCATTCTCATTTCCTAAAGTATATACCTTAGAATACCAAAGTTATTTGAAAAAAAATGAGGGAAATACAACGGTCAAGTATGTTTCAGATATACTGCATTACATTAACTTAGCCTCTACTGTGCTAATTTACGTCACTACTCCTCAATGTGTATCCATTATGCAGCATTCCCCACATAAATGTATATACCATGTCACTCAACAGCCACTTTTAATAAATCATTTGTAGCTTTTTACGTAATTTTGTTTAGTCACCCAAAGTATTTTTGTAATTTTGTTAAGTCACTTCAAGTATTTACTTGAAGAACTCAATCTACATTACACTTTAGTTCCTCTTACATGTTAAGCACATAGTAGATATTCAATAAATATCCCATGATTACTGGCAGGGACACACTAACCTTTTATACTGTTTCTTCTTAGAGTATTCTGTGGTATTGAGTTTTCATCCCTTCAATTTCCTGTACTGAAGCTAATATTTACATGTAAACTAAGTGATCTTTGGATGTCCTGAAGCTGACTTCTAATCATTAATAGAAACTTCAGCCTTCTGACAGACTGTGATTACATTTGTGTAACTCTTCATTCTCTTCTTACCCAGGTAAGAGTCAATTTTGCAAAGAGAAAGTCCCTAAAAGGTTTTCAATAGGAAGGAAGAATTTAATTTAAATAAGCACTATATACCTGGCAGTTGAGAAAAATGAAAGGGGCATAAACAGTTCATCAGAAAGCACCACGGTGTTTTAAATCATAGGTAATAAAAATCATAGTGTCATGAAGAAAACCACTACACAGACTTTGAAATGACTTTTCTAAACTGCAAAAGTTGCATTAATTCTTACTTCCTGGGATTACACATGCGCATGACTGCATTTGGTGCAAAGCACACACTTTCTGCCAAGCTTTGGCAATTTTATGTGAAACAGAAAATTTGATATCTTTGAAAAACAGATCTTGAGCTTTTAAGCACATAAATGTAAGGATGCACACATTGCTGCACTTTCAAGGCTAAAGTGATGTCTGACATATTTTTCTGATACCTTAACAACTAAACTCTGCAGAGAGGCTCAAATTTTACTGTCTTTCAACTATGGCTGATGGGGTGATTGTCACATGTGTACATGCTAAGTTGTTTTATTCATGTCCAACTCTTTATGACTCTGTGGCCTATAGCCCGCCAGGTTCCTCTGTCCATGTAATTCTCCAGGCAAGAATCCTGCAGTGCATTGCCATGCCCTCCTCCAGAGGGTCTTCCTGACCCAGGGATCAAACCCATGTCTCTTACATCTCCTGCACTGGCAGGCAGTTATTTACTACTAGCACCATATGGGAAGCCCTAGTGATTGTCACATAGTTGGCATATTTTAGACATAAGATGGAATTTGGGGGCAGTTTCTTACAACAAGAGATGGAGGAGTTTATTTTTTTACTTTAGTTTTTTATTTTGGTGGGGGCAGGTTGGGGAAGGAGGGGGCAGGCGGGCCACTTCTATTGGTCTTTCATTTATCTATTTTCATCGAGATGGAGGAGTTTAGAAGAGTGTCTCTCTCTCTCTCTCTCTCTATGTATATATATATATGTGTGTGTATATATATATATATACATATATATATTATATTATATATATATATATATGCACATATATATTACACATATATACCATTCTCTTCAGTATATAGATAGTCACTAAGTACCTAATACATACAAGTTACTGTGTTGAGTGCCATGGAAAGGAAATTTAGTCCCTGATCTACAGCCTTTTCCCATCTTTATTCATAGGCAAATTTTCTGAACTCGCTTCCATCTGCCACACAGATATCTTGATTTGTTTTTTTCATTCTCTCTTCTCTGGCTTCTGTTAATAATCTTCCGTCACTCTATTACAATGGTTCTCAAATATGGTTGCTGGACTAGCCAGCATAGTATGACTTTTGAAATGACTTTTCTAAACTGCAAAAGTTGCATTAATTCTTACTTCCTGGGATTACACATGCGCATGACTGCATTTGGTGCAAAGCACACACTTTCTGCCAAGCTTTGGCAATTTTATGTGAAACAGAAAATTTGATATCTTTGAAAAACAGATCTTGAGCTTTTAAGCACATAAATGTAAGGATGCACACATTGCTGCACTTTCAAGGCTAAAGTGATGTCTGACATATTTTTCTGATACCTTAACAACTAAACTCTGCAGAGAGGCTCAAATTTTACTGTCTTTCAACTATGGCTGATGGGGTGATTGTCACATGTGTACATGCTAAGTTGTTTTATTCATGTCCAACTCTTTATGACTCTGTGGCCTATAGCCCGCCAGGTTCCTCTGTCCATGTAATTCTCCAGGCAAGAATCCTGCAGTGCATTGCCATGCCCTCCTCCAGAGGGTCTTCCTGACCCAGGGATCAAACCCATGTCTCTTACATCTCCTGCACTGGCAGGCAGTTATTTACTACTAGCACCATATGGGAAGCCCTAGTGATTGTCACATAGTTGGCATATTTTAGACATAAGATGGAATTTGGGGGCAGTTTCTTACAACAAGAGATGGAGGAGTTTATTTTTTTACTTTAGTTTTTTATTTTGGTGGGGGCAGGTTGGGGAAGGAGGGGGCAGGCGGGCCACTTCTATTGGTCTTTCATTTATCTATTTTCATCGAGATGGAGGAGTTTAGAAGAGTGTCTCTCTCTCTCTCTCTCTCTATGTATATATATATATGTGTGTGTATATATATATATATACATATATATTATATTATATATATATATATATGCACATATATATTACACATATATACCATTCTCTTCAGTATATAGATAGTCACTAAGTACCTAATACATACAAGTTACTGTGTTGAGTGCCATGGAAAGGAAATTTAGTCCCTGATCTACAGCCTTTTCCCATCTTTATTCATAGGCAAATTTTCTGAACTCGCTTCCATCTGCCACACAGATATCTTGATTTGTTTTTTTCATTCTCTCTTCTCTGGCTTCTGTTAATAATCTTCCGTCACTCTATTACAATGGTTCTCAAAGTATGGTTGCTGGACTAGCCAGCATATCTATACCAGTATCAGTTGGGAATCTGTTAGAAACAGAAATTTCTGGCCTCACTACAGATCTACAAAATTACAGTTTTGGCAGAGTGTGACTAGGGAGGAAAAGCGAACAGCCATCTGTGTTTTACCAGTCCTCCAAGGGATTCCAATGCATACTGCAAATCAGAACATTGCCCTCCTGGAACCACTTCCTCAAAGTTCAGTTAAAAACCTCTAATTTCCCAAATTTAGTGGTCTTACCCCAGACCTGATCCTTCTCTACCCCTGTACCATTTCACATCACTGCCTGAGACTTTCCCCTCCCTTGCTTTCTGTGATTGTTCTACCCTGATTGATTCTCTTTTTGAGCAATACTTCACACCATTCTGTATCTCTTTCACTGACTTCTTCCCCTATGATCTAGAGTTTTCCATAGTTAAACCTTGCCTACTTTCACTTTGTACTTTCTCCCATGAGAATCAGATGCATTTCTGTGATCTTACTTATTCATTTTAGCCACAGGACTTTACAAATTTTTATCCAATCTTTTCTTAATAGAGTCTTCAAGTGTACCTTTCCAAATGCTTGATTAGAAATGCCATCTCTATGAAAAAAAAAAAAAAACAAAAAAACAAACAGAAATGCCATCTCTATGTTCCATGACCTTTTATAAAGAATACATCAAAACCCTAATACCCAGTCCTTGTCACCCCCAAAGTAGTTAGCTCTTTAAAGTGGGGGCTCTATGGTCAAATAATTAGAGAAAACTGGATAAGCAAAAATGAAAAGTATTTATATTTTTCATTTCCTAATGTATGACTTTCTCAGAAGATCTATAGCTTTTTTTCCAAATGTATGACTCTCTGGGAGGATGTACAGCTTGTGGTATTTCCTATACTTTTACGAACACATGTTCTTTTATCACAGAGCATCTTGTAAGAAGAGCACTTCTGAGGAATTCATGTTGGGAAATACTACATGACTGACCCTCTATAACTTGATGTTTTGTGAGCTTTTAAACAAGAAATTGAAGACAATTTTAACATTGAGAGCCTTAGAAATAGCACTTAGCTGGCCTGTAAAAGGCAAAAAAAGAGGCACTTTTCTTAGCATCCAAATAATGTTATTCACTTCATAGTCCCCTCTCCTAAGAGGATTTCTCAGACTCTTAGTCATTTAATATTTGCTGCCTGTTTCCAGCTCTGTCCTACACCACCCCACCTTCCTCCCTAACCCCACTTTGTGAAACGTGTTTTTTTTGGAGAGATTTTCTTAGAAATCCAAGGAAGGTAGGAAAAAGAAATTAACTATGCATACAATTCTCAGACTCTTACAATTTAAAATAGATTTATCATTACTTGAGAGTGTTGCTAGAGCAACATATATATTGAATAGATATTTGCCTGGGGCACAGAATAAAAACCTGCTCTAAATGGAATAGAGTCAATATTCTATCTGGTCTCTGATATTTCACAGTTGTGGCCCACTTTTTTTTTTTTTTTCTAAATGCCATGACACTTACTTAAGAAATGCTCAAAATAAAACTTTAATTTAATAAGCACTAAATACCTCATGACTTTCACACATATGCCAAAATAGGCTTACCCTTGTAATCTCTAAGAACTGCCCTTTGGAATATTTTCAAGGCCAATGTAAGCTGCACTTGCAGTGTTTTAGGAAGATGAATTCCTAAATACTGTTCTTTTAGTGAAAGCAAAGTATGTGTGCGTGTAAAATCAATTTAATGAACTGCTTCTGAAACAGATGAAGAGGATCTCAAATTAATCCAAGGTAAAAATTCATATGTAGGTATCTTCTGACATTTAGAATTTATAATCAAGATCAGTAGAGATTAATAGAAACTACTACATACTATTATATACATGTATAAACATGGCATAATCTTTAATCATCAATAGACTTTCAATTATTTTTCTATTCTTCCAGTTTTTTTTGTTTTTTTTCACTAAACATTCAAATGCTCTGGTCTGAACTGTTTATTATCAGGTAAAAGCATGTCTTACACGAGCATCTTGTAAGAAGAGCACTTCTGAGGAATTCATGTTGGGAAATACTACATGACTGACCCTCTATAACTTGATGTTTTGTGAGCTTTTAAACAAGAAATTGAAGACAATTTTAACATTGAGAGCCTTAGAAATAGCACTTAGCTGGCCTGTAAAAGGCAAAAAAAGAGGCACTTTTCTTAGCATCCAAATAATGTTATTCACTTCATAGTCCCCTCTCCTAAGAGGATTTCTCAGACTCTTAGTCATTTAATATTTGCTGCCTGTTTCCAGCTCTGTCCTACACCACCCCACCTTCCTCCCTAACCCCACTTTGTGAAACGTGTTTTTTTTGGAGAGATTTTCTTAGAAATCCAAGGAAGGTAGGAAAAAGAAATTAACTATGCATACAATTCTCAGACTCTTACAATTTAAAATAGATTTATCATTACTTGAGAGTGTTGCTAGAGCAACATATATATTGAATAGATATTTGCCTGGGGCACAGAATAAAAACCTGCTCTAAATGGAATAGAGTCAATATTCTATCTGGTCTCTGATATTTCACAGTTGTGGCCCACTTTTTTTTTTTTTCTAAATGCCATGACACTTACTTAAGAAATGCTCAAAATAAAACTTTAATTTAATAAGCACTAAATACCTCATGACTTTCACACATATGCCAAAATAGGCTTACCCTTGTAATCTCTAAGAACTGCCCTTTGGAATATTTTCAAGGCCAATGTAAGCTGCACTTGTAGTGTTTTAGGAAGATGAATTCCTAAATACTGTTCTTTTAGTGAAAGCAAAGTATGTGTGCGTGCGTAAAATCAATTTAATGAACTGCTTCTGAAACAGATGAAGAGGATCTCAAATTAATCCAAGGTAAAAATTCATATGTAGGTATCTTCTGACATTTAGAATTTATAATCAAGATCAGTAGAGATTAATAGAAACTACTACATACTATTATATACATGTATAAACATGGCATAATCTTTAATCATCAATAGACTTTCAATTATTTTTCTATTCTTCCAGTTTTTGTTGTTTATTTTCCCTAAACATTCAAATGCTCTAGTCTGAACTGATGATTATCAGGTAAAAAGCATTTTAATAATTCTCTTTCGGGCTTCCCTGGTGGTCCAGTGGGTAAGGACACCGCCTTGCAGTGCAAGGGGCGCCAGTTTGATCCCTGGCCTGGGAAGATCCCACGTGCTGTGGAGCAGCTAGACCAATGTGTCCAATTACCAAACCGGAGCTCTAGAGCGCATGTGCCCAGAGCCGGTGCTCTACGACAAGAGAGGCCACCGCGATGGGAGGCCCACATGGGCCAAAGAACAAAGTTGGTGAAAACAGATAAATGAAAGACAAATAGAAGTGGCCCATCTGCCTCCCTCCGTCCCCACCCCACCTCCCCCACCACCAAAAAAAAATTAAAAAAACAATTCTTTTCCTTGAAAGTCTTATGATATATTTTACCTGAATGCCCCAGAATCAGGAACTATCATTAAGAACCTAGGCACAGCGCAAATAACATTGGAAAGAATTCAACAACAGATCAATTTTTGCAAGGACTGAAATCTTCTGGTACAAAGGAGGTTGTCCCAAACTCCTGCAACCTTGGCTATCCTCTAGATCTACAGTGGATATCTTGCTCATCTGATTGTCTCACATAAAGACAGTATCTAATCTGATGGTTCATCACATGCAAAAACTCATTCTTTCATGATCAGTGAAAGCTGTCAACAGCTAAATCTGCCCCACAGAAGAACTATTCAACTGCAAATTTATACATATGCAATCACCAGGAGAAAACCATTGCCTTCAAAATGTAAGCCCACTGATTGCATCCCTCCAGAACAAAAGGGTATTAAGGGCAGAGACTTTGACTACCATTCACCAATGATTCACCAATGCTTTGTAGAGTGCCTGATACATGGTTATATGCTTAATAACTAATTGTTGAATGAATAAATGATTTTGCATTTTCTATTCTTGCCATATCATTATTCAACTCTAGAACTATTTAATCTAATAAACTATTAACACTTTTTTAAAAGGTGAAGAGTAGTATTTTCATTACCCCGTCCACAACACAGCCTAGATTGGTGTTCTGCTCAGAAGAAGCTCTCAATATATTTGTTAAATGAAAGAATGGCTAAAACTATCTTTCAACATTTTAGAGCATTTAGTTATTGAATTATCTATCTCTTTCATGCCAAAGAACTAAGTAACCCCTCTAGTCTCAACCAACAAGACTAGGCTTTCATTTAGGGGCAGGCCTACTGGCCTCTGATCCTTGTGTTCTGGGGGACAGTTTACTCACTAGCCATCCATGAAGCACCCAACTTTCTACAAGCAGGCATACTGGGTTGTGTGTGCTTTCAGCTACAACCTTGTGGCATTCACCTACCATAAAAATCAGGAGAATTCCCATTTGGTTCTGTTTCCTCTCCAGGTATTTCATGGCTCCAGCTATCAGGAAAAGCCTTGTCTTGCTCACCTCATTCAACTCCGTGATTTGAATCTTCTGTATTTTACATGCAGGTTAGAGTCTGAACCTTACATTGGAGTGGAAATGAACAATTTCAGGCAATTGCACCCATGTGCAGAAACTGTGGGTAACTGGAAAGCAGTGTCCAATTTCTGAGACTGCTACAGAAAGCAAAAATTTCACTTTGATGCTGATGTGAGAGGAATGTCAAGAAAGTTCATGGGGATTACAAAGGAGGTGCAATCCTGCAACCTTGGCTATCCTCTAGATCTACAGTGGATATCTTGCTCATCTGATTGTCTCACATAAAGACAGTATCTAATCTGATGGTTCATCACATGCAAAAACTCATTCTTTCATGATCAGTGAAAGCTGTCAACAGCTAAATCTGCCCCACAGAAGAACTATTCAACTGCAAATTTATACATATGCAATCACCAGGAGAAAACCATTGCCTTCAAAATGTAAGCCCACTGATTGCATCCCTCCAGAACAAAAGGGTATTAAGGGCAGAGACTTTGACTACCATTCACCAATGATTCACCAATGCTTTGTAGAGTGCCTGATACATGGTTATATGCTTAATAACTAATTGTTGAATGAATAAATGATTTTGCATTTTCTATTCTTGCCATATCATTATTCAACTCTAGAACTATTTAATCTAATAAACTATTAACACTTTTTTAAAAGGTGAAGAGTAGTATTTTCATTACCCCGTCCACAACACAGCCTAGATTGGTGTTCTGCTCAGAAGAAGCTCTCAATATATTTGTTAAATGAAAGAATGGCTAAAACTATCTTTCAACATTTTAGAGCATTTAGTTATTGAATTATCTATCTCTTTCATGCCAAAGAACTAAGTAACCCCTCTAGTCTCAACCAACAAGACTAGGCTTTCATTTAGGGGCAGGCCTACTGGCCTCTGATCCTTGTGTTCTGGGGGACAGTTTACTCACTAGCCATCCATGAAGCACCCAACTTTCTACAAGCAGGCATACTGGGTTGTGTGTGCTTTCAGCTACAACCTTGTGGCATTCACCTACCATAAAAATCAGGAGAATTCCCATTTGGTTCTGTTTCCTCTCCAGGTATTTCATGGCTCCAGCTATCAGGAAAAGCCTTGTCTTGCTCACCTCATTCAACTCCGTGATTTGAATCTTCTGTATTTTACATGCAGGTTAGAGTCTGAACCTTACATTGGAGTGGAAATGAACAATTTCAGGCAATTGCACCCATGTGCAGAAACTGTGGGTAACTGGAAAGCAGTGTCCAATTTCTGAGACTGCTACAGAAAGCAAAAATTTCACTTTGATGCTGATGTGAGAGGAATGTCAAGAAAGATTTCCATGGGGTATTAAATAACAAAAGGGACTGAACAACTCTCATTGCTAACGTGAGGGAGACACATAATTTTTCATCAGGAGCTTGAGCTAAGGCTCCATTCTGCCCCACATCAGTTATTATGAGATGAAAGCAGGTGAAATTTATTTATTTCATTCAAATTCACATTATTCAATGCTGCTTTATAAAATAAAATCACTTGCCACAGAATAACAATAAATGAGTCTTTCTCAAGAGCAGGCCAAGGACCCTCACTTTCATTACTACATCTTTGCTGCACTAACATTTTTGGCACTATTCTTGCTCATGTGTCACAGTCATTATCGGTGACTCTACCTCATTTATCCTTTTTATCACAAGGCACACCCTGACTCCCTCTCTCCAAGGCCATGTTGACCTGCTTTAGTGATGTGAATTTCCTCTAGGCACACAGCTCTCGTTGTACCCAATGAGAGTCACATCATCTGAAATGTTCAGAGTCATGACCAGAGTTAAGTATTCATCTTTCAGGGCAGGAGAAAACTGTGCAATAGTGCTCTGGCAGGTCCCTACCTGAAATGTGAGTTTTAGTTTCTAAAGACATCGTTTTACATACAGAAACAAAATTAACCACTTCTTTGATTCATGAGACAAAAAAGGAAAGAGTGGCCTCAAGGAGTCCAAACCTGTAAGGAGGCATATATGAAGTAGGGATGGAGGATGTGGCCAGTAAGAAGGTTCTTGAAGCAACTGGCACTTGCCAGTTCTATGTTGCCTGGTCATATGGATACAGTGTATTGGCCCTGCTGGACTGTGGCTCTTTGAAGGCAGAGGAAGCACTGTGGTATAACTGAAAAGAGGACAGGTTCTAGAGTCCTAATACTGCACAGTAAAATACCATTTTTCCCATTTTCCATCTGTGTAAGTCTGGGAAAGTTACCTCACTCTCTGAGACTCAGTTCCCTCATCTGTGACCCAGGGGTCAATAATAATCTCCTTTCAGATCTGCTACACTACACTGTATCTAGAGTCAACAGTAATGAGTTATACACTTAAAATTTGTTAAGAGGGCAAAGCTCATGTTAAGTGTTTTTATGACTCACACACACACACACACACACACACACACAAATACAAGAAACAAATGAAAACCTCCATTCAGGTTATGTGGGGCTTAAATAGAATAATATAAAATAAAATAACAACTAGACTGGGAACACAGAAGGTGCTCAAGAGCTTTATTAAGTGTAACCTACAATTGTTAATGGTGCCCCAATCAGTGTTATGCTAGTAGTGAGAGATAATAAATAAAGGAAAGTGTTATGTGGGAATTACAACGTTTTCATCATTATTTTTCTGGTATAGGGCATAGTGCTTAGGACCTAGGAAGTTCTCAACTAACATTTATGCATATAAATTAGATTCATCAATTATTTTTGTGAGACTCATGTAAGTCTCACATACACTTTAGTAACAGATAATTTAAAAAATAAACATAAAAAAATACAATTTGTACATTTAAGTAGGGCACAGGTAAGGTGCAATGTTGCTTACAGAAATGGAAGTGCTTCTCGGATGAGTCCTCAAGTTCCTGCCATGTCAGACAGGAAAAACTTGGCTTTCCAAAGTAAGATTTTCTTTGACTTATGTGTTACAATATAAAAAATCTACCAGGATGGTGGTCTCAGCCTTTACCACTTAACTGATTTGCATTCATTCAGCATGTCCTTGAGCATCTCCATTATGACTCTAAAATGTGTCTAAGTGTTTTGCAGTTTACAAAATGCATCACTGATTCATGATCTCATTTCAATATGCTGTCAGGTTGGTGTCATCATTCTCTTCCATTATGAAGATTAGGAAGCTGAGGCTTGTAGTGGTAAGCCACATATCCAAAGATACACAAGTGGTCAGTTACAGAACTGACACCTGAGCAGATGTACTCTGATTTCAAGTCCAGTGTCTCTTCCCCAACTGTGGGGAGCACACTACCTCACCCATGCACCTGCTCAGACTACACTGCACAGAAGACAGAATGGAAATGAAGAACTTTTCAGTCTTATTCTGCATTTCAAATGTGCTCTGAATATTGAGGCCAATATGTTATTTAGCTATTTCATTTCATTCATCCTGTTACCATGGATTATTGCAGACCACGGTTTTGGTGTTCATTTCAGTATCGTTATCTAGGGGATAGGAGAGGAAAATCCATTATTATTTAATTTTATTCCCATTAGTGTTTTTAAGTCAGACATGTCCTACTTGCTTCTGTACTACATCCCTTAATCAAACGTATTCCTGGTATTGGAATAATCATGTCAGAAGGGGAAGAAAAACAGTCAGGGTGAAGAAGAAATTGTACAGGTACTACTATGTTATCACAAGTGGTTGGTTCTGTATCATGGGGGAGAGTGAAGATTTAGGGCACACTGTGGGTTCATGTTAAGGACCATGTTAACATGTTCATGGTACACATTATTACCCGTATTTGCTCTTAGAGGAATATGACAAGTTAAGAAATTCCATCAAAGTCACATAGCTAATAAATGGCAGATCAAGAATTCCTACTCTAAACCTAGAGCCTATTATACAGAGTGGAGTTGGAAAAAGAAAAACAATTATCATATAATAATGCATATATATGGAATCTAGAAAAATAGTACTGATGAACCTATATGCAGAACAGGAATAGAGACACAGACACAGAGAATAAACTTGTGGACAAATCAGAGGAAAGAGGGTGGGACAAACTGGGAGCGTAGCACTGAACTATATATATTACCATATGTAAAACAGATAGCTAGTGAAAAGTTGCTGTATAACACAGGGTGCCCAACCCAGTGCTCTTGAAATAGTCTAGAGGGGTGGGTGGGGTAGGGCCTGGGATGGAGTTTCAAGAGAGAGGGCCACATGTATACTTAACGGCTGATTCACGTTGTTGTATGGCAAAAACCAACACAACATTGTAAAGCAATTATCCTCCAATTTAAAAATTTTTAAAGAGTTCACACTCATTAATCCAAATCAAGCTAAATAAAATGTGATGTACTTAGAACTCATATTGATTTCTTGGATGCTGACAGGGATGGATCTTTGAATAGCAACTGGGATTTAAGTGCTAGATCATTCTCATTAGCAGATAGCGGCTTCCTGCATTGCTGTCTTGAGAAAATGGTTCCAAGATCTTGATTCAAGTCAGAAAAAGAGTGCCATGCTCATCAGTTACATCTACAAAGGGTGTGCAAGAGAGTAAAGTCATGAGTACTCCATGTCTCAGGACATTCATTCTACCTACTGATACCAGAAAATAACTAATGCTTGTCATAATTATTTTACAGTAATATTTAACCATAAAGATCATACTTAAGACTTGTTTTCACCTCTATTCACTAGCTGAGCCAAAACACACATAACCTTCTAAAAGCACCTGCAACTCCAGGTATCTAAGAGTTCACTGTAAATGGCCAATGTACTATCATTCACTTCCTTCAGTGCACCAAACAAAGCACAATTCAGTTTCACCAGATAAAATGAGCTTCCCCACAAGTCAATGTGAGGTAATTATTTCTGTTTTTGACTGAAATGACCACCAGAAACTCTATTTTCATGGCCAAAATATCATACTACTACCAAAAACAACAAAACAATATTTATACCTATACAAAGTGGATCTCAGTAACTATCTTGGCAACAGTGATGCACCTGGAGTTGTATAAAGAGAAGAGGGAAGATGTAGCAGTAGATGTTCAGAATCTTGCAATTAAATAACCTAGAAGAGGCTCCAAGATCATGTTTCCAATCTTTGCTGAAGAAGAGTCTGTCCAAAGTCTGGGGAGCCACATTGGCCTCTGCAGATATCAGTGCAATTCTGGGTCCTTCAAGCTAACTAATTCATCCTGCTTCATTATCCTCACACATACAATGCTGTCCACTCATTTCCTGTATCATCATTTAAGTACCTCTTATGTCACTCCAGAGATTTAGAAGAAAAAGTGTCCCAGAAGTAAAAAAGATTTATTGTTAAATATACAGAGTTTGTGGCTCAGACAATTTAGGGTTTTCTTTCAAGGTCATGGTGTCAACTTGCTCACTGTGTACGATAACAAGGTTATAAAAGAGATGCAGTTGACACCTACTATTCCACTATCCAATTTTGACAAATGTGTGTTATTTTTCAGCTCTTCTGGAGATTAGAGAGGTTTTCTGACAGTTTGAAAATATCTGAAATTTGAAATATGTAAAATTTTAAGTATCGAATTACCTCTCAATGTCATGGACTTGGTAAGCGGAGCTTTTTCCTACTGTCTGCTCTGCCTCCACACGCTCCCCAGTCAGTACGCCTCAGTATTTGTGAGTCAGATCAGGCTGCACAAGGAATGTGGCCCCTCCAGCAGGTCCCTCATAGGCTACAAGTACAAAATTCATCACCAACATCACAAAGCAAGGCAAAGGGTCTTCAGGCAATGAAATGTAACAGCCATCAATAAACTCAAGAGTTCAGAGTCAAACAGAACCTGTGGGAGAATCACTGACTTTTAGAGCTACCTTAAAATGGCAGCATGAAGGCTTTAAATTCAGTTAGTGGGCTTAGACTCTCGCTTTGCCCTAGCTGTGCTAGCCACAGTTGACGTATATGTGCAATTAACACAGTGTCAGGCTTCCCTGGTGGTCCAGTGGGTAAGAACACCGCCTTGCAGTGCAAGGGGCGCCAGTTTGATCCCTGGCCTGGGAAGATCCCACGTGCCGCGGAGCGGCTGGACTGATGTGTCCAATTACCGAGTCGGAGCTCTGGAGCGCATGCGCCCAGAGCCGGCGCTCTGCAACAACAGAGGCCACCGTGATGGGAGGCCCATACGGGCCAACGAACAGGGATGGACGAAAATGGACAAAGACCAATAGAAGCGGTCCGCCTGCTTCCCTCTCTCCCCACCCAACCCCCACCAAAATAAATAAATAAATAAATAAATCTTTAAAAAAAAAAAAACACAGCGTCAAGGTAGCTGTTACAACATCTTTGCATTAGGAATGAGGAACCTGTCAAACAGGTAAAGTCTTTCCCAAGACAACCTAGTAAGTTGAGTGGATGCTAAGCAAACAAAATGGTCCCCAGGAGGGCAGAAGCCTGATATTGTTGACTGGCCAAGATGTTTCCCACGTGCAGGGTTTTGCATCTTTGGTTATTCAGGATACCTACTATTAAACCCTATTTCCTCTCATATGGGGTTACTTATCAGCAATGTTCCTTCATAGGTATGAGCTCATAAAGTTCACAAGAATCTGTTTATTCTGCCCTTGAGACAGACTGAGGTAGCTGGGAAGTGAACTGAAATTTAATTCAGTTCAGCTTTTGTTTATGTAAGTCCTTCCAGTAGCACTGCATACCACTTTGCTTTGTACTTTGTTTTATGCTTTATTTGAAATCATCTGTCCACTCATTCATCAGATACTAAGTATGCATTATGAGGCTAACAATATACTAGATCTCATGAAAACCAAATATATATATAGGCATCTCTAGGAACTTACAATTTTACTAGTGTAGATGCTTTAGATGGACTTCAAAGGCCTGACTGGTAGATGTGAAGAGGCTGGAGTTTGAGGGCAGAAGGAAGGTTTTGGAGTCAGGTAAACCCAGCTCCATCACTGCTAGTTGCATGACCTGGGGAAAGCCACTTAACCTCCTCAGACCCACTTCTGTTCTATAAAATAAAGATAATAACAGTATTTTATAGTTACTTCTTACAGAGTTACTGTGACAAGTTAAAAATATAATGCATATAATCTCTCAATAAATACTAAGCACTCAATAAATGTTTGCTACATATGTAGTTCAAGTAGTGAGTGCAGAATAGATTTGGAGATACCAGTTTATTTGAAACACAGGTTAGGAGGTAAGGCGCTGTTCAGTTACATTGAAGTCAGAGATTTAGGTTGTGCTTAAATCATTTTGAAGGCAGTCTGCTAACCAAACATTTACCATATCAAGTGCTGCGTTGAACAGAGTCCACATTTGAAGAAACTTAATCAGGCAAGTGGATAGATTGGAGAGTAAAAAGAATAAAGTCAGGGAGACTAATTACAAAAATAATAATCTTGGCAAGAGCTAGTGGGACTTTAAGGCAAATTTAGTACAATAGGCATAAAAATATGAAGGAAGCAGTCAAAAGATAATTAGACACACAGGAGACAAAGAATAAAACAGAGGAAATTACAGGCGTCTTACAAGACATCAAATATAGTGTCTAGAATGGTACAGTATTAAGGATGAACAACAGAATCAAGAGGGAAAAGACAAAAGGTCCACCAGTTGCCTACTTTTCAGCATGTGTTTTTATATTCAGGCCTTGTGAGTGGCAGGAAAACATTCAATACACAACCTTTCTTATACCCAATTGGACCGTTTTTCTATAATGACAAGTTCAGCTGAATCAGAATTCAAATGCATGCATGTCTAGGCACTATCTCTTATTACTTTGTGCTATTTGCTCTGACACCTATTATATAATTGCTAGCCTGGCTGCTTGCTCTCTTAATGGAATGATAATGTAGATAAAAGTCATAAGTGTTCAGATCTTTATGCCAACCTTTGAAGATATTACATATATTGGGCCACTACAGTTCAATGTGCATGTGTCCTTCTGAGTCTGTGAATGAATGTTGATTTGAATGAATGATTTGGCAGTAATCCAGAGTATCTTCTGTTCTTGACAAAGAGTATGAGTTGAAGAGGACCACACTTGCCTTTTTTCAGTACTTCCTAATTGGACAACTAAGAACCATCCTCCTTTCCATAAACCCTGCATACATATAACCCTTAGAGTTTTACATATCATCCATTGAGTGTATGTTGTAAGCTAGGCATTGTACAAAGCACTTTAAAACAATTATTTCCTGATATTCCCTTTGCTTTCCTATCAGGTAAATATCTCCCCATTCCACACAGCAATGAATTAGGCCCAGATAGGCAAAACCGCCCAAGGCCATTTAAGCAGCTAGTGGCAGAGCCATGATTCAAATCGAATTTAAACATATATTCAAATAATGCTTGGGAGTAGAACTGGATCTGGAAAAACTGAGGAAGAACAAATTAGATTCCAATATTTACAAAGTATCCATTAGCTGTGAATGGAAATTAAGATAACAATCAGAGTGTGCTGCCTCCTTTTGTAATTTTTTCATAACATGTTGAAAAGAAATCTGATTTTATTAATTTTAAAACTTGAGAGAAAGATGATTACTCAACTCTAATCTTTAAGAAACACTGCAAGAATACAGATAATTAGACACTTTTCATTGAAATGAAGATAAAGCCTGTGGTGTGGTCAGTAGGTCACACTGTGTGAACTGTTTCCTTCCAGGAGTGGTTAACAAACATGTGCATTGCAGACTTGTGTCTGCCCCTAACCAGACTCACACATTGAAGTCCTAACCCCGAGTATCACAGAATATGATTGTATTTGGAGACATGGGCTTAGAAAGGTTCTTAAAGAACAATGAGGTCATGAGGGAGGACCATACTCCAATATGACTGGCATTTTCATGAGAATAGAAAATCTGGAAATAGACAAGCACAAAGCAAAGGTACGGGGAGAAGACAGGCCTCAGAAAAACAAACTCCTGCTGACACCTTGAACTCAGAATTCTGACCTCCCGAAGAGTGAGAAACTATTTCTGTGTTTAAGCCACCCGGCCTGCGGTACTTCATTACTGCCACCCTAGCAGTGATACAGCATTATAGCAGTAATCCAGAGTATCTTCTGTTCTTGACAAAGAGTATGAGTTGAAGAGGACCACACTTGCCTTTTTTCAGTACTTCCTAATTGGACAACTAAGAACCATCCTCCTTTCCATAAACCCTGCATACATATAACCCTTAGAGTTTTACATATCATCCATTGAGTGTATGTTGTAAGCTAGGCATTGTACAAAGCACTTTAAAACAATTATTTCCTGATATTCCCTTTGCTTTCCTATCAGGTAAATATCTCCCCATTCCACACAGCAATGAATTAGGCCCAGATAGGCAAAACCGCCCAAGGCCATTTAAGCAGCTAGTGGCAGAGCCATGATTCAAATCAAATTTAAACATATATTCAAATAATGCTTGGGAGTAGAACTGGATCTGGAAAAACTGAGGAAGAACAAATTAGATTCCAATATTTACAAAGTATCCATTAGCTGTGAATGGAAATTAAGATAACAATCAGAGTGTGCTGCCTCCTTTTGTAATTTTTTCATAACATGTTGAAAAGAAATCTGATTTTATTAATTTTAAAACTTGAGAGAAAGATGATTACTCAACTCTAATCTTTAAGAAACACTGCAAGAATACAGATAATTAGACACTTTTCATTGAAATGAAGATAAAGCCTGTGGTGTGGTCAGTAGGTCACACTGTGTGAACTGTTTCCTTCCAGGAGTGGTTAACAAACATGTGCATTGCAGACTTGTGTCTGCCCCTAACCAGACTCACACATTGAAGTCCAAACCCCCGAGTATAACAGAATATGATTGTATTTGGAGACATGGGCTTAGAAAGGTTCTTAAAGAACAATGAGGTCATGAGGGAGGACCATACTCCAATATGACTGGCATTTTCATGAGAATAGAAAATCTGGAAATAGACAAGCACAAAGCAAAGGTACGGGGAGAAGACAGGCCTCAGAAAAACAAACTCCTGCTGACACCTTGAACTCAGAATTCTGACCTCCCGAAGAGTGAGAAACTATTTCTGTGTTTAAGCCACCCGGCCTGCGGTACTTCATTACTGCCACCCTAGCAGTGATACAGCATTATAGCAGTAATATAGTGATATAGCATATAACCCACTATAGCATTATTCTTGGGTTCAGTTACACTCGAGAACCTAGCCTGCCCTGTGAGGAACATCTTATTAGTTCATTGACAAAGATGGACAAAGCAATGACAAGGAAATGCTTTGGAGGCTTGGGAGTTAAATGACAAAGTTGTGTCTTTTACATTTCAACAAAAGAGAGGAAGAGGATAGGGAATTCAGTCTGTAGTGTTGTTTTCATTTTATTAGTCTCCAGAAACTCATGCAATGGGCTCATGAGACCCTTGACACAGAACTGAATCTTCACGTCCCTCTCACTCTTCCTCTGCTGGGCCAGAGAGTCCACATCACTTTCTCCCTTTCCTCTGAAGGGCCAGGGAGCTGTCAGTCCTTCCTCTCTGAACCTTTAACTGAAAATCTTTCGTAACACTTTCTGTACTACGGAGTCTACTTTCCATGTAGAGTCCAGCCTGGCTTCCTTGATTGTGTCTTCTCATTCTACTTTTCTGTTCAAAGCTAGTGACAGATAATGAAGTTTTCTAAACACAGTCAGCTGAACTACTGCTTAGTTACAGTAACAAAGTCCCACAGATTACTTTTCTGTCTTTATGTCTTATGGTAGATCTCTAGCCTTTGTTCTTATCTCTTGATAAATAGACCATTTTCTTCTAACACATCTAAAATACTAAAAACAATAATTTCTACTTATGGAGTACCTACGCTGAGCCTGGCACTTTGTATCATTAGCTCTAACCCTCAAACCTATCCTAAAAGTTAGCTACTAATATTTCCATTTTATTAATGAGAACTAAAAGACCATACAGAGGCCATAATGGAGCTGATATCTGAACAAAGCTCTGATAGCAAAGCCCAGACTATTCTCACTGGACATGTGTTTTCTAATTATGGTCATTCTCAATGCCACTATCAAACTTTTACCATATCTGCATACTATCTGTAATAGCCTCAAGTTTTTACTTTAACACTGCTTTAAGCAGAACAGAATAGCTATACCTTTATACAGCTCAATGAGATAATTTTACTTTTAAAATAGGCATTAAAATGAATATACCCTTATAGCACATTTTAAAGAATATATATTAATATAAATAAGCACATAATAGAATAGAATAGAATAATCCATGTAGCACCTAAAATTATCTGCAACTCACCAACAGTACGGGTAGTTTGTGTATGTTAGTTGCTCAGTCACGTATACTCTTTGTGACCCTTTGGACTGCAGCCTGCTAGGCTACTGTCCATGGAATTCTCCAGGCAAGGATACTGGAGTGGGTTGCCATTTCCTTCTCTAGGGGATCTTTCCAACCCAGGGATCAAACCTTTGTCTCCTGCATTGCAGACAAATTCTTGATCATCTGAGCCACAGAGAAGTCAATACTCTGTGAAATACTGCACTACAAATTGATATCACTTATAAAAAAAATAACTCAAAGCGTAACCCAACACAACCTTGATGTTTTTCCAGAAGCTACTATATACATGCTTTAAATAAGACTGTGCATACACCTGGCAATCACTGCAAATCCACAGCTTTGACTGATGGATATTGCAGACTATACTATTTTTGAAGTAATGTGCTACAATCTAGTGTTATCTCCTACTGATTCATCAACTGCTTAGTTCCTCTTAATATTAACACGTGAATTAGAAAACCAACTCAGAGTCAGAGGCAACACAGCTGCCTAGACGCAGGAGAGCTGGCCCTGCAAAGCTAACCTAGTGCACACAGTTCTCACAGGGGTCAGCCTCCTGAAAGGGACAGTGAAGAGATGTCTGGAATGGAGAGTAGAACACAGCTGGTCCACCTGATGAATCTGGCTTTCAGCAATATTTTTCTCCCTGCCTATCTCTAGAGTCTGAAGTTCTGCTACAATAAATACACTGCTATGCCAATATTTTTCAAATTTCAAGAGTCATCTATTAGGCTACCAATAAATAACCTACAGGAGAAATAACACTATAAGTTACTATTACCTAGTATTATAGTAGTAGTTTCTAGGTGGCAGTTAGGGACACGTGAGCAAAAGGGTTGGACAGAGGATAAGGAAAGGGTATGTTAAAGATGCTTGGGAACAAAGTAGGAGTGTGTCATAAAAAACTGTCTCCTTCCTTCCTTTAGGTTCCTTGACAAAACCCTCCCTCCCCTCTTTCCTCTTATCTGGGTTTCCCTTACTGGCAGGTGCGCGCTCACATGACCAAGAGCTTCTCCAGCAGAGTCCAGGCTCCCTTGTTGCAAGGTTAGCTTAGATACTTAATGCCAACAAGTTTTGTGGACTGGTTGTTTTTTAAAAGTTAACAGAAATCTTGGACCACATTTGAGTCAGTTCTAGTGAGGCAGATGAACCTAGAGGCTGCTATACAGTGAAGTCAGTCAGAAAGAGAAAAACAAATATCATATATTAATGCATACATGTATATAGAATCTAGAAAAATAGTAATGATTAACCTATTTGCAGAATAGGAATAGAGATGCAGACATGGAGAAGAGACTTGTGGAAACACTGGGGGAAGGAGGGGATTGGATGAATTTAGAGAATAGCATTGAAACATATACTTTATCATATGTAAAACAGGCAGTAGTGGGAAATTGCTGTATAACACAGGGAGTTCAACCTGGTGCTCTGTGACAACCTAGTGGGGCAGGATGCTGTTGGGGGGAGGGGTGGCAGGGACGTTTAAGAGGAAGAGGATATAAGTACACTTATGACTGATTCACATTGTGTGGCAGAAACCAACACAACAATGTAAAGCATTTATCCTCCAATTAAAAAAATTTTAGACTACATATAACACAAAAACAGTTATCAAAGGAGCTAACATTCTCTTGTATTGGACACTAGTCAGAGCAAGTGTTTCATGCTCAGATCTGGCACCACAGTTTAAGTATATCGTCTGTGATGGTTACTTTTTTTATTATTATTATTCTTTTATTTTGGGCGGGGGTCGGGTTGGGGAGGGAGGGGAGCGGGCGGGCCACTTCTATTGCTCTTTCATTTCTCTTATTTTCATCCGTCTTTGTTCTTTGGCTCCTGCGGGCCTCCCATCACGGTGGCGTCTGTTGTCGCACAGCACCTTCTCTGGGCGCATGCGCTCCAGAGCTCCGGCTCATCGGACACATCTGTCCAGCCGCTCCGCGGCATGTGGGATCTTCCCAGGCCAGGGCTCGAACCGGCGTCCCTTGCACTGCAAGGCGGTGTCCTTACCCACTGGACCACCAGGGGAAGCCTTTTTTTTGTTTTTTAAGATTTATTTTTTTATTTATTTAGGGCAGGGGTCGGGTTGGGGAGGGAGGGGACTGGGTGGGCCACTTCTATTGGTCTTTCATTTCCCTATTTTCATCCGTCTTTGTTCTTTGGCTCCTGTGGGCCTCCCATTGCGGTGGCCTCTGTAGTCGCAGAGCACCGGCTCTAGGCGCATGCGCTCCAGAGCTGCGGCTCGGTCATCGGACACATTGGTCCAGCCGCTCCGCGGCACTTGGGATCTTCCTAGGCCATGGATCAAACCAGCGCCCCTTGCACTGCAAGGTAGTGTCCTTACCCACTGGACCACCAGGGAAGCCCTTTTCTTTTCTTTTTAACCATTTATTTTTTTATTTATTTAGGGCAGGGGTCGGGTTGGGGAGGGAGGGGACTGGGTGGGCCACTTCTATTGGTCTTTCATTTCCCTATTTTCATCCGTCTTTGTTCTTTGGCTCCTGTGGGCCTCCCATTGCGGTGGCCTCTGTAGTCGCAGAGCACCGGCTCTAGGCGCATGCGCTCCAGAGCTGCGGCTCGGTCATCGGACACATTGGTCCAGCCGCTCCGCGGCACTTGGGATCTTCCTAGGCCAGGGCTCAAACCGGCGCCCCTTGCACTGCAAGGCGGTATCCTTACCCGCTGGACCACCAGGGGAAGCCCTGTGATGGTTACTTTTATAATAACTTGGTTAGATGACAGTGTCCAGTAATTTCATCAAATACCGCTTTAGGCCTTGCTCTGAAAGTATTTTTGTAGATGTGGTTAACTTTAAGCAGCTTATCATTAATAACATGTGGGTGGGTCTCATCTAATCAAGTGAAGGTCTTAAGAGCAAAACCTAAGGTTTCCCAAGAAGAAATTCTGCCTCCAGATTACAGCATCGACTGCTGCCTAAGTTTTGGCCTGCTCTACAGATTTCAGACTTGCCAGCCCTGGCAATTGCATGAGCCAATTCCTTAAAATAAAACATTCATAGTCTACTAGCTCTGCTTCTCTGAAGAACTTTGATTAATACACCACCCAAATGGAGTATGTGTGGGAAAAGAGGCAGCCAAGACTATAAGGGATCTGGAAACCAGGAAGGTCTGAAAATGACAGCATGGGAGGAGTGGCTGAAAGCAATATAGGTATTTCGTCTGGAAAGAGATCTGAGTGTAATCTGACATGTGCCTTCTTATATTTGAAGGTCTAAAATGTAGGAAAGAGATCAGCCTTGTCCTGCATTTCCCCAGGAAACTAAACTGGACCTTAGGGGTAGAAGTTACAGAGTGGGGATTAATAAACACAAGAACTTGACCATTTGACCTGGATCAGCTCCCAGGGACTGACTTTCTAATAGGATTGTGGTATGTGGTGGGAAATTAGAAAAGGCTCTCCTTGATTAGGTGAGATAAGAGACTGTGACCCAGAGGCTCTTATCCAGCTCGATAGTTCCCAGACCACGGCCATCATTTACAAAGTCCTCCCTGACTCTGAGTGCCAGGCATTGTGCTCAGCACTTTGATTTCACATTATCCTTCCAACTCCTAAAGCGAGCTTAGTATTTTCACTTTAAAAACAGAAAATATAAGGCTCTTAGAAGCTCAGTAACTGGCCTAAAGTTAGTCAGTATGTAGATTTCAAAGCTAGGTTTCAAACCCAGGCCTATCTGACTCCTTAGGCTCCTCTGGGGAGCCACTGTATAGATGGCAACTCTCTGTGGAAACATTCTCCTTACCCTATGATAGAAGGACTCAAAATTGCATGCATGAGCCACAAGTCATTGTCTGTAGTACATGCACTCTAATTATATGTCTATCGACCTTGAGATGAATTTATCAGTGATGGGGCCACACTTTATTTTTCAGAGCATTGAAAGTGAAAACAGTGTGTTCCTTCATTAAACAAATGCTGGTTACCAGAGACACTAGTCATCCATAATATTGCCACAAACATAACAGACACAATCCCACGCCGATCAGAAACTTACATTAACAGAGAAGGAAAATATCAAATTAAAATGTATTGGTGGGTTTCCCTGGTGGTCCAGTGGGTAAAGAGTCTGCCTGGCAGTGCAGGGGGTTCGATCCCTGGCCTGGGAAGATCCCACATGCTGATAAACGGTTGGGCCAGTGTATCCAATTACGAGTCAGCGATCTACAGCGCATGTGCCAGAGCCGGTGCTCTGCAAGGAGAGAGGCCACTGCAATGGGAGACCCACACATGCTAAAGAATAAAGATGGATGAAAACAAAAATGATGATTTAGAGGCAAAATATATATATATATATATATATATTGGTAAGTACTTAATTACAAGTGTCATAATGCTGAGAACAGAGTGCTCGGAGAGTGAGTAACAAGTGGGTCCTTATCTCATCTGGAGGGTCAGGAAGCCATCTCTCAATAAGTAACTGCCAGGACAAGAGCTAAAGGATGTACAGTGCTCAGTCAAGTGCAATACATAGCAAGGCTCTGAAATAGGAAGCCACTTGGAGCACTGAAGACCTAAATGCCAGGGTGCTTGACTTCTTATTAACAAAGACGGCAGTGGCATCAAAAGATGTTAGCAAAAGAGGTGGACAGAGGCTTTTTCATGCAGGGCCATGTAGAATATATAATTTTCTAAATGAACAAATGAATAAATAAGGACAGAAGTAACTTGGTGGCTTGGGATATGCCAATCACATAGTTCTCAATGGAGTTGCACATGGGTACAAACAGCATAGCAGATCTGAGACCGCTATTCCTAGAAAGTCCTATTTGCAAGACTGGACCTTGGCTGGCATCAGGGCACTTGCCATTGCAAAGATTTCCACCCTCCCCAGAAGAGATGTGACAGGTTCACTCTATCTAAACTGCACAAACAATATAATTTTTGCTTAACACCTGCTTTTTTCCTAGGAGTCTGGAATTTCGCTATATGCTAGGCAGAGGGTGTCTATGTGACTAGTCCCCAGTAAAAACCTTGGACACTGAGTATTTAATAACTCACATGGCAGATAAAATTTCACAAGTATTTTCACAACTATTGCTGGCGGAGGGGGTGGTTAGGTATGTCCTGTCCATAAAGCAAAGAAGAGAGAGCTTGGGAGAAAGTACAAAACTTGTACTTGGTTTCCTTTACACTCTACCCCATGCATCTTGTACTGTTGTTGATTTTACTTTGTGTCCTTTCCCTGTAATGCAGCTTAACCATGAAGATGACTGTGTAAGTCTTATGAGTGTCCTCAGAAAAACACTAAACCTAATGGGACAGGGGAGGGTGGTCTGAGGGACTCCTGATACAAGGTTTGTGACCCTGCTGACCCCAAAGGCTATACACACACACACACACACACACACACACACACACACTCACATACATGTATATATATAAAACCAGGCAATCAAATCTTCTCCTTCAACCATAGAAAGGTTTACAAAGGTGGGTTGGAATGGGGAACTCTTGTCTCTGCAGCTTCTTCACAACTCTAAGGTCTGGAAATGTCTGCAGTGAGCCACATCTGGGTAATGAAAATTTAAAGACACATACCAACTTCCAACAAAGACTGATAATAAATATTTAACAGCCACTTGCAATCCCCAGTGCCATTGCCCTGGATTTGCCAGGAACATGCCATCTTACATTCAGGAGTTCAGAAAACCAGTTTCTTAATGTTCTATAACTTTAATCTATCTGCCCTTTATTAAAATGCAGGATGTGCCAATGAATGTAATAAGGTCATATTCACAGCATTTTCATTTTATATTTTTATATGAAGTCAGTCCATGTTATGGCCTGAATGGAGTTGCACAGGGAAAAATGAGACCGCTATTCCTAGAAAGTCCTATTTGCAAGACTGGACCTTGGCTGGCATCAGGGCACTTGCCATTGCAAAGATTTCCACCCTCCCAGAAGAGATGTGACAGGTTCACTCTATCTAAACTGCACAAACAATATAATTTTTGCTTAACACCTGCTTTTTTCCTAGGAGTCTGGAATTTCGCTATATGCTAGGCAGAGGGTGTCTATGTGACTAGTCCCCAGTAAAAACCTTGGACACTGAGTATTTAATAACTCACATGGCAGATAAAATTTCACAAGTATTTTCACAACTATTGCTGGCGGAGGGGGTGGTTAGGTATGTCCTGTCCATAAAGCAAAGAAGAGAGAGCTTGGGAGAAAGTACAAAACTTGTACTTGGTTTCCTTTACACTCTACCCCATGCATCTTGTACTGTTGTTGATTTTACTTTGTGTCCTTTCCCTGTAATGCAGCTTAACCATGAAGATGACTGTGTAAGTCTTATGAGCGTCCTCAGAAAAACACTAAACCTAATGGGACAGGGGAGGGTGGTCTGAGGGACTCCTGATACAAGGTTTGTGACCCTGCTGACCCCAAAGGCTATACACACACACACACACACACACACACACACACACTCACATACATGTATATATATAAAACCAGGCAATCAAATCTTCTCCTTCAACCATAGAAAGGTTTACAAAGGTGGGTTGGAATGGGGAACTCTTGTCTCTGCAGCTTCTTCACAACTCTAAGGTCTGGAAATGTCTGCAGTGAGCCACATCTGGGTAATGAAAATTTAAAGACACATACCAACTTCCAACAAAGACTGATAATAAATATTTAACAGCCACTTGCAATCCCCAGTGCCATTGCCCTGGATTTGCCAGGAACATGCCATCTTACATTCAGGAGTTCAGAAAACCAGTTTCTTAATGTTCTATAACTTTAATCTATCTGCCCTTTATTAAAATGCAGGATGTGCCAATGAATGTAATAAGGTCATATTCACAGCATTTTCATTTTATATTTTTATATGAAGTCAGTCCATGTTATGGCCTGAATGGCCTCTTTCTCTTATGCTTTCAATTTATTACTCAAAATGAATAAAAATGGGTCATTTCTTTGTATTTTATATTCTGTTAATTACAACAGTCATCAACACAAACATATTAGAAAACCACACAAAGGCAAATTTTACAAAGTATATGCCAACTTCACCACCATCAGTAAAGCAATGCTTAAAATTGTGGATACTGCTTACTAAATACTTAGGTTTCTTTGAAACGTAAGTGAAAATCCAATATGCTTACTCTTATATTCTTAGAACAGGAAAGAACAAATAAAATGTTGACAAGATAACTGGCAAGGAAAACAAATATTGCTTTCTAAAGTAAGCAATCAAACAAAATTACTGGTCCTCTTTCTCTGGAATCTGGCCATTTTTCTCACATTATCAAAGCAAGTCTAACTTCCTATCATGGCACTTACTCTCTATCCATGAACTGCTAGTTAGAAGAACCAGAAAGCTCCCAAGTTTGACATCTCTGAGGAACCTGGCATGCTATTCCTATAGAGATTCTTACTGATATACATCTACAGAATGCCTTCACCTTTGCTGAGTACAGTTAGAATCCTTTTATGAAATCAAATATTTACTGGGTACCTACTTCATGAAAAATATGTGTTGTGTCCTAATGGTGACACAGTCCCTATATCTAAAAAAAAAAAATAGCAGCCTTAGGTGTATAATCACACACTGCAATACAATGAAACAATAGAAAGGCCTTACTGTTATGTAAGACATGCAGGTTAATATTTTGAGATCAGAAAGGAAAAGAATCCTCTGACGATGCAACAGTCTTAAAAGGAAGGATCTACACTGAAACATGATGATTGGTGGGATTCAATGTGCCAAGGTGGGAGACTATTTCTGGGTTTTGCATATTCGGGCTAGGACCACCCTTCCAACAAAGACTGATAATAAATATTTAACAGCCACTTGAATCCCCAGTGCCATTGCCCTGGATTTGCCAGGAACATGCCATCTTACATTCAGGAGTTCAGAAAACCAGTTTCTTAATGTTCTATAACTTTAATCTATCTGCCCTTTATTAAAATGCAGGATGTGCCAATGAATGTAATAAGGTCATATTCACAGCATTTTCATTTTATATTTTTATATGAAGTCAGTCCATGTTATGGCCTGAATGGCCTCTTTCTCTTATGCTTTCAATTTATTACTCAAAATGAATAAAAATGGGTCATTTCTTTGTATTTTATATTCTGTTAATTACAACAGTCATCAACACAAACATATTAGAAAACCACACAAAGGCAAATTTTACAAAGTATATGCCAACTTCACCACCATCAGTAAAGCAATGCTTAAAATTGTGGATACTGCTTACTAAATACTTAGGTTTCTTTGAAACGTAAGTGAAAATCCAATATGCTTACTCTTATATTCTTAGAACAGGAAAGAACAAATAAAATGTTGACAAGATAACTGGCAAGGAAAACAAATATTGCTTTCTAAAGTAAGCAATCAAACAAAATTACTGGTCCTCTTTCTCTGGAATCTGGCCATTTTTCTCACATTATCAAAGCAAGTCTAACTTCCTATCATGGCACTTACTCTCTATCCATGAACTGCTAGTTAGAAGAACCAGAAAGCTCCCAAGTTTGACATCTCTGAGGAACCTGGCATGCTATTCCTATAGAGATTCTTACTGATATACATCTACAGAATGCCTTCACCTTTGCTGAGTACAGTTAGAATCCTTTTATGAAATCAAATATTTACTGGGTACCTACTTCATGAAAAATATGTGTTGTGTCCTAATGGTGACACAGTCCCTATATCTAAAAAAAAAAAATAGCAGCCTTAGGTGTATAATCACACACTGCAATACAATGAAACAATAGAAAGGCCTTACTGTTATGTAAGACATGCAGGTTAATATTTTGAGATCAGAAAGGAAAAGAATCCTCTGACGATGCAACAGTCTTAAAAGGAAGGATCTACACTGAAACATGATGATTGGTGGGATTCAATGTGCCAAGGTGGGAGACTATTTCTGATGGATTTGATAATATGCATATTCAGGAGACTATGAGTAGATGAAAGTGGATGAGGAGAGACTCTGCTTAAGGGAATAAATGGGTCTGGGTAAGATAAGACTGGGTAAGCTACTGGAGCCAGGCTGATGATAGCCTGGAATGCAGTCTAAGAAAGCTGTCATTCTCTTGTTGGGGAGAGAAGACCACCAAAGGTGCCTCTGGAGCAGAAGACTTTTGTTTTCAATGTGGCATCTGTGGATGCTTCATCAGGAAGTGCATTGTAAGGACAAAATGGAAAAGAGGTATGGAAGATGTCTAAGCCACTGAAATAAAGATCTGGAAAAGGCCTGGAATGGAAGGGCAGCATAGCATGCTTACTAAAGTAAGAAAAGAATGAATTATTAATAGTTTGCAAACAAGGGAAATGGATATTAGAAGCTAAATGAGAGCACAGTCAATAAGCACTGGAGTCACCTTATGATATGGAAGGCCCACAAAAGAAGTTTTAATATAATGTGCTAAAATTCTAATGTGCAATCTCCATTATAATTGTAACAAAATAATTATTAGTGTAATTTGATTCATCGCTATTCTTTCATAGCCCATAAGTCTTTTCAGGCTGCGACTGTGTCTCAAGTACCTGGGGTAGGGCATGGAATAATATAGTTGTTCAAGAGCTAGAATTAATATGTAGGCATATTAGGATAAGGGAGTAATTTGAAAAAATATGATAAATCAAGTTTTTAACAAGGTGAATTAGAGGTGGAATGTCTAACAGGAGTAGTTTTTATTTATAACACATTACACTGTACTTAAGTGGTAAGATTTATAAGCAATTGATAGATAAGATCTTAACATGCTATTTAGGTGACATTTGTACAAATCAGTGTAATAATGAACTGTGCTATATGACTGATTTTTATTGTCAAAGATTATAGTCTCTGAAGAATCTCAAAACTAATGGATAAAGAAAACATGTTCAAGTAGAACTATCAAGTAAGAGTGACTTTTCATGCTAAATTACTGAAAATGCATATAACTGGCTTCATCTGCTTTCAACATTAGAAGTCTTTGAAGCCCCATTCCCTCTTAAGTCTCCACAGACTTAAAGTCATTCTGCACACAAGTATAAAATTAATCCTTCTTAACTACCACTTTGATGAATGAATGAGTGAATGAATTAGTGCTCTGACCCCCTGGGATATTAGGAAACCTTCATGCTGCTCCTGTTGGGCTGCTGCTGACTGGCGAAGTCTCACCCCCAGTCACAGTCACAGTGATTCTGTGGCTCACCCCACCTTTCTAAACAATGAGGCAAATAATGTAAGTACCTTGAGGGCATATTATTAAGTGAATTCATTTTAAAAATATTAAAAATATTTATTGCTATTCATAGGAAATAAAATCTTACCTAAAAAATTTTTTTTGTCTGATCACCTCAATTACCAAAAGCAATCCTGGAACCCAGGAGATGAAGGAAAGTTATCAAAATTCATACAATCTGTCTGTAGCTAACACATTAGCAAGAGGAAGAAAGGATATCTGGAAATGGGATGAATAACAAGGTTAAGAGATCATAAATTCATATACAGACATACAAACTGACTCAGGACAGCAGTCTGAGACTTATGTGCAGCGGAAAAATCATTACACATGGACCAAGACCTTCTGAGAATTGTCAATTTCACATCCAGTGGTGAAGCCCTAGCCACCCAGAGAACAGTATTTTGTTTCAAAAGGAGTGAAATGCAACATATATTTGAGAAATGTTCCTCTTGTGTGTAAAGTTGGAGGACATCGCTTTAACATCTTCAAGTTGAAATGAAATAAAGGATAAGGGGGAGTAATTTGAAAAATAATAACAAGTTTTTAACAAGGTGAATTAGAGGTGGAATGTCTAACAGGAGTAGTTTTTATTTATAACACATTACACTGTACTTAAGTGGTAAGATTTATAAGCAATTGATAGATAAGATCTTAACATGCTATTTAGGTGACATTTGTACAAATCAGTGTAATAATGAACTGTGCTATATGACTGATTTTTATTGTCAAAGATTATAGTCTCTGAAGAATCTCAAAACTAATGGATAAAGAAAACATGTTCAAGTAGAACTATCAAGTAAGAGTGACTTTTCATGCTAAATTACTGAAAATGCATATAACTGGCTTCATCTGCTTTCAACATTAGAAGTCTTTGAAGCCCCATTCCCTCTTAAGTCTCCACAGACTTAAAGTCATTCTGCACACAAGTATAAAATTAATCCTTCTTAACTACCACTTTGATGAATGAATGAGTGAATGAATTAGTGCTCTGACCCCCTGGGATATTAGGAAACCTTCATGCTGCTCCTGTTGGGCTGCTGCTGACTGGCGAAGTCTCACCCCCAGTCACAGTCACAGTGATTCTGTGGCTCACCCCACCTTTCTAAACAATGAGGCAAATAATGTAAGTACCTTGAGGGCATATTATTAAGTGAATTCATTTTAAAAATATTAAAAATATTTATTGCTATTCATAGGAAATAAAATCTTACCTAAAAAAATTTTTTTTTTGTCTGATCACCTCAATTACCAAAAGCAATCCTGGAACCCAGGAGATGAAGGAAAGTTATCAAAATTCATACAATCTGTCTGTAGCTAACACATTAGCAAGAGGAAGAAAGGATATCTGGAAATGGGATGAATAACAAGGTTAAGAGATCATAAATTCATATACAGACATACAAACTGACTCAGGACAGCAGTCTGAGACTTATGTGCAGCGGAAAAATCATTACACATGGACCAAGACCTTCTGAGAATTGTCAATTTCACATCCAGTGGTGAAGCCCTAGCCACCCAGAGAACAGTATTTTGTTTCAAAAGGGAGTGAAATGCAACATATATTTGAGAAATGTTCCTCTTGTGTGTTTAAAGTTGGAGGACATCGCTTTAACATCTTCAAGTTATGAAACTCAGTCTTTTTTTAAAACTACCAAGGTGAAATATTTCATATCTTGATAACAATAATAGCTAAGCAAGACTTGACTCTGTGACCTCTATTACTAAAATTTGGCAACCTTGCTCATGGTGTAGCTTGATACTTGAGGAATGTTAAGTTTCTCAAGTAACTAAGGTAGGATCTGATTGTCATAACAATGATACAATTAAAACAAATGAGTTCTGTGTAGACTTTCTAAGACACTGTACATTAACTTGAAATTTAACTTGAATTTTGCTGTTGCAAATTCTAAGACACAGGCCTCTTAGATAAAAATAATAGATTCTAAGAACATGCTATAAGTGGGGTCTTGGCAGATGGGGTGCTGTCTTTGAATTGTGTTGATATTCTTTAGTGACAGCAAAGAACAGAGAGACCCTCTGAAGGCCTCAGATGCAGAGCAGGTCATATTTCATGCTGCTGTCTAATTAACCACTCTAAGTTAGGGCATAACAGACACATACTGATAAATCATTCCTGAAGAGCATTGAAGGCTGTTGCATATTAAACAACTTTTTTCTGAAACGTGTGAAAATCAGGGCTGAACATCATTTTTCCTTCACACCACCTATTCCTCTGTAGTATATCCTAAAGGTTTCCCAGCTTCTGTCACTCTCTCTTGGTCCCTGCTCACCCTTTTCATCTAATCTCTCCATGGTGTCGAGACTTTGTTCATACTCAAAAGTTAAGTCCTACCATTCATCCATTCATAGTATTCTATGGATAATGTTTGAGGGTATGGTGCCATATTTCAGCACCTTTTCACCAAAAAGTGAAAGGTAAAGGAAAGCATTAAAGCAGTTTCATCAAACCTTGAAATTCCTACTGTACAAAAAGCACTCTGAAGATAGACAAGAATACACCCCAGAGGCCTGAAACCTGACAGCAAACCTGACTTGTAGAAGTCAAGGATTCCTTTCAACAATTTGAGACAAAAAGGAGGCAATGAGCTTCTGAGCTTCTTTTACTATTTTTAAAATAATGTTTATTTTCTTTTTGACTATCAAAAGTGGCAGATATACTCTGTAGAAAATTTAGAAAACAGAAAAATACACAGCAAAAATAAAATATCACATATTGGAGAATTCAGAGATAACTGTGGACATTTCAGTATATAAATAACAATCTTGTCTTTTATCACTGAAAGCATCTTAATGATGTTCCTTCATTTTAGGGCTCATGTTCAAGTGCAGAAGTTAGCAGGAGCCAAGACTATCCTTTCTCATGTTTCAGAAAAACATGGATCTATAAATGATTTGATGGTCATTCTCCCAGTTGACATTAATCATCACTTCAAAGAAAGAAATGGCAGGCCATGATAAGGAAGAACACTGTTGCTGAACCAAATGTTTGGACTTTAAATTCTGGCAGAGTAATTAATTTCTTTGTACTTTCTTTTCCTCACAAATAAAATGGGATGGTAAGAACAACAACAATGTACCAAGTTACTTTTCTGTAAGGTGAGGAAAATCACAACTGGACAGCATTTATTCTTCTGACCACCTTTTCCTATGTGGCTTATAAAGGTTTCCCCCAAAAGTCTCTCCTGGTCCCTGTCCCCTCTTTTCACCTATCTCACCATCATGTCTAGTCCTTGTTTACCTATCTATATTCAAAAGCTAACTCCAACAGTTCATCCATTCTTGGTGTTCTTTATGGCATGATTATGAGACTCAAATGAACTAATATGTAAAGTACTTAGAACAGTGGCTAACACAAAGTAAGTAGTCAACTAGCATTTTCTATTACAAAGTTTGCAAATCCTGGCAATGACTTGTTCCTTGCCAAGGGCTCTTACTAGGCCACCTTCATATGCCATTTTCAAAGTCTTAAAAATATCAATCAGCGAATATGAAAATGTCTGTATTCTTTCCCCATCCCTGCCACAAATAATTATGTGACCTTTGAAAGTAACTGAAATCATTTATATCATTGTTTTATCATTAGTAAGATGAAGGTGCTAGGCTATATTGGTGATCCTTAATCATTTTGAGGAGCTTATAAACTCCTTTGACACAATATTTTTTAAAATTTTCTAATTAAAAGGTTCCTTCTAAGGTTCTAGGTTAAGGAGGCAATGAGCTTCTGAGCTTCTTTTACTATTTTTAAAATAATGTTTATTTTCTTTTGACTATCAAAAGTGGCAGATATACTCTGTAGAAAATTTAGAAAACAAAAAAATACACAGCAAAAATAAAATATCACATATTGGAGAATTCAGAGATAACTGTGGACATTTCAGTATATAAATAACAATCTTGTCTTTTATCACTGAAAGCATCTTAATGATGTTCCTTCATTTTAGGGCTCATGTTCAAGTGCAGAAGTTAGCAGGAGCCAAGACTATCCTTTCTCATGTTTCAGAAAAACATGGATCTATAAATGATTTGATGGTCATTCTCCCAGTTGACATTAATCATCACTTCAAAGAAAGAAATGGCAGGCCATGATAAGGAAGAACACTGTTGCTGAACCAAATGTTTGGACTTTAAATTCTGGCAGAGTAATTAATTTCTTTGTACTTTCTTTTCCTCACAAATAAAATGGGATGGTAAGAACAACAACAATGTACCAAGTTACTTTTCTGTAAGGTGAGGAAAATCACAACTGGACAGCATTTATTCTTCTGACCACCTTTTCCTATGTGGCTTATAAAGGTTTCCCCCAAAAGTCTCTCCTGGTCCCTGTCCCCTCTTTTCACCTATCTCACCATCATGTCTAGTCCTTGTTTACCTATCTATATTCAAAAGCTAACTCCAACAGTTCATCCATTCTTGGTGTTCTTTATGGCATGATTATGAGACTCAAATGAACTAATATGTAAAGTACTTAGAACAGTGGCTAACACAAAGTAAGTAGTCAACTAGCATTTTCTATTACAAAGTTTGCAAATCCTGGCAATGACTTGTTCCTTGCCAAGGGCTCTTACTAGGCCACCTTCATATGCCATTTTCAAAGTCTTAAAAATATCAATCAGCGAATATGAAAATGTCTGTATTCTTTCCCCATCCCTGCCACAAATAATTATGTGACCTTTGAAAGTAACTGAAATCATTTATATCATTGTTTTATCATTAGTAAGATGAAGGTGCTAGGCTATATTGGTGATCCTTAATCATTTTGAGGAGCTTATAAACTCCTTTGACACAATATTTTATGATTTGGGGGAGTTTATTGATCACTGCAAGTTAAAAGGTTCCTTCTAGAGGTTCTAGGTTAAGAATCCTTATGTTACATGATCTAACACTTCTTCAAGCTTTGACATTCTACAATGGTCAGTCCTAAGAAAATGGTCTTGTAATTTCTAACCTGACTTTGGTGGAAACAAGAAAAAGGTGAAAGGTAAGTTCAGGGAGCAATTCTTCTTCACTGAAGAGTTCTCTGTTTTCTGTCTCATTGGAGATTGTAAGAGTTTCCTAATTAAATCCCTCACACATACTTTCAATTCCTGATGTATTCAGGATTAGGGTCCAACAGCACCTATTTATATGCTAATTTTTTTTCAAAGAACCACAGTCTTTTTCAGTCCCAAAGGCACAAGATATATTCAGACTCATGCTCTGCTGAACCCACTGGTGTCTAAGGCAGCCTGTACATAGCCAGGGTGCAAAGTGCTCTGGAAGCCCTAGGTACCACATGGAACCAGATGGTAATGGGAGCAAGGGATGCTGCTGACTAACAAGCATAATGCTCTACACAAGTAATATACACTCCTAGGGACTATCAACAGTTATGTGTCAAAGAGTGGCCCAGGGATTGCTGCCCCAAAACCATCTGAAGTGTATGCCAACCAAGAGGATCTCAATGTTCCATTCTATGTGAACAGCCATGATGAAACTGAGCTACTTAGGAGAGTGGCTAACACAAAGTAAGTAGTCAACTAGCATTTTCTATTACAAAGTTTGCAAATCCTGGCAATGACTTGTTCCTTGCCAAGGGCTCTTACTAGGCCACCTTCATATGCCATTTTCAAAGTCTTAAAAATATCAATCAGCGAATATGAAAATGTCTGTATTCTTTCCCCATCCCTGCCACAAATAATTATGTGACCTTTGAAAGTAACTGAAATCATTTATATCATTGTTTTATCATTAGTAAGATGAAGGTGCTAGGCTATATTGGTGATCCTTAATCATTTTGAGGAGCTTATAAACTCCTTTGACACAATATTTTATGATTTGGGGGAGTTTATTGATCACTGCAAGTTAAAAGGTTCCTTCTAGAGGTTCTAGGTTAAGAATCCTTATGTTACATGATCTAACACTTCTTCAAGCTTTGACATTCTACAATGGTCAGTCCTAAGAAAATGGTCTTGTAATTTCTAACCTGACTTTGGTGGAAACAAGAAAAAGGTGAAAGGTAAGTTCAGGGAGCAATTCTTCTTCACTGAAGAGTTCTCTGTTTTCTGTCTCATTGGAGATTGTAAGAGTTTCCTAATTAAATCCCTCACACATACTTTCAATTCCTGATGTATTCAGGATTAGGGTCCAACAGCACCTATTTATATGCTAATTTTTTTTTCAAAGAACCACAGTCTTTTTCAGTCCCAAAGGCACAAGATATATTCAGACTCATGCTCTGCTGAACCCACTGGTGTCTAAGGCAGCCTGTACATAGCCAGGGTGCAAAGTGCTCTGGAAGCCCTAGGTACCACATGGAACCAGATGGTAATGGGAGCAAGGGATGCTGCTGACTAACAAGCATAATGCTCTACACAAGTAATATACACTCCTAGGGACTATCAACAGTTATGTGTCAAAGAGTGGCCCAGGGATTGCTGCCCCAAAACCATCTGAAGTGTATGCCAACCAAGAGGATCTCAATGTTCCATTCTATGTGAACAGCCATGATGAAACTGAGCTACTTAGGAGAGCTGTGCTTGGAGAACTCACCTCAGGCAGGCTGATGAGAACTTAGGAGGAGATAGTCTAGGAATCTGCATTCTCATAGGCATTCTCTGAAGTGGAGAATCTCTAGCACAGGAAAACCTACTTGTGAGCATGTAAAGGAAGGAAACTTTCTTTATTTTTTTTTTAGTCTTTTTTTTTCCTGGGGGAGTGGGGGACTGGGACGAGGAGGGTGAGGGGCGGGGGGCCACTTCTATTGGTCTTTCATTTGTCTATTTTCACCCACCTTTGTTCTTTTGGCCCGTGTGGGCCTCCCATGTTGTCACAGTGCAGGCTCTGGGTGCATACACTCAAGAGCCCTGGCTTGTAATTGGACACATCTGTCCAGCCGCTCTGCGGCACATGGGATCTTCCCAGGCCAAGGATCAAACTGGAGCCCCTTACACTGCAAGACGGTGTCCTTACCCACTGGTCCACCAGGGAAGCCCGGAAACTTTCTTAAGAAGTGTATTTAAGAACTGACATTATTGCTTCCATCACGGTAATGTAATATGAATGCACCTACCAGACCCGGGAAGACAGAGATCCTGTGGAAGCACTGTAGAAGCTCCTACAACTTTGGTTGTTTTTTTTTTTTTTTTTTTCCTGAAAATCCATAATAATAATGCCTACCTTAAGAGTAGTTGAGGACTTAGTTTAAAAATAGACTGGTAAAAATAAACTCTGACACATCCACACAAAAGAAAGTATGCAACTCTGTAAAAGAATGATGAGGCTATCTATGTTTTAAAATTCTCCCAAAGGCACAAGATATATTCAGACTCATGCTCTGCTGAACCCACTGGTGTCTAAGGCAGCCTGTACATAGCCAGGGTGCAAAGTGCTCTGGAAGCCCTAGGTACCACATGGAACCAGATGGTAATGGGAGCAAGGGATGCTGCTGACTAACAAGCATAATGCTCTACACAAGTAATATACACTCCTAGGGACTATCAACAGTTATGTGTCAAAGAGTGGCCCAGGGATTGCTGCCCCAAAACCATCTGAAGTGTATGCCAACCAAGAGGATCTCAATGTTCCATTCTATGTGAACAGCCATGATGAAACTGAGCTACTTAGGAGAGCTGTGCTTGGAGAACTCACCTCAGGCAGGCTGATGAGAACTTAGGAGGAGATAGTCTAGGAATCTGCATTCTCATAGGCATTCTCTGAAGTGGAGAATCTCTAGCACAGGAAAACCTACTTGTGAGCATGTAAAGGAAGGAAACTTTCTTTATTTTTTTTTTAGTCTTTTTTTTTCCTGGGGGAGTGGGGGACTGGGACGAGGAGGGTGAGGGGCGGGCGGGCCACTTCTATTGGTCTTTCATTTGTCTATTTTCACCCACCTTTGTTCTTTTGGCCCGTGTGGGCCTCCCATGTTGTCACAAAGTGCAGGCTCTGGGCGCATGCACTCCAGAGCTCTGGCTTGGTAATTGGACACATCTGTCCAGCCGCTCTGCGGCACATGGGATCTTCCCAGGCCAAGGATCAAACTGGAGCCCCTTACACTGCAAGACGGTGTCCTTACCCACTGGTCCACCAGGGAAGCCCGGAAACTTTCTTAAGAAGTGTATTTAAGAACTGACATTATTGCTTCCATCACGGTAATGTAATATGAATGCACCTACCAGACCCGGGAAGACAGAGATCCTGTGGAAGCACTGTAGAAGCTCCTACAACTTTGGTTGTTTTTTTTTTTTTTTTTTTCCTGAAAATCCATAATAATAATGCCTACCTTAAGAGTAGTTGAGGACTTAGTTTAAAAATAGACTGGTAAAAATAAACTCTGACACATCCACACAAAAGAAAGTATGCAACTCTGTAAAAGAATGATGAGGCTATCTATGTACTTCTATCAAAAGCTCTCTAAGTTGTGTTGTGAAAGAAAAACAAAGTACACAGCAGTATATATAGTACCTTAAATACTACTTTTTATATAAGAATGGCAAGGGAATGTGTATTTGCATTTTTATGTAAGTGCATAAAAAGTAATAAAAATGGTTACCACAGGGCTTCACATGGGTGGAAGAGACAGGTAGGTAAGAACAGGAAGATCTGTTACCAAAATTAAATATTTTTAAATCTACCCTAACATAAAACTGTTCTAAGCAAAGAAAAGTGGATTTAAAGTACCAATCCAGTAACTCAATATGCCAAGTTATCATTTTTCTCCTTAATTTAGATTTTAATGGATGTTAACCATTATTATATTTCACTATAAAAGTTGTCAAAACTCTAATTACCCAAATCAACTTCCAAAATAAGAGGAAACATATTGGGGTGAAATGTTATGCGTAAAAGGTATTGGTAATTTGCTCCTGACATGAAAGAGATAATGTCCTAGGTCAGCAGGAAACAAAATGGAGATGTCTGTAACCTACTGGTGAACTTACTGGTGAAGCAGATTTCCACATTGACTACGATGCACTCTGTCTACTCCAGCAGGTCATGAATGATGCATGGTGCTATAAGAACTTGAGCCATAAAGCTTTGCACTCTGACTGAAACAAGAGAGGACTGTTAGCAAAGAAACACGCTTCACTTTGCTTGGAGCTTTGCACCAGCTTGTGGAACAAATCCACTGCAATTTTTGCAAGCTTTGTTCTCTAAATTCTCTTAGGCCAGATTTCTTATCAGATGTGTTTTCTTTAAAAAAAAAAAAAAAAATCAAAACAACACAAAACCAGAGCAAGATATTTTAGGACAACATTTGCAGAACCAAGTTGCTAGATATTCAGTGTCAACTAATACCCATGCCAATAACATATTCACCTCTTTTTAAATAATCAGATTTGCAGAGAGAGAGAAGAGACATTCAACTCTGAAACTGTCTTTACAGTGTAGTTACTGCCTTTTTATAATACAAATATAAACCTTTGTCTCTAATTAACATAAATAGAAATATCATTTACTCCATTACACATGTAGCACCCTTCATCCTGGGGAGGAGCTGGACATTTTCCAGTTCAGCTGATGGCCTTGGGATATAGAGACTTAATATATGGTAAGACTATAACTGTGCTTTAAAAGATTTCTTTTCAGCTCTAAAGTTGAAATAACCCTATGCTGGCAAAACTCTAGGGGAAAAAAAATAAATGGGCAAGGTGAGTAGTTGTCAGAGGGCACTGGAATCTAGGTCAGTTTCAATAACAGAGACAAAGAGGAGTCTCAGTGGTTCTTTGGTCTGGGAGTAATGAGTCAGAGACCACAGATCATACCCCAGTATGTGTTTTCTTCCTTTTAGCACAGAACATCTACCCTCATAGTCACTTGGTCAGAGAGTTCTCTAGTTTTGTAGCTAGTTTTATTATATGAATTAATCTGGGTCAATAAGATGTGAATGGTAGTGATATGTGCCATTTCTTCGCTATCTCCCTGCCTTGGCCTACCTCTTTCTCATTTTCTTGGAAAAAGACAACATTCAAAGAAATGTCTTGAGAATTGTAGACTTATTTCTAGTCCTGGACTGCTACAAGAGACAGAAATAAACTATTGCTTGAGGCACTAAGATTTGGGGTCTTTGGGTCATGAAAGCATAGCCTGTAGTTTTAGGTGAACAGTGAAGGAACTCAGCCGTACAATATGGATACTCTATATCCACTGTGACAGATTCCTAATTAACAAGACTGATTAATGCATAATAGTTATACCTTGATCCATAGACTCTGTGGTAGACTGATCAAAGATAATGAATAGGCTGTATCCACAAGAATGGGCTTTAAAACAATACAGACCAAGATTTGAGTACAACTATAGTGTTCACTAAATATAAGATGTTGGGCCACCCATTTAAGTCTTCTGAATCTGCGATGTTAAGTGGGATATTAAAACCTGCTTGAGGGCTTCCCTGGTGGTCCAGTGGGTAAAGACACTGCCTTGCAGTGCAAGGGGCACCAGTTCAATTCCTGGCCTGGGAAGATCCCACGTGCTATGGAGAGGCTAAACTAATGTGTCCAATTACTGAGCCAGTGCTCTGGAGCTCATGCACCTAGAGCCAGTGCTCTGCTCCGAGAGAGGCCACTGCAATGCAAGGCCCACACAGGCCAAAGAACAAAGAAATAAATGAAAGACCAATAGAAGTGGCCAAAAAAAAAAAAAAAAAATCTGCCTGAGGCATGAGGATGTAGACTAGAGAGAGCTTCTAGCAGATAACCTACTTCATCCAACACATGTCAGGTATACTTATCTTTCTTTACTCCTTCAAGGGACATCACAGAGATCTCAGTGCCAGGAAAGCAAGAAAGGAGGAGGTAAGAAGGGAGAAGAGAAACTAGGATTCTGACTTTTTGTGGCATTTGATCTCTTGATTATGTAGGATTAATTTCTTAATAAGGTAGTAATCTCAGGATATTTTGGCCCAGAACTGTAAGACATAACTTCAAAGAGGAACTAATTGAAGCTAATGTCACAAAAAGCATGTCTGTCTGACTTCTTTATATAGGAAAACCCTAATATTTCAAATCTAGTTTTCAGTAGTTTATGTAATGAATGCCTTCACTGATGACAATGTCTACATTGTTTAAGTTTTTCTATTTGTTGTCACTTGTAAGACATTTGAAGGAAAAATTTTTTCAGTCCGTTACAAGAGACAGAAATAAACTATTGCTTGAAGCACTAAGATTTGGGGTCTTTGGGTCATGAAAGCATAGCCTGTAGTTTTAGGTGAACAGTGAAGGAACTCAGCCGTACAATATGGATACTCTATATCCACTGTGACAGATTCCTAATTAACAAGACTGATTAATGCATAATAGTTATACCTTGATCCATAGACTCTGTGGTAGACTGATCAAAGATAATGAATAGGCTGTATCCACAAGAATGGGCTTTAAAACAATACAGACCAAGATTTGAGTACAACTATAGTGTTCACTAAATATAAGATGTTGGGCCACCCATTTAAGTCTTCTGAATCTGCGATGTTAAGTGGGATATTAAAACCTGCTTGAGGGCTTCCCTGGTGGTCCAGTGGGTAAAGACACTGCCTTGCAGTGCAAGGGGCACCAGTTCAATTCCTGGCCTGGGAAGATCCCACGTGCTATGGAGAGGCTAAACTAATGTGTCCAATTACTGAGCCAGCGCTCTGGAGCTCATGCACCTAGAGCCAGTGCTCTGCTCTGAGAGAGGCCACTGCAATGCAAGGCCCACACAGGCCAAAGAACAAAGAAATACATGAAAGACCAATAGAAGTGGCCAAAAAAAAAAAAAAAATCTGCCTGAGGCATGAGGATGTAGACTAGAGAGAGCTTCTAGCAGATAACCTACTTCATCCAACACATGTCAGGTATACTTATCTTTCTTTACTCCTTCAAGGGACATCACAGAGATCTCAGTGCCAGGAAAGCAAGAAAGGAGGAGGTAAGAAGGGAGAAGAGAAACTAGGATTCTGACTTTTTGTGGCATTTGATCTCTTGATTATGTAGGATTAATTTCTTAATAAGGTAGTAATCTCAGGATATTTTGGCCCAGAACTGTAAGACATAACTTCAAAGAGGAACTAATTGAAGCTAATGTCACAAAAAGCATGTCTGTCTGACTTCTTTATATAGGAAAACCCTAATATTTCAAATCTAGTTTTCAGTAGTTTATGTAATGAATGCCTTCACTGATGACAATGTCTACATTGTTTAAGTTTTTCTATTTGTTGTCACAGTTGGTGAGTATCAGGTCACATTTTGTTTCTAGAGTCATCTTTAGCTAATTTGCTTAATTTTAAGGTCAGGTATTTAACACTAATATCATTTCTTATGTTTGCCTATTTCTCTTTCTCCTAGAGCATGTCTGTCCATCCATCTCTTCAGTAGCAAAATACTTGCTGAAAAGTTCAGTTCAGTTCAGTTGCTCAGTTGTGTCTGACTCTTTGTAACTCTATGGACTACAGCATGCCAGGCTTCCCTGTCTTTGGCCATCTCCCAGAACTTGCTGAAACTCATGTCCATTGACTCAGTGATGAAATCCAACCATCTCATTCTCTGTCATGCCCTTCTCTTTTTGCCTTCTATTTTTCCCAACACCATGCTCTTTTCCAATGAGTCATCTCTTTGCATCAGGTGGCCAAAGTAGTGGAGCTTCAGGTTCAGCATAAGTCCTTCCAATGAATATTCAGGGTTGATTTCCTTTAGGATTGAATGGTTTGATCCCCTTGCAGTCCAAGGGATTCTCAGAGTCTTCTCCAATACCACAATTCAAAGGCATCAAATCTTCCATGCTCAGCCTTCTTTATGGTCCAGCCCTCACATCCATACATGACTACTGGGAAAACTATAGCTTTGACTATACAAACTTTTGTTGGCAAAGTGATGTCTCTGCTTTTGAATACATTGCCTATGTTTGTCATAGTTTTTGTTCCAAGAAGCAAGTGTCTTTAATTCCATGGCTGCAGTCACTGTCTGTAGTGACTTTGGAGTCAGGTATACTTATCTTTCTTTACTCCTTCAAGGGACATCACAGAGATCTCAGTGCCAGGAAAGCAAGAAAGGAGGAGGTAAGAAGGGAGAAGAGAAACTAGGATTCTGACTTTTGTGGCATTTGATCTCTTGATTATGTAGGATTAATTTCTTAATAAGGTAGTAATCTCAGGATATTTTGGCCCAGAACTGTAAGACATAACTTCAAAGAGGAACTAATTGAAGCTAATGTCACAAAAAGCATGTCTGTCTGACTTCTTTATATAGGAAAACCCTAATATTTCAAATCTAGTTTTCAGTAGTTTATGTAATGAATGCCTTCACTGATGACAATGTCTACATTGTTTAAGTTTTTCTATTTGCTGTCACAGTTGGTGAGTATCAGGTCACATTTTGTTTCTAGAGTCATCTTTAGCTAATTTGCTTAATTTTAAGGTCAGGTATTTAACACTAATATCATTTCTTATGTTTGCCTATTTCTCTTTCTCCTAGAGCATGTCTGTCCATCCATCTCTTCAGTAGCAAAATACTTGCTGAAAAGTTCAGTTCAGTTCAGTTGCTCAGTTGTGTCTGACTCTTTGTAACTCTATGGACTACAGCATGCCAGGCTTCCCTGTCTTTGGCCATCTCCCAGAACTTGCTGAAACTCATGTCCATTGACTCAGTGATGAAATCCAACCATCTCATTCTCTGTCATGCCCTTCTCTTTTTGCCTTCTATTTTTCCCAACACCATGCTCTTTTCCAATGAGTCATCTCTTTGCATCAGGTGGCCAAAGTAGTGGAGCTTCAGGTTCAGCATAAGTCCTTCCAATGAATATTCAGGGTTGATTTCCTTTAGGATTGAATGGTTTGATCCCCTTGCAGTCCAAGGGATTCTCAGAGTCTTCTCCAATACCACAATTCAAAGGCATCAAATCTTCCATGCTCAGCCTTCTTTATGGTCCAGCCCTCACATCCATACATGACTACTGGGAAAACTATAGCTTTGACTATACAAACTTTTGTTGGCAAAGTGATGTCTCTGCTTTTGAATACATTGCCTATGTTTGTCATAGTTTTTGTTCCAAGAAGCAAGTGTCTTTTAATTCCATGGCTGCAGTCACTGTCTGTAGTGACTTTGGAGCCCAAGAAAATAAATCTGTCACTGTTGCCATTGTTTGCCCACCTATTTGCCATGAAGTTATGGGACCAGATGCTATGATCTCCATTTTTTTGAATATTGAGTTTTTAGTCAGCTTTTTCACTCTTCTCTTTCACCTTCATCAAGAGGCTCTTTAGTTCCTCTTTGCTTTCTGCCATAAGGGTGGTGGCATCTGCATATCTGAGGTTATTTATATTTCTCCTGGCAATCTTGATTCCAGCTTGTACTTCATTCATTCAACCTGGAGTTTTGCATGATGTATTCAGCATATAAATTAAATAAGCAAGGTGACAATATACAGCCATGACATACTGCTTTCCCAATTTGGAACCAGTCCATTGTTCCATATCCAGTTGTAATGGTTGTTTTTCCTGCATGCAGGTTTCACAGGAGTCAGGTAAGGTGGTCTTGTATTCCCATCTCTTTCAGAATTTTCCACAGTTTGTTGTGATCCACATAGTTAAAGGCTTCAGTGTCATCGGTGAAGCAGAACTAGATGTTTTTCTGGGATTCCCTTGCTCTTTCTATGGTCCAACAGATTCTGGCAATTTGATCTCTGGTTTCTCTGCCTTTTCTAAATCCAGCTTGTATGTCTGGAAGTTATCAGTTCATGTACTATTGAAGCCTAGCTCTGAGGATTTTGAGCATTACTTTGCTAGCATGTGAAAGGGGTGCAATTGTGCGGTAGTTTGAACATTCTTTGGCATTGCCCTTTGTTCAATGCCTATTTTTGGGCAGTGCCTATCTATGATGCAAAGATAGACACAATAAAGGACAGAAATGACATGGACCTAACAGAAGCAGACTACATTAAGAAGAGATGGAAAGAATATACAGAAGAACTATACAAAAAAGATCTTAATGAGCCAGATGGCCATGATGGTGTGATCACTCACCTAGAGCCAGACATTTTAGAACATGAAGTCAAGTGGGCCCCAGGAAGCATGACTATGAACAAAGCTAGTGGAGGTGATGAATTCCAGCTGAGCTGTTTCAAATCCTAAAAGATGATGCTGATAAAGGGCTACACTCAATATGCCAGAAAATTTGGAAAACTCAGCAGTGGCCTCAGGACTGGAAAAGGTCAGTTTTCATTCCAATTCCTAAGAAGGGCAATGCCAAAGAATGTTCAAACTACTGAAAAATGACCATGTACCATACCCACTTCTAAAACATATGTTAACTCATTTAATCCTTACATATATTAACTCATTTAATCCTTACAATAACCCTAAGGAGTCAAGTATCATTACCACCCCAATCAATAAATGAGAAAGGGGCTTCCGTAGTGGTCCAGTGGGTAAGGACACCGCCTTACAGTGCAAGGGGAGCCAGTTCAATCCCTGGCCTGGGACGATCCCATGTGCTGTGGAGCAGCTGGACCAGTGTGTCCAATTACTAGCCAGCACTCCGGAGTGCATGCGCCCAGAGCCGGTGCTCTGCAATGAGAGAGGCCACTGCAATGGGAGGCCCACACGGGCCAAAGAATAAAGATGGAAATAAATTAAAGGCCAAAAGAAGTGGCCAAAAAAAAAAAAAACCTTCATAATAAATGAGAAAAACAAATGACAGATAAAATTCAGTTGTTTGCTTGAGATCACACAGCTTTTGAGTGGCAGAGTCAAGATTTGGTCCTGGGCAGTCTCAACAGATCTCATGAAGTTTTATGCTCTCTTCAAGATTCAAAATAATTTATAAAAACTAAAACAATACACAGTATCATGCATAGAAATGAGATAAAATGAACCTATGAACAGAAGAGTAAAAATGAAAATTGTAATAAGGACAAGAATGAAGGAATAGAGGGTAGGTGAAACTTACCTTAATGCAACATCCTGTATTTGAACCAAAATTGTGCCTCTGAAATTTTTGCAATAGAAAAAAAGGAAGACTGAATATATAATATGATTTTCACTATATAGCAAAAGAGCTTCCCTGGTGGCTCAGTGGTAAAGAATCTGCCTGCAGTGCAGGATATCCAGGTTTGATATCTGGGTTGGGAAGATCCTCTGGAGAAGGAAATGGCTACCCACTCTAGGATTCCTGCCTGTGAAACTCCATGGACAGAGGAGCCTGACAGGCCACAATCCATGGGGTTGCAAAAGAGTCCGACACAATTTAGGGACTAAATAACAACAATATAGTAAAAGGACAATTACAGTTTTCAAAAAGAAACATGCTGCATCTTACCATATCCTCAGCTCTGAATTTAATTTCCTATTTCTGAGTTAGAGAAAGTATTAGAGGTCTCATCAGTGATTAGTTTCTGACACTATCTCATTGTTTTAATTTTGCTGGCCAGCGTCAGAAGCTTCAACTATTGCCCACGTTCCAATATACCCGTTTATATTTTCTTGAATTATATTTTAAAGCAAGATGCAATGTTTCCCTATTCCGCTGCACCAACTGCCAATGAACAATAAACCAATTTATTTGGAAAATCTTATTTCCTGTATCACATAATATTAAAGCAGAGAGCTTTGCTTTTTAAACTGGCAGCTTACATATGTCAGAGACCCCGTGATGCATAAATTTAATATATTTAATTTTTTAAAACCCAGAAAAAACATTGCTGAGATGACGCTAAAAAAGGAATGCTGAATTATGTAGTGACACAAAGGCATTTATGATTATCTTCATTTTATTTCCCTAAGTAGCTATTAAAAAGTTGGAAAGTCACCAACCTAAGGAAAAGAATACTCTTCTATCATATAAAGCTATTCTAATTTAAACTTCCTCTGCTGGACTATTTTTTTCTATTAAGGAATATATCTTTTGATTCTATTAATTTGGAGCTTTTAAATAACAATAACTAAGACAGGCTTTTTTCTTCATCTGACTAACAGGTTAGCAGCACCATGATTACTGTTAACAATATAATTTAAGAGACTGCAATTAATTCTATTTTAGTAGCTACCAGAACAGGCAAGGTATATATTGCGAGCTCTTATTTAAGCTACTGTCCAAATATTGGACAATATTTTTCTGCATATGGGGCAAGCAGTCTGTGCAGCTGTTTCTTGCAGCATTTTAAATCCTTAAACTCTGATCAGCATGTGAATAAATCAGTTACTCGGGAGAGGATTCAAGTTTGATATCTGGGTTGGGAAGATCCTCTGGAGAAGGAAATGGCTACCCACTCTAGGATTCCTGCCTGTGAAACTCCATGGACAGAGGAGCCTGACAGGCCACAATCCATGGGGTTGCAAAAGAGTCCGACACAATTTAGGGACTAAATAACAACAATATAGTAAAAGGACAATTACAGTTTTCAAAAAGAAACATGCTGCATCTTCCCAAATATCCTCAGCTCTGAATTTAATTTCCTATTTCTGAGTTAGAGAAAGTATTAGAGGTCTCATCAGTGATTAGTTTCTGACACTATCTCATTGTTTTAATTTTGCTGGCCAGCGTCAGAAGCTTCAACTATTGCCCACGTTCCAATATACCCGTTTATATTTTCTTGAATTATATTTTAAAGCAAGATGCAATGTTTCCCTATTCCGCTGCACCAACTGCCAATGAACAATAAACCAATTTATTTGGAAAATCTTATTTCCTGTATCACATAATATTAAAGCAGAGAGCTTTGCTTTTTAAACTGGCAGCTTACATATGTCAGAGACCCCGTGATGCATAAATTTAATATATTTAATTTTTTAAAACCCAGAAAAAACATTGCTGAGATGACGCTAAAAAAGGAATGCTGAATTATGTAGTGACACAAAGGCATTTATGATTATCTTCATTTTATTTCCCTAAGTAGCTATTAAAAAGTTGGAAAGTCACCAACCTAAGGAAAAGAATACTCTTCTATCATATAAAGCTATTCTAATTTAAACTTCCTCTGCTGGACTATTTTTTTCTATTAAGGAATATATCTTTTGATTCTATTAATTTGGAGCTTTTAAATAACAATAACTAAGACAGGCTTTTTTCTTCATCTGACTAACAGGTTAGCAGCACCATGATTACTGTTAACAATATAATTTAAGAGACTGCAATTAATTCTATTTTAGTAGCTACCAGAACAGGCAAGGTATATATTGCGAGCTCTTATTTAAGCTACTGTCCAAATATTGGACAATATTTTTCTGCATATGGGGCAAGCAGTCTGTGCAGCTGTTTCTTGCAGCATTTTAAATCCTTAAACTCTGATCAGCATGTGAATAAATCAGTTACTCGGGAGAGGATTCTTGGTATAGGTATTTGTTAACTCCTGTTAATGTACAGATCTTACGTTTTAATGTAGAGGATAATATGACTTTTGGTCACTCCAGCATTAGATTTTGAGGAGTTGAGGGCTTTGCCTTTTTTTTTTTTTCATATTTATTTTCATCTATCTTTTTATTCTTTGGTATGTGTGGGCCTCCCATAGCAGTCGCCTCTCTCACTGCAGAGCACTGACTCTGGGCGCATGCGCTCCAGAGGGCTGGCTCGTAATTGGGCACACCAGTCCAACACCTCTGCAGCATGTGGGTTCCTGCCCCGCCATGGATCAAACCCGTGCCCCTTGTGCTGCTGGGTGGACTCTTTACCCACGGGACCACCAGGGAAGCCCAAGTTGACGGTTTTAATATTTCTTGGCCATTATGTCAGTGGTAAACACACTGGCAGCAGGGTCTAAGGTCAGATTATCTGTATCTGCTTCCACTCCTTAGCAAGTTACTTTCTAGCCTCTCCAGTTACTTCATCTCTAAAATGCTGTTAATAAACATTTCTATCTCACAGGGTTGTTTTAAGGATCAAAAGAAATGATACTTGTGAAGTGCTCACAATAGCACATAGTCATAGGAGAATACCACACAGCAAACACTCAATGATTATTATTGCTTTCATTATTACTAAAAAAAAGCAGGGGCCTGGCAAGTTCTGGACTAAATTCAGGAGTATCTCATCATTGATTTTAAGGATAACCATTATCTGGAAAAGGCTAACTTGAAATGACCCTATTTAAAGCAAGATAAAACATTATACTGTAAATAATAAAGGTAAAAGGGTTGAATGAAATTTTATTCAGGAAAGATGAAGTTCTAATTATGAGAATAACATAAATTATTTGGTTTTCAAAATTGTTTCTAAGAACAAATGGCTTTGGCTTTAATATAATTGTTTTGTTTGATGATTACTGTTAACAATATAATTTAAGAGACTGCAATTAATTCTATTTTAGTAGCTACCAGAACAGGCAAGGTATATATTGCGAGCTCTTATTTAAGCTACTGTCCAAATATTGGACAATATTTTTCTGCATATGGGGCAAGCAGTCTGTGCAGCTGTTTCTTGCAGCATTTTAAATCCTTAAACTCTGATCAGCATGTGAATAAATCAGTTACTCGGGAGAGGATTCTTGGTATAGGTATTTGTTAACTCCTGTTAATGTACAGATCTTACGTTTTAATGTAGAGGATAATATGACTTTTGGTCACTCCAGCATTAGATTTTGAGGAGTTGAGGGCTTTGCCTTTTTTTTTTTTTCATATTTATTTTCATCTATCTTTTTATTCTTTGGTATGTGTGGGCCTCCCATAGCAGTCGCCTCTCTCACTGCAGAGCACTGACTCTGGGCGCATGCGCTCCAGAGGGCTGGCTCGTAATTGGGCACACCAGTCCAACACCTCTGCAGCATGTGGGTTCCTGCCCCGCCATGGATCAAACCCGTGCCCCTTGTGCTGCTGGGTGGACTCTTTACCCACGGGACCACCAGGGAAGCCCAAGTTGACGGTTTTAATATTTCTTGGCCATTATGTCAGTGGTAAACACACTGGCAGCAGGGTCTAAGGTCAGATTATCTGTATCTGCTTCCACTCCTTAGCAAGTTACTTTCTAGCCTCTCCAGTTACTTCATCTCTAAAATGCTGTTAATAAACATTTCTATCTCACAGGGTTGTTTTAAGGATCAAAAGAAATGATACTTGTGAAGTGCTCACAATAGCACATAGTCATAGGAGAATACCACACAGCAAACACTCAATGATTATTATTGCTTTCATTATTACTAAAAAAAAGCAGGGGCCTGGCAAGTTCTGGACTAAATTCAGGAGTATCTCATCATTGATTTTTAAGGATAACCATTATCTGGAAAAGGCTAACTTGAAATGACCCTATTTAAAGCAAGATAAAACATTATACTGTAAATAATAAAGGTAAAAGGGTTGAATGAAATTTTATTCAGGAAAGATGAAGTTCTAATTATGAGAATAACTTTTATGTCAAATGTCAAAAAACTGCACCTGTTTGTGGATTTTTACAATTAGAATATTGTTTCTAAGAACAAATGGCTTTGGCTTTAATATAATTGTTTTTGTTTTCTGTCTTGTTGTTGTTGTTGTTGTTTGTTTCTGATGGATGGGAATATAGATAACTTTCCTAACAAGATTACCTGGTACTTTGTAGCACAACTAGTAAGACAGTCTTTTTGGCAAAAATGTCTTATCAATCTTTTTAAAGGTCTGTCAATATTTTGATATTTGAATAATTTACTTCTGAAGAACTTATCCCATCTTTATCTTCAGGTTTCTTTTCTACTTGACTTCTTGATTCAGCTGACTCAATTAGATCACCATTTGTTTATGGGTCTGCACAAGATTCAAGCCATTCACCAACAATTGTTTCAAAGAAATTTCATGTATTAAAAGATTTCAAACTAGTTTCAAAGGATTTGAAACTAGTGGTGTAGTGGCTTCTAACTGCTTGTTCCATTTTCAGGAACCTTGCAAGAGAGGTGTTTAACTGCTATCAGCTTGAAATCAGTCAGTCATGAAAAAGTATTTACATCATAAAATTAGCAAATACCACCCACCAGGAATTCTGTTGTTGTTGTTTTTTTCCCCCAGAGCTGGTTGTTAAACATTTATATTATAATAAATTATTATATCTTATAATGAAAACATCTTTATATCTTATAATCATGATATCTTATAATAGAAACAATGAGCTAATTTGCTACCAGGTATACCAGCCATTCTTAGGAAGAGTAGAAAAGCTTTTATTTGCTCTCAGATTCCTGGATTGGGTGGGGAATTTCCTGTATCAACAAACTGCTGGGAAAATGAGTTGCTCTACACAGGGAAAGAGCCTCTGGGAATCACTGAAGATCATTGCGCTGCTGCTCTTAGCTTCTCCACTTCTTAGTACAATGAATGGATTTCCTCATCTCAAAAATTTTAGACAGTACTAGCATCTTTTCTTATACAAGAAATCCAGTGGGGAAGGGGAGCTGAGTTGGGAAAGGAAAAACACGGCAGAAAGGCACTTCCCTTTTCTACCTTGTGCAAACCTTGAAAAGATTCTCAGTACTTTTCATTGCTGAGAATATTAAAAGATATCAGCTCTAGACTCTCAGCCTGGATTCATGGAACCACATCCTAGATTGAAGGGGCATCAAATGTAGTATGATTGAGAATCACTTATTAGAATCACTGAATTCAGAGCAAAAGCCAGAAATATGAACTCAAAGATAGCAGGGACCTGCCTTGTTTACCAACCTGTCCCCAGGAACAGAGGATTCACAACTTCCACTTTACCAAAAATAGGAGAATTTACTTTCCTGAGATACAAACAAGCATTCAGTACATTACAATCACTTGGCCTAAAGAACTGTTTGTTCTATCATCACCAAATTTTATATAGTCTTTCTTTCCTTTCACCTAGGGCTATGAAATCCAAACCTATAATGGTTCTCAACCCAGGCTGAGTATCAGAATCACCTATATACATTATGCACTTGGACAGGAAAATTGGAATTCCTTATCAAAATCTCCAGTATTGATGCCAGGAATGTGCATTTTTTAAATTTCCAAAGGACTCAGAAGTACTTCCATGTTTGATAACCAGTGATTTAAAGCAAGAACTACCAAGCCTATTTTCGCTCTTGAAGAACAGTTAAGGCTTTTGGAACAAACATCATGACCTCCTGGGCAGATTGCAGAATTGTGTGACTCTAAGTTTCATCACTTGCTCAATTCCATTTAAGAACATCTTTTTTTTCATGGAGATATACACACTCTACTTGAATTCATTTTTCATCCTACTCTATCTTTCAACTTTCCTTTTCACATAACCCCTCCCTCTGATTCATGGGAAACAAAGGTAGTGCAAAGGACAACAGACAGAAATTAGGATGGACTGGTTAATTTTTAAAGTCCTTGAAAGTTTCCACAGAAACAGCCAGAGCCTTTCAGAATTTCTACAGACCTTTTCATTGTCCTTTAAATAAACCTGGTAGTCTTCAAGTGCAGGCATTGATGGTAAGCTACTCATTTAAATTGATTGTTTTATCTTTTGCTTAATTACTTGTTTTTCAGGTGACTTAGTGGTAAAGAATCTACCTGCCAAGCAGGAGATGGAGGTTTGACCCCTGGGTTGGGAAAATTCACTGGTGAAGAAAATGGCAACACACTCCAGCATTCTTGCTTGGGAAATTCATGGACAGAGGAGCCTGGTGAGCTATATTCCATGGGGTTGCAAAAAGCTGGACATGACTTACTGACTAAACAACAACCACCACAAAATTATTGCCTTCTTTAACCCCATATGCACATTTTTTTCTACTATATTGTGGGTAAGATTGCTTTTATATGATGGTTTAGGAATTGAAACAATTTATTTGTTGATGTTTCTATGAGGAAAGGTACTCTAACCTGCAAATGGACTTAAAAGCCAACTTTGGGAAGTCAACCCCTGGTTAAACAGGGAATATCCAAGTAAATAAGTTCTACCTGAATTGTACACGAACATTAGAAGCTGAAATAGAAAAAATGTAAGAGGTACGTAAAAGTACTATAACCATGAGCCCTCTCCCCATCAACTTCATACCTATCTTAACCCTTCTCACCCATGCTTCAAGTACACCTGTGTTTTTACCCTCAACTGCCAACACCAGTGCACTGGGGACTCCATAAAGGTTAGACAAGCATGCAGCCATATGCAGCTGTATACACCTTCTTTCCCATGCCCTCTAGCTCCTTCTCATCCATCTAACACTGCTCAGCACACAGTAGGCACAGTGTTTGATAAACTAAACTACTTATTGTTTTTAAATTCCATTTAAGTTACTATTTCCTTTATGCTTTTAGTAGGATATATTAATTCAATTCATAGTCATCTGCTTTGTTTTTATATTTGTCTTTTTCTATTCCATCACAGATTTTCAAATGCTAGTCAGTCACACAAACTTCTTAAAGTATTTGAAAATACTTAGTACAACTTTTAAGTGCATGTATCTTTTAAGCCATTAAATCTGTCTCTAGGAAATCATACATATATGTTCATATGTGGGCGAAAACATAGTCATTATGCTTTTTAAGGTGTTGTTTAAAATTGCAAACATCTAGAAACCATCCTTTTAGATGTTTTGTTACATAAATTAAGAAACATCTTTGGAATGGAAATCCACGTAGATGTTAAAAATGAGATTTATTTGTGCTGATATCTGTTTCCTAGGTATGATCTTACATTCAAAAAAAGCAAGTTGCAGAAAAATATGTAAACTATCTTCTTATGTGTATAAACACACTTGTTTATACATAGCAAATTTCTAGAAAGATACAGAAGGGATTTTTAACAGTAATTGCTTCTTGGGAGAGAGGATTTGGAATTAATTACTGGTGATGAGATGTCATAATATTTTTCTTGCACTCCAAAATTTTTGCCATAAGCTGTATTACTTCTTCAAATAATAACTTTTAAAAAGCAGAAATAACCATAATCAAAAAGCTTTAAATTATTTGGACTTACATGCATATATTTAGGTATAACATTTTGTTAAGTAAAAATTTTGCAATGCTAGGATTACCAATAGGCTCGTCCCCTAATGATCTTGCTTGTTTATATATGCTGAGAAGATTTCTGCTGGAAGGTCCTAATGGAGGAACCTGTTACAAAAGTTCATTTATGAATCTAGAATTTCAGCTAAAATATTTTACAATTGTACTTCAAATTATAGTATAAGAAATCCAGGAAGAAATCCAGAGTAAGCATAGAAGCCAGTACAAAGCAAACAGGTGGGGAATTACCATCCTTTTTGCCCTGGTACACCTGGAAAGCCACTACTAAAGGTGAGGGCCCACTTTCCTGCTGAGCCTGGTCAACTTCAAGGTCCTCAAGGTACTTGCTGCCAAGTGAGAAGAATGAAAACCAATTCTTCCACATTGGCCTAAACAGTGCACCTTCACATTCACCTTGAATTCTTGGGAGGCAGAGAGGAGAAGTCTCCCTGCTGGCCTGGCTAGGTCTCTGTACAATCCAAACATCTCAAGGGAGAGGATAGGCCTTACTGTGTCCAGCAGAGTTGGTAGTGGATGCTGTTTAGTTATTTGATATTGCAGGCAGAAAATGCTGCTTGCCACTACAGTAAACAACTAACGTTCCTGTCATTGACTGCCCACAACAGTGTGCCCAAAGGGGAGTTGAGGATGAAGAAAAACAGGATACCTGATAGTTAAGACACAAATCAAAGGAATAATTTCACTTAGGTCAGACTGTCACATTTTCCCATACACAGAAAATCACTAAAATCATTAACTTGAAATGTCTGGTTTTTGGGGTGTAATTAGCAGTAATCTTTTGATGTTCAACTATATGTTCTTTTTTTCCCAACAAAAACTGCCTATACACCTTGGCTACTCCCTCACCTCTTTGGAACAGTCCCTCAGAGCTAATTAAAAGGCTGATTCTCTGGGCTACAGTCCTCAGCCAAGTATCCAAATTAAATATAACACTCAACTTCTATCTTGTGTGTTTTTTTCAGTTGACAGGACAATTTCAAATCCTCTTATTTTTTGTAATAAAAATAAGGTTATTTTTAAGAGTAAAATTGTTCTAAGACTAAAGCTCTTTTAGTATAAAAGTGAAGTTGTGTTTGAGGATGTTGTCATCCATATGTGCAGCTGTTGATGAGCACTCAGTAGTTCAGCTGCTGGGGCGTGCCACTAGGACTTATCATTAAGAACATACATTAGGAGACTTCCCTGGTGGTCCAGTGGCTAACAATTGCCTGCTAATGCAGGAAGCACAGGTTCAATCCCTGATCGAGGAGCTAAGACCCCACATCACTTGCAGACAAACAAACAAAAAACCATAAAACAGAAACAATGTTATAACAAATAGTTTAAAAATGGTTCACATCAAAAAATAAAAAAATAATACACATAGGAGTATGACAATAAGACATTCAGTCTACAAATGTTCAGTTTACTAGGACCATCTGAGCGTTTCATGTGTACAAGGTGGTTCTTTGCTGTTTCTCACATAATATCTTTGGAAAGACCTTAGAACATCAGCTCCTACCTTTGGAAAGTCCACTCTTTCACTGGCAGTGCTGAAATCATACAAGGGCCTCAAAAGGAGCTTTATGTTGCCAACACCAGCACCAGCACTCCCTAGCAACATGCTCCAACAACAGGGACTTTTGGTTCCACTAGCAGTTGGACATCAGATAATGATTGATTAAGAATTGCACTTTACTACAGTAAACAACTAACGTTCCTGTCATTGACTGCCCACAACAGTGTGCCCAAAGGAGTTGAGGATGAAGAAAAACAGGATACCTGATAGTTAAGACACAAATCAAAGGAATAATTTCACTTAGGTCAGACTGTCACATTTTCCCATACACAGAAAATCACTAAAATCATTAACTTGAAATGTCTGGTTTTTGGGGTGTAATTAGCAGTAATCTTTTGATGTTCAACTATATGTTCTTTTTTTCCCAACAAAAACTGCCTATACACCTTGGCTACTCCCTCACCTCTTTGGAACAGTCCCTCAGAGCTAATTAAAAGGCTGATTCTCTGGGCTACAGTCCTCAGCCAAGTATCCAAATTAAATATAACACTCAACTTCTATCTTGTGTGTTTTTTTCAGTTGACAGGACAATTTCAAATCCTCTTATTTTTTGTAATAAAAATAAGGTTATTTTTAAGAGTAAAATTGTTCTAAGACTAAAGCTCTTTTAGTATAAAAGTGAAGTTGTGTTTGAGGATGTTGTCATCCATATGTGCAGCTGTTGATGAGCACTCAGTAGTTCAGCTGCTGGGGCGTGCCACTAGGACTTATCATTAAGAACATACATTAGGAGACTTCCCTGGTGGTCCAGTGGCTAACAATTGCCTGCTAATGCAGGAAGCACAGGTTCAATCCCTGATCGAGGAGCTAAGACCCCACATCACTTGCAGACAAACAAACAAAAAACCATAAAACAGAAACAATGTTATAACAAATAGTTTAAAAATGGTTCACATCAAAAAATAAAAAAATAATACACATAGGAGTATGACAATAAGACATTCAGTCTACAAATGTTCAGTTTACTAGGACCATCTGAGCGTTTCATGTGTACAAGGTGGTTCTTTGCTGTTTCTCACATAATATCTTTGGAAAGACCTTAGAACATCAGCTCCTACCTTTGGAAAGTCCACTCTTTCACTGGCAGTGCTGAAATCATACAAGGGCCTCAAAAGGAGCTTTATGTTGCCAACACCAGCACCAGCACTCCCTAGCAACATGCTCCAACAACAGGGGACTTTTGGTTCCACTAGCAGTTGGACATCAGATAATGATTGATTAAGCCACCTTCCTAGAGGACTAACTCATATAAAAGTGCACCTCAACTAAATTTGAACTTTATTTCTATTATCTCCCCTTGCCTAGAATAGTGTAATCTATCATTGATTTAGAGTATGTTACTTCTTTACTGGCTTATTAAGAGACATTACCCTGGGGCTTCCCCTGGTGGTCCAGTGGGTAAGGACACCGCCTTGCAGTGCAAGGGGCGCTGGTTCAAGCCCTGGCCTGGGAAGATCCCACGTGCTGTGGAGCGGCTGGACTGATGTGTCCAATTACCAAGCTGGAGCTCTGGGATGCATGCGCCCAGAGCTGGTGCTCTGCGATGACAGAGGCCACCACGATGGGAGGCCCACAGGAGCCAAAGAACAAAGACGGATGAAAATAGAGAAATGAAAGACCAATAGAAGTGGCTCACCCATCCCCCTCCTTCCCCACCCCACCCCCAAAAGATAAATAAATAAAATAAATGTTTAAAAAATAAAAAGAGGCATTACCCTGTATGCTAATGGTTGTGAAATTATAATTCCAACAGTTAATCTCTGTTAAGTAAACTACTGGCAAAAACAATCTCAGTCTTTGAGTATAATCTGTCCTGAAACAACACATTGGCTAGAACACCTGAATAATGCACAAGGTAAAAAAAGAATGTGCTCTTTGGGGAAGGAAAAGTTTACTTGCATCATCTGGGGACACTTACAAATTGAAGCGAGGAGTGAAGAAATGATGGAGAGGGTAGCACTCCAGATTATTCCTTCACACATTGGCTTCTGTCTCAAGTAAATTGTGCCAGGTTTCGGGGAAATGTGCTATAATAAAGGCCAGGCCAAATGAAAATGCTCTGAAGGAGTTTGTAGGACACGCAGTTTTCTAAATAAAAAATAATACACATGAAACCATCTGAGCGTTTCATGTGTACAAGGTGGTTCTTTGCTGTTTCTCACATAATATCTTTGGAAAGACCTTAGAACATCAGCTCCTACCTTTGGAAAGTCCACTCTTTCACTGGCAGTGCTGAAATCATACAAGGGCCTCAAAAGGAGCTTTATGTTGCCAACACCAGCACCAGCACTCCCTAGCAACATGCTCCAACAACAGGGGACTTTTGGTTCCACTAGCAGTTGGACATCAGATAATGATTGATTAAGCCACCTTCCTAGAGGACTAACTCATATAAAAGTGCACCTCAACTAAATTTGAACTTTATTTCTATTATCTCCCCTTGCCTAGAATAGTGTAATCTATCATTGATTTAGAGTATGTTACTTCTTTACTGGCTTATTAAGAGACATTACCCTGGGGCTTCCCTGGTGGTCCAGTGGGTAAGGACACCGCCTTGCAGTGCAAGGGGCGCCGGTTCAAGCCCTGGCCTGGGAAGATCCCACGTGCTGTGGAGCGGCTGGACTGATGTGTCCAATTACCAAGCTGGAGCTCTGGGATGCATGCGCCCAGAGCTGGTGCTCTGCGATGACAGAGGCCACCACGATGGGAGGCCCACAGGAGCCAAAGAACAAAGACGGATGAAAATAGAGAAATGAAAGACCAATAGAAGTGGCTCACCCATCCCCCTCCTTCCCCACCCCACCCCCAAAAGATAAATAAATAAAATAAATGTTTAAAAAATAAAAAGAGGCATTACCCTGTATGCTAATGGTTGTGAAATTATAATTCCAACAGTTAATCTCTGTTAAGTAAACTACTGGCAAAAACAATCTCAGTCTTTGAGTATAATCTGTCCTGAAACAACACATTGGCTAGAACACCTGAATAATGCACAAGGTAAAAAAAGAATGTGCTCTTTGGGGAAGGAAAAAGTTTACTTGCATCATCTGTGGACACTTACAAATTGAAGCTAGGAGTGAAGAAATGATTGAGAGGGTAGCACTCCAGATTATTCCTTCACAGATTGGCTTCTGTCTCAAGTAAATTGTGCCAGGTTTCGAGGGGAAAGTGTGCTATAATAAAGGCCAGGCCAAATGAAAACTGAATCTCTGAAGGAGTGTAACCTCAGGTAGGTCAAGGCACCTCCCCAGGCCTCACTTTTCTTTTTGGTAAAGTGCCTCACTGGGCAGGGATGATTTCCAAAGTCCCCTTCAGTTTGCACATTTAGGACTATACGATTTGGAGACAAGCTGAGAGGAAAACAGTTCTTTATTAAAAAAGCACTTGAGTCTTCCCAAAAGAGTACAGATTTTAGTTATGCAAATTTCATCCACCTGTCCCCTATCCAGCTTGCTTAGTAGTCAACAAGATTTCTCAGTGAGTCCAGTGTTTCTCAGCGGGTCCAGTGGACATTAAGACTCTCTGCCATCATAAAATGGTGCAAGTCACTTTTCTGTTGGGTTGCAAACACTTGTTAATCCTCATACAGATTTTCCACAGTGCCCACATTACTTCCAGTGCTCCTCTGGTCACATTATGAGAGTTCTTTAACATACAGAGGAGATGCTTTGCCCTCTAAGATTTGAAATCTAGTCATTGGAATAAGACAACAATAACTACCTCAAAAGATGCTACCACTGTAATAGGGGGCAGGAGCAAGAGAGAGCTTAAATGGGCTTCAGCCATATTCTCCATCAGCTCTTAGCCCTAAGTGAAACCAAAGAGATATGTGTAAGAGTTAGCTAGCTTGGGTGGGTGGCAGGGAAGGACCGGGAGTTTGGAATTAGCAGAGACAAACTATTATATGTAGGATCGATAAACAACAAGGTCCTACTATAGCACAAGGAACTACATTCATTATCTTGTGATAAACCATAATAGAAAAGAATATAGAAATATATATGTATAACTGAATCACTCTGCTGTATAGCAGAAATCAACACAACATTATAAATCAACTACTTCAATAAAAATTTTAAAAAGACTCAGCTTCTTGAGTCTGCAACCAGAGTTCTGAAGGGGGACCTGCCCTTGGGTGTTAACTCTGCAGCTGCCATCTTGAAACTCCTACTATTTTCATTTTAATTTGCATTCCCTGAGGTCTAATGAGACAATGAAGGATGCACTTTAGAGTCCAGGTCCAACCATAGCCCCGGTCCCACTGTCTTCTTGGGTGGAATCTTGGTCATTCCTAACTGCCCCTCCACTCAGCCACTGCCCTCTTCTCCTCTTCCTTCTGCAGGAGTCCTGGGTACATTCACTTGTGAGTTTTCTATTCCAGAGGGAGCATACCATTAAAAAGCTAATAAAAACAACCATGACAGGTTAAGAGCAAGATCACAGAAGGAAGGAGTAAACTTTTTCCTGTTTTTTTTTTTTAAAATAAAATGTCACACTTTTTTTTCACAGTAGACCTAGAAAGTTATGTAACTGGTTTTGTGTTAGGAAGTCCCTAAGTCCATTCTTTCACAGAGATGGCTAAATCTCTTCTATATACACATTCTGTAGTCAGTCATGCACCTGCAAAAGATAAAATCAAATACCAGGAGCATTTGAGGGAAGAGACTGGGAATGTCATGTGGCTGGAGGCAGGACTGATTCTTCTAGCTCAGCCCTTACCAAGTCCAGAACACCTCCTCAACCCTTAGCATTCTGCCATGAAGCTAGATTGGTCTTTATCAAAATGAAATTTACTCTGTCTTAAAGCATATAAAGAGGGACAGTTTCCTAACTGTAATAGGGGCAGGAGCAAGAGAGAGCTTAAATGGGCTTCAGCCATATTCTCCATCAGCTCTTAGCCCTAAGTGAAACCAAAGAGATATGTGTAAGAGTTAGCTAGCTTGGGTGGGTGGCAGGAAAGGACCGGGAGTTTGGAATTAGCAGAGACAAACTATTATATGTAGGATCGATAAACAACAAGGTCCTACTATAGCACAAGGAACTACATTCATTATCTTGTGATAAACCATAATAGAAAAGAATATAGAAATATATATGTATAACTGAATCACTCTGCTGTATAGCAGAAATCAACACAACATTATAAATCAACTACTTCAATAAAAATTTTAAAAAGACTCAGCTTCTTGAGTCTGCAACCAGAGTTCTGAAGGGGGACCTGCCCTTGGGTGTTAACTCTGCAGCTGCCATCTTGAAACTCCTACTATTTTCATTTTAATTTGCATTCCCTGAGGTCTAATGAGACAATGAAGGATGCACTTTAGAGTCCAGGTCCAACCATAGCCCCGGTCCCACTGTCTTCTTGGGTGGAATCTTGGTCATTCCTAACTGCCCCTCCACTCAGCCACTGCCCTCTTCTCCTCTTCCTTCTGCAGGAGTCCTGGGTACATTCACTTGTGAGTTTTCTATTCCAGAGGGAGCATACCATTAAAAAGCTAATAAAAACAACCATGACAGGTTAAGAGCAAGATCACAGAAGGAAGGAGTAAACTTTTTCCTGTTTTTTTTTTTAAAATAAAATGTCACACTTTTTTTTCACAGTAGACCTAGAAAGTTATGTAACTGGTTTTGTGTTAGGAAGTCCCTAAGTCCATTCTTTCACAGAGATGGCTAAATCTCTTCTATATACACATTCTGTAGTCAGTCATGCACCTGCAAAAGATAAAATCAAATACCAGGAGCATTTGAGGGAAGAGACTGGGAATGTCATGTGGCTGGAGGCAGGACTGATTCTTCTAGCTCAGCCCTTACCAAGTCCAGAACACCTCCTCAACCCTTAGCATTCTGCCATGAAGCTAGATTGGTCTTTATCAAAATGAAATTTACTCTGTCTTAAAGCATATAAAGAGGGACAGTGCCTATAATGCACTAACAAACTACTTGAAAGACAGGATATAGTACCAGAGAATGGTAATTAATAGTGAACAAATGAGGCAATTTACAGAAGTAATTAGGAAAGCTGTGCCTGAATTCTACTCCTGCCTCATCTCTCATAGGCTGCATGCCTCTGGACAAGATGGCCTCTGTATTTCAGTGTTTTCATCTTGAAACATGAAATCATTAGAAGAACTTCTCTAATGGTTGCTTTCTAGGATTAAATATTTAACAGTGTCCAGCACATAAAGTGATTCATTTGTGTTAAATATAAGGGTTTAAATAAGAAGTTTTGAGAGATTCAGGGTAATCATGGAAAGATTCATAAGGTGCCAAGACAAAAGCCCTTTACTTGAAAATTAGTATGGCTTTGCTAAGAGAGCACTGTAAGGGGGTGGAGCTAAGATGGCGGCGTAGAAGGACGTGCACTCATCTCTCCTGCAAAATCGCCTGAATTGCAACGAGTTCCTGGGAAACCATCAATGAAAAGAGGTTGGATCTGATCACAGGGAGGATACCCCACATCGAAGAACAAAGGAGAAGCCGCATCAAGATGGTAGGAGGGGCGCAATCGCACTTTTAAAAGTCAAACATCATACCCGCCAGAGAGGCTGGGCAGGCCAAAGGCGCAAAGCCTGTTGCAGATCAAAACCCGGAAAAGCAGCAGTGACACCCACAAGGGACTGAGCCAGACCTGCTTTGGAGGGTCCAAGTGCCCCCATGAGCTAGAAGTGCCCTTGAGCAGGCCTCGGAAGGACGGCACTCAGTTTCCTTTGGAGGAGGTTACCATTAACCCGATCACAGAGTCGCTGAGGAGGACTGGAAAGTCTGTGCGCACTGTGATCTGGGAGAGGGGAATAGCGATCCTGCATGAGACGGAGCCAGACTCACCTCTGAGTAACCTGACGTCTCCCGCGGTGGCGGGGGTCGACAGTGGCCTGCAGCAGGGTCGGGGTCACTGTGGAAGTGCTTCCCATAGAGTGTGTGGGAATAAATCCTTTGTGAGACAGATGCCATTTTCCCTACTGTAGTTTGGCTGCTGGTCAAACTGCAGGGCTGCTGGTCAAGCTACAGGGAGGGAATTTAACTCCACCCAGCAAGAAAAGGGATTTGGATTAAGAAACTACCAGGACCAGCCTGGGCGGGCCTTTTAGTTCTGGAATAGGCCAAAATAAACAAGCAGTCAAAGAGGTCTTCAGATCCAACCACTGCCAGAGGCAAGAAAAAGACTGATAATTCTTGAATAGTCAGCAAGAGACAGAAGAACATAAACACTATTTTCACTTTGTGTCTGAAGCTGGAGTTACTGCTGGACTTTAAAATTTCAATTTTTGTATTGTATTACTTTGTTTCAATTGTTTTTTCTCTTTTTTCCAAACCCACTCAGTGCACCCCCCCGCTTTTTTTGTTGTTTTTTTTCTTTTGTGTGTGTGTGTGTGTGTGTGAGTGGGTGTGTTCATTTCCTTCACTGAATTCTATGAAGCTACTAATCCTATCAGTAAGACTGAATATATTCAAGTTTACATAATTTTTTTTTTCTTTTTCTTTTTAAACCACACATTTTATTTTGGTATAAACTTCTGGTTCCCCATTGGCCTTTTAAAGTTCTGTGGGGTTTTTTTGGTTTTTATTATTTTTGCTTTGTTTTTCTATATACTTAGCTCTTTTTTTTTTTTTTTTTTGGATTTATTTATTTATTTACTTTGGGCGGGGGTCGGGTTGGGGAGGGAGGAGAGTGGGCAGGCCACTTCTATTGGTCTTTCATTTCTCCATTTTCATCCATCTTTGTTCTTTGGCTCCTGTGGGCCTCCCATTGCAGTGGCCTCTGTCGTCGCAGAGCGCTGGCTCTGGGCACATGCACCCCAGAGCTCCGGCTCGGTCATTGGACACATCAGTCCAGCCGCTCCACGGCACGTGGGATCTTCCCAGGCCAGGGCTCGAACCGGCGCCCCTTGCACTGCAAGGTGGTGTCCTTACCCACTGGACCACCAGGGGAAGCCCTATACTTACCTCTTTTAATTTGAAAAAAAAATCATTTGTACTACTACTTCCTCTATAATTCTTTGCTTTCTTTGAAGCTCCTTTCCTATAGTACTAAACTCTAATACATACAAATCTTTATCTCCCTATATTTAACTTTGCAATATTATTCTATATTTCTCTTCTATCCTCCCTTTCCCCACCATATTTCTTAGTCTGTTCTGTCCTCATTGCCTTATCCCCAATGGGGACCCAGCTCTAGCATCGTTCTCCAATTGGTGCTTTGTTTGCTTATTAACTGGTGGATATAATTCTTGGTTTTCTCTATTCGCCATGCTAATGTATTGTACTGTATTTTTGGTTGGAATGCTTGGGTTACATTAACAGCTGTATATGTTTATGTGTATAATTCAATATGCTAGATCGTATTTGCATAATTTTGTAATTGCCATTTGTCAAAGGTATACCTTCTGTTTCTCATTTGCATATATATGTTTTAATATCATTTAATGCCATAACAAACCAGCTGTGAAATCTTCTTTCCCTGGTCAGGCAACAAGCCCCGGGGCTTTAGGGAGGGAGCACTGACTCCAAAACTCTACAATACTAGAGAACGCCTAACACTAAAGAGCAGTATACAAGCGAGAATGCCAACAAAGGTAATCACTTGTATGCAAGTCCTGACATCACCCAATCACCAGCATCACCCAGAATAAGAAGCCCCATCCAAACAACAAACACCAACAGACGTAACTCAAAGTCTGAGAAAAGGAAATTCCAAACAGAGTCAGTTAAAAAATTAATAATAACAATGAAATGGCAGAGAAATACCACACAAGCGAAGGAACAATCCACAAACACACATGATCAAAGTAATGAAGACAATTTGGACAAACTTTCTGAAAGTGATTTCAGAAGAATGATAGTAAAGATGATCAAAGACACTGAAAACAGAATGTTAGAGAAATTGTAAGACACAACTAGCACATTGAATACAGAAAGAAATACAAGAACTTACCAAAAAAGTAACAGAGACAAACAACTCAATTGCTGAACTGAAAAACACTGTAGAAGGAATCAAGAGCAGAGTATCTGAGACAGAAGACCGGATAAGTGAGCTGGAAGATAGAATGGTGGAAGGAACTGTAAAATCTCGAAGAAAATTCTTTGCTTTCTTTGAAGCTCCTTTCCTATAGTACTAAACTCTAATACATACAAATCTTTATCTCCCTATATTTAACTTTGCAATATTATTCTATATTTCTCTTCTATCCTCCCTTTCCCCACCATATTTCTTAGTCTGTTCTGTCCTCATTGCCTTATCCCCAATGGGGACCCAGCTCTAGCATCGTTCTCCAATTGGTGCTTTGTTTGCTTATTAACTGGTGGATATAATTCTTGGTTTTCTCTATTCGCCATGCTAATGTATTGTACTGTATTTTTGGTTGGAATGCTTGGGTTACGTTAACAGCTGTATATGTTTATGTGTATAATTCAATATGCTAGATCGTATTTGCATAATTTTGTAATTGCCATTTGTCAAAGGTATACCTTCTGTTTCTCATTTGCATATATATGTTTTAATATCATTTAATGCCATAACAAACCAGCTGTGAAATCTTCTTTCCCTGGTCAGGCAACAAGCCCCGGGGCTTTAGGGAGGGAGCACTGACTCCAAAACTCTACAATACTAGAGAACGCCTAACACTAAAGAGCAGTATACAAGCGAGAATGCCAACAAAGGTAATCACTTGTATGCAAGTCCTGACATCACCCAATCACCAGCATCACCCAGAATAAGAAGCCCCATCCAAACAACAAACACCAACAGACGTAACTCAAAGTCTGAGAAAAGGAAATTCCAAACAGAGTCAGTTAAAAAATTAATAATAACAATGAAATGGCAGAGAAATACCACACAAGCGAAGGAACAATCCACAAACACACATGATCAAAGTAATGAAGACAATTTGGACAAACTTTCTGAAAGTGATTTCAGAAGAATGATAGTAAAGATGATCAAAGACACTGAAAACAGAATGTTAGAGAAATTGTAAGACACAACTAGCACATTGAATACAGAAAGAAATACAAGAACTTACCAAAAAAGTAACAGAGACAAACAACTCAATTGCTGAACTGAAAAACACTGTAGAAGGAATCAAGAGCAGAGTATCTGAGACAGAAGACCGGATAAGTGAGCTGGAAGATAGAATGGTGGAAGTAACTGCTGAAAAACAGACTCTAGCTCAAAGAATGAAAAGAGCAGAGGACAGCCTCAGAGACCTCTGGGATCATATCAAACGCACCAATATTCGAATTATAGGGGTTCCAGAAGAAGAAGAAAAAAAGAAAGGCTATGAGAAAATTTTTGAAGAGATTCTAGTTGAAAATTTCCCCAACATGGGAAAAGAAATAGTCAATCAAGTCCAAGAAGCACAAAGAGTACCATACAGAATCAATCCGAGAAGAAACACACCAAGACACATATTAATGAAGTTAACACAAATTAAACACAAAGACAGAATTCTCAAAGCAGCAAGGGAAAAGCAACTAGTGACATACAAGGAAAAGCCCATACGTTTAACAGCTGATCTTTCAACAGAAACTCTGCAGGCCAGAAGGGAATGGCAGGACACATTTAAACGGCTAAAAGAGAATAATCTGCAACCAAGAAACCTCTACCCTGCAAGGATCTCATTCAAAATTTGATGGAGAAATCAAAAGCTTTACAGACAAGCAAAAATTAAAAGAATTCAGTCACACCAAACCAGCCTTACAACAAGTGTTAAAGGGACTTATATAGACAAGTATAAAAGGAGAAGATCCACGAAACAAACCCATCATAACATCTAAGAAGATGACAATAGGATCATATGTATCAATAATTACTTTGAATGTCGATGGACTAAATGCCCCAACCAAAAGACACAGAGTGGCTGAATGGATCCAAAAACACGGCCCATACATATGCTGCATCCAGGAAACTCATTTCAGACCTAGAGACACTCATAGACTGAAAGTGAGAGGCTGGAAAAAGATATTCCATGCAAATGGAAATCATCAAAAGAAAGCTGGAGTAGCAATCCTCATATCAGACAAAATAGGCTTTAAAGTAAAGAAGACTCTAAGAGACAAGGCAGGTCACTACATCATGATTAAGGGATCGATCCAAGAAGAAGACATAAAAATCATAAATATCTATACACCCAATGCAGGAGCACCCCGATACACAAGACAAACACTTTCAGACATAAAAGAAGACATCAACAGTAACACAATCATAGTAGGAGACTTTAACACTCCTCTCACACCAATGGACAGATCATCCAAACAGAAAATTAATAAACACAAGCCTTAAATGCCACACTAGAAGAAATGAACCTCATTGATATCTTTAGGACTCTCCATCCAAAAGCAGAAGAATACACTTTCTTCTCAAGTGCTCACGGAACATTCTCCAGGATAGACCACATCTTGGGCCACAAATCAAACCTCAGTCAATTCAAGAAAACTGAAATTCTATCAACCATCTTCTCGGACCACAATGCAGTGAGACTAGAGATCAACTACAGGAAAAAAACCGCTAAAAACACAAGCACATGGAGATTAAACAACACGTACCTAAAAATCCAACTGATCATTGAGGAAATCAAAGGAGAAATTAAAAAATTCCTAGAAGAAAACGACAATGAACACACGACAATGCAAAACCTATGGGATACTGCAAAAGCAGTCCTAACAGGGAAGTTTATAGCAATTCAATCCCACCTCAAGAAACTAGGAAAATCTCAAACAGACGACCTTACCTTATGCTTAAAACAACTGGAGAAAGAAGAACAAAAGCACCCCAAAGCCAGCAGAAGAAGAGAAATCATAAAGATCAGAGCAGAAATAAATGAAAAAGAAACAAAAGAAACAATAGTAAAGATAAATAAAACAAAAAGCTGGTTCTTTGAAAAGGCCAATAAAATCGACACACCACTGGCCAGACTCATCAAGAAAGAGAGAAGAACCAGATCACCAAAATCAAAAATGAAAAAGGAGAGATTACAACAGATAATGCAGAAATCCAAAGGATTATAAGAGACTATTATGAACAATTATACGGCAACAAACTGGACAACCTGGAAGAAATGGACAGTTTCTTAGAGAAGATTAATCTCCCAAGACTCAACCAGGAAGAAATAGAAACTATGAACAAGCCAATCACAAGCTCAGAAATCGACCTTGTGATCAAAAATAAAAGCCCAGGGCCAGATGGTTTCACAAGTGAATTCTACCAAACATTTAAAGAAGACCTAATGCCTGTCCTTCTAAAACTCTTCCAAAAAATTGCACAGGAAGGAACACTTCCAAACACATTCTACGAGGCCACCATCACCCTGATACCAAAGCCAGGCAAAGACAACACGAAAAAAGAAAATTATAGGCCAATTTCACTGATGAATCTAGATACCAAAATCCTCAACAAAATCCTAGCAAACAGAATTCAACAACACATCAAAAAGCTCATTCATCACGATCAAGTTGCGTTCATCCCAGGCATGCAAGGATTCTTCAATATCCGCAAATCAATCAATGTGATACATCATATCAACAAATTGAGAGACAAAAATCACATGATCATCTCAATAGATGCAGAAAAAGCCTTTTACAAAGTACAACATCCATTTATGATAAAAACTCTTCAAAAAATGGGCACATAAGGAACTTATCTTAACATAGTGAAAGTCATATATGAGAAGCCCACAGCGAACATTATCCTCAATGGTGAAAAACTCAAAGCATTCCCTCTAAGATCAGGAATAAGACAAGGGTGTCCACTTTCACCACTCTTTTTCAACATAGTCCTGGAAGTTCTAGCAACAGCAATAAGAGAAAGAAATCAAAGGAATCCATATTAGAAAAGAAGAAGTAAAACTCTCTCTTTTTGCAGACGACATGATATTATACATAGAAAATCCCAAAGACACTATTACAAATCTACTAGAGCTAATCAATGAATTCAGCAAAGTCGCAGGACACAAAATTAATATATAGAAATCACTCGCATTCTTATACACAAACAACGAAAAATCAGAAAACGAAATCAAAGAGGCAATCCCCTTCACCATTGCAACCAAAAGAATCAAATATCTAGGAATAAACCTACCCAGAGAAACAAAAGAACTGTACACAGAAAATTACAAGACACTCATGAGAGACATTAGAGAAGATTAATCTCCCAAGACTCAACCAGGAAGAAATAGAAACTATGAACAAGCCAATCACAAGCTCAGAAATCGACCTTGTGATCAAAAATAAAAGCCCAGGGCCAGATGGTTTCACAAGTGAATTCTACCAAACATTTAAAGAAGACCTAATGCCTGTCCTTCTAAAACTCTTCCAAAAAATTGCACAGGAAGGAACACTTCCAAACACATTCTACGAGGCCACCATCACCCTGATACCAAAGCCAGGCAAAGACAACACGAAAAAAGAAAATTATAGGCCAATTTCACTGATGAATCTAGATACCAAAATCCTCAACAAAATCCTAGCAAACAGAATTCAACAACACATCAAAAAGCTCATTCATCACGATCAAGTTGCGTTCATCCCAGGCATGCAAGGATTCTTCAATATCCGCAAATCAATCAATGTGATACATCATATCAACAAATTGAGAGACAAAAATCACATGATCATCTCAATAGATGCAGAAAAAGCCTTTTACAAAGTACAGCATCCATTTATGATAAAAACTCTTCAAAAAATGGGCACATAAGGAACTTATCTTAACATAGTGAAAGTCATATATGAGAAGCCCACAGCGAACATTATCCTCAATGGTGAAAAACTCAAAGCATTCCCTCTAAGATCAGGAATAAGACAAGGGTGTCCACTTTCACCACTCTTTTTCAACATAGTCCTGGAAGTTCTAGCAACAGCAATAAGAGAAAGAAATCAAAGGAATCCATATTAGAAAAGAAGAAGTAAAACTCTCTCTTTTTGCAGACGACATGATATTATACATAGAAAATCCCAAAGACACTATTACAAATCTACTAGAGCTAATCAATGAATTCAGCAAAGTCGCAGGACACAAAATTAATATATAGAAATCACTCGCATTCTTATACACAAACAACGAAAAATCAGAAAACGAAATCAAAGAGGCAATCCCCTTCACCATTGCAACCAAAAGAATCAAATATCTAGGAATAAACCTACCCAGAGAAACAAAAGAACTGTACACAGAAAATTACAAGACACTCATGAGAGACATTAAAGAAGACTTAAACAGATGGAGAAATATTCCATGTTCCTAGGTCGGAAGAATCAATATTGTGAAAATGACCATACTACCAAATGTCATCTATAGATTCAATGCGATCCCTATCAAACTTCCAATAACATTCTTCACAGAACTAGACCAACGAATAACACAGTTCATATGGAAACACAAAAGACCTCGAATAGCCAAAGCAATCCTGAGGAAGAAGAATGGAGCTGGACGGATCAGCCTCCCCAACTTCAGACTCTACTACAAAGCAACAGTCATCAAGACAGTATGGTACTGGCACAAAAACAGAACTACAGACCAATGGAACAAGATCGAGAACCCAGAGATAAACCCACGCACCTATGGGTACCTTATTTTTGACAAAGGAGGTGAACATATAAAATGGGACAAAGACAGTCTCTTCAACAAATGGTGCTGGGAAAATTGGACAGCTACGTGCAAAAAAATGAAGTTGGAACATTCCCTGACACCATACACAAAGATCAACTCAAAATGGATTAAAGACCTAAATGTAAGACCAGAAACCATTAAACTCTTAGAGAAGAATATAGGCAAAACCCTCAAGGACATAAACCAAAGCAAGATCTTCTCTGACCCACCTACTAGAATAGTAGAACTAAAATGACAAATGAACATGTGGGACCTCATGAAACTTAAAAGCTTTTGTACAGCAAAAGAAATTACAAAAAAGCTGAACAGACACCCCACAGAGTGGGAGAAAATCATAGCAAATGAAACAACAGACAAATAATTCATCTCCAAAATCTACAAGCAACTCAGACAACTCAGCAAAGCAAAAACGAACAACCCAATCAAAAAATGGGAAAAGGACCTAAACAGACACCTCTCCAACGATGACATACAGATGGCCCAAAAGCACATGATATGATGCTCAACTTCACTAATAATTAGAGAAATGCAAATCAAAACTACAATGAGATATCACCTCACACCCATCAGAATGGCCATCATCCACAAATCGACAGACAATAAATGCTGGAGAGGCTGCGGAGAAAAGGGAACACTCCTGCATTGCTGGTGGGAATGTAGATTGATACAGCCTCTATGGAAGACAGTCTGGAGATTTCTTAAAAAACTAAAAATAAAAGCACCATACTACCCAGCAATCCCACTCTTAGGCTTATACCCTGATGAAATCAAATCTGAAAGAAGCACCTATACCCCAATGTTCATTGCAGCCCTCTATACAATAGCTAGAACATGGAAGGAACCTAGATGCCCATCGACGAACGAATGGATCCAAAATCTCTGGCACATACATACAATGGAATACTACACAGCTGTAAAGAGAAACGCAGAAGAATCAGCCCTAATGAGGTGGCTGGATCTAGAACGTATCATAAAAAGTGAAGTCAGTCAGAAAGAGAAGGACAAATACAGTATATTAACACATATATATGGAATCTAGTAGGATGGTGATGATGGTACACACAGTGAAGCGACGGAAAGACAGACATGGACAGTGGACATATGGACATTGTGGGGAAGGAACAGAAGGTGGGAGGCATAAAAAAATGAAGTTGGAACATTCCCTGACACCATACACAAAGATCAACTCAAAATGGATTAAAGACCTAAATGTAAGACCAGAAACCATTAAACTCTTAGAGAAGAATATAGGCAAAACCCTCAAGGACATAAACCAAAGCAAGATCTTCTCTGACCCACCTACTAGAATAGTAGAACTAAAATGACAAATGAACATGTGGGACCTCATGAAACTTAAAAGCTTTTGTACAGCAAAAGAAATTACAAAAAAGCTGAACAGACACCCCACAGAGTGGGAGAAAATCATAGCAAATGAAACAACAGACAAATAATTCATCTCCAAAATCTACAAGCAACTCAGACAACTCAGCAAAGCAAAAACGAACAACCCAATCAAAAAATGGGAAAAGGACCTAAACAGACACCTCTCCAACGATGACATACAGATGGCCCAAAAGCACATGATATGATGCTCAACTTCACTAATAATTAGAGAAATGCAAATCAAAACTACAATGAGATATCACCTCACACCCATCAGAATGGCCATCATCCACAAATCGACAGACAATAAATGCTGGAGAGGCTGCGGAGAAAAGGGAACACTCCTGCATTGCTGGTGGGAATGTAGATTGATACAGCCTCTATGGAAGACAGTCTGGAGATTTCTTAAAAAACTAAAAATAAAAGCACCATACTACCCAGCAATCCCACTCTTAGGCTTATACCCTGATGAAATCAAATCTGAAAGAAGCACCTATACCCCAATGTTCATTGCAGCCCTCTATACAATAGCTAGAACATGGAAGGAACCTAGATGCCCATCGACGAACGAATGGATCCAAAATCTCTGGCACATACATACAATGGAATACTACACAGCTGTAAAGAGAAACGCAGAAGAATCAGCCCTAATGAGGTGGCTGGATCTAGAACGTATCATAAAAAGTGAAGTCAGTCAGAAAGAGAAGGACAAATACAGTATATTAACACATATATATGGAATCTAGTAGGATGGTGATGATGGTACACACAGTGAAGCGACGGAAAGACAGACATGGACAGTGGACATATGGACATTGTGGGGAAGGAACAGAAGGTGGGAGGCATAAAGGAAGTAGCATGAAGGCCTGTACTATCATAAGTTAAGAAAATAGCTCTAGTCATTGCTCTGTGAGAAAAGGGGATCCTTGAGGGGTGCTGTGTGATGTTTGGGTGGGGTGGGAAGGGGAGATATACATATGACTAATCTGGGAACATACATATCTGTAAACAACAAAACTCTGTAAAAGTTAAAAGCAAAATAAAGGTTTAAAAAAAAAAAGAGAGAGCACTGTGAGCTTAATTTAATAACTTTCATTAAAGAAAGAACTCTGGTAGACTGTCTAGATGAAAATTCCTAATGTCATTGTTACTTGAAAACACACACACACATACGAGAGCACTTTGGAATAAGAGACTTAGCTTGACTACATTCTTTGTAAGCTATTTCTGAAATGACTGCAAATGGTTTTTCCAAACTTATAAAGCCTTGATTTGGTATCAAGCAGCTGATAGAAGTGTAAACATCTGTCTTACATCCTGGCTCTTTCCTTAGCTATACAGCCGCACTGACTTACTAGAGTTGTTATTTGGGATGATTCTGAATAACAGTCACATCTGCCTACCTCCAATCTTTTGATTTTTCTACTAGCAGACCTTATGTTTCTGCACAGATGTAATGACATCAATGGATGTTTTAAAATAAATGCTATTGTAAAGAATGCAGAAAAGTGCCTCTATCTAGCTATGAATGTTTTACATGTAACAGTGTTCCTGAAATACCAATTTAGTTGGCCATGTGTTAATAGTTATATACTCTCAACAAAGACGCACCTATACCCCAATGTTCATTGCAGCCCTCTATACAATAGCTAGAACATGGAAGGAACCTAGATGCCCATCGACGAACGAATGGATCCAAAATCTCTGGCACATACATACAATGGAATACTACACAGCTGTAAAGAGAAACGCAGAAGAATCAGCCCTAATGAGGTGGCTGGATCTAGAACGTATCATAAAAAGTGAAGTCAGTCAGAAAGAGAAGGACAAATACAGTATATTAACACATATATATGGAATCTAGTAGGATGGTGATGATGGTACACACAGTGAAGCGACGGAAAGACAGACATGGACAGTGGACATATGGACATTGTGGGGAAGGAACAGAAGGTGGGAGGCATAAAGGAAATAGCATGAAGGCCTGTACTATCATAAGTTAAGAAAATAGCTCTAGTCATTGCTCTGTGAGAAAAGGGGATCCTTGAGGGGTGCTGTGTGATGTTTGGGTGGGGTGGGAAGGGGAGATATACATATGACTAATCTGGGAACATACATATCTGTAAACAACAAAACTCTGTAAAAGTTAAAAGCAAAATAAAGGTTTAAAAAAAAAAAGAGAGAGCACTGTGAGCTTAATTTAATAACTTTCATTAAAGAAAGAACTCTGGTAGACTGTCTAGATGAAAATTCCTAATGTCATTGTTACTTGAAAACACACACACACATACGAGAGCACTTTGGAATAAGAGACTTAGCTTGACTACATTCTTTGTAAGCTATTTCTGAAATGACTGCAAATGGTTTTTCCAAACTTATAAAGCCTTGATTTGGTATCAAGCAGCTGATAGAAGTGTAAACATCTGTCTTACATCCTGGCTCTTTCCTTAGCTATACAGCCGCACTGACTTACTAGAGTTGTTATTTGGGATGATTCTGAATAACAGTCACATCTGCCTACCTCCAATCTTTTGATTTTTCTACTAGCAGACCTTATGTTTCTGCACAGATGCAATGACATCAATGGATGTTTTAAAATAAATGCTATTGTAAAGAATGCAGAAAAGTGCCTCTATCTAGCTATGAATGTTTTACATGTAACAGTGTTCCTGAAATACCAATTTAGTTGGCCATGTGTTAATAGTTATATACTCTCAACAAATTCAAGGATCATGGAAATATATTGAATATGCTAAGGGAAATTCCCTTGGTGTACACTGACGATCATTTGATTGCCCTGATCATAAGAGTGTTTGTTTCTAATAGTACATGCATGGGCTTCCAAATAGCTTATATCAAAAATAAAAGTTAGGGAACCATGCAAATGTTGCCTATTTTTCTGACATTGATGGCATGTTACCTCACTAACAAAACTGTATAATTGTACTGTTCTATCACGTCTTCTTCTATAATATCTACCAACACAAGGTACAAACAGAGGATGACCACAAGGTAGGTTAGAACCACACTTTAATTTCATTCTAGGTAACTAAAGGGAATCTTTGGTTTCAAGACATAAATCTCAGACACTGAATGATATTTCACAAGGTGCCTTAATTTCTCAGAATTTCTTTCTCATCTTGTGTATAAAGATAGACACAAAATGCCTTCTAGCTCTAATGGCTTATGATTCTGAGTAGATTATGTGATACCTGTCAAATCAAGGGATAAGGAACATGTTGTTGGAATTAAAATGATCTGAGTCAGGAAAAAGAAGTCAAAAGACTAGTAATGTAACCAACGAGAATGGGTTTACCAGGAACAGGATCTCTGTGGTAGTAAAGGTAAGAATAGTCATATAAGAACATAATAGAATTCTAACTTTTACTTGTTGTAAGAGATTTAGGGATAACAGGAAGGAATTGAAAAGGCAGGAACAGGAAAAATAACATCTTAAAAGACAATTTAAGACAGAGCATAGACATAGGGACATTGTGGGGAAGAAATAGAGAGGGGGAAGCATGGAGGGAGTAACATGGAAACCTATACTGTCCTGTATGGAAAAGATAGCCATTGTCATTGTGCTAAGGGAATAGGAGTGCTTACAATGGCTCGGGGCAATGGTCTGGAGGGGTGGGATGGGGGGAACTGGGGGGGGTGGGGACCATGGATATGCATATGACTGATCTGGGAACATACATGTCTGTGAACAACAAAACTCTGTAAAACCTTTAAAATAAAGAATAAAAAAAAGACAATTTAAAAAATTACTTTGCATGAAGATTTCATATGGAGATATCCAGCTTGTCCTGAATAGGAAAAATCTTTCAAATATCTCTATGTATGTGTTCTAAAGAACAGCCTTCATTTAGATGATAAGGATAAGTAGCACATTTCATAAAATCCATTGAACACATAAAGGAGGTTTGAGTCTGAATTCCAAGTAAATTCCTTAGAACATACATGGATTGAAGTAGATGTGTGGCTGTGTTAGGAAATAATTTCCTAAAATTGTAAGCAATGTTATTTGTTACCACTAATTGAATGCCAGCCATGGATCAGGAACTACACCATATGATTTACACTTATTATCTCATCTAATACTTATATCAATGCAGGGAGCAATGTAATATTTTAAAGAAATATTCAGAATGACAAGCAACATGCTCAAGGCTATAGGGCAGGTAGATAGGAGATTTAAATCCAAGCCTTATTGATTCAAAGCCCATGTTTTTTCCAATCCTCCCACCTGAATCTCTCTGAATCATACTGGATGAGCCAATCTTAAGAGCTATGTATTCTGAAATTTTGACCATCACAATGCTCTGGGTACACTTTGCACTTTTTTTGATGGATGGGAATGTATAATGGATACATGTGTATGTATGGCTGAGTCCCTTCACTGTTCATCTGAAACGATCACAATGTTGTTAAATTGACTCTATTCCAATACAAAATAAAAAGCTTTAAAAACCTAATGTAGCCCTGTTTTTAATGAGTATTGCTTTACATACTATGTGTTATTTTTAGAATCAGTAGATCTATATATTTAAGGGTGTGTGCATATGTGTGCATACATATGTGTATGTGTAATTTTTAAGCCAACTTTCTTTCTAAGTGCTAATCCAATTTATTAAAACCAATCAATTGCTGGGCATAGGATATTCAACAACACTTTGGAAAAACTGTCTTGAAGTTGAGTGACGTGGACCCAATCTATAGAAGAGAAAGTAGCTGTAATAGAGGAAGGAGATTTTTTGAGAGAGAATAAGAAAGTGAGCCAATATTTGACTAAGGAGCTGCAATATGCCAATGTTATTCTACATGCTTCCTGAATAATTCCAGTGTTTAATTTTTGTGTGGAGTGTATGCTAATTTTAACAATGGAAGAGCATAACAACAAAACTCTGTAAAACCTTTAAAATAAAGAATAAAAAAAAGACAATTTAAAAAATTACTTTGCATGAAGATTTCATATGGAGATATCCAGCTTGTCCTGAATAGGAAAAATCTTTCAAATATCTCTATGTATGTGTTCTAAAGAACAGCCTTCATTTAGATGATAAGGATAAGTAGCACATTTCATAAAATCCATTGAACACATAAAGGAGGTTTGAGTCTGAATTCCAAGTAAATTCCTTAGAACATACATGGATTGAAGTAGATATGTGGCTGTGTTAGGAAATAATTTCCTAAAATTGTAAGCAATGTTATTTGTTACCACTAATTGAATGCCAGCCATGGATCAGGAACTACACCATATGATTTACACTTATTATCTCATCTAATACTTATATCAATGCAGGGAGCAATGTAATATTTTAAAGAAATATTCAGAATGACAAGCAACATGCTCAAGGCTATAGGGCAGGTAGATAGGAGATTTAAATCCAAGCCTTATTGATTCAAAGCCCATGTTTTTTCCAATCCTCCCACCTGAATCTCTCTGAATCATACTGGATGAGCCAATCTTAAGAGCTATGTATTCTGAAATTTTGACCATCACAATGCTCTGGGTACACTTTGCACTTTTTTTGATGGATGGGAATGTATAATGGATACATGTGTATGTATGGCTGAGTCCCTTCACTGTTCATCTGAAACGATCACAATGTTGTTAAATTGACTCTATTCCAATACAAAATAAAAAGCTTTAAAAACCTAATGTAGCCCTGTTTTTAATGAGTATTGCTTTACATACTATGTGTTATTTTTAGAATCAGTAGATCTATATATTTAAGGGTGTGTGCATATGTGTGCATACATATGTGTATGTGTAATTTTTAAGCCAACTTTCTTTCTAAGTGCTAATCCAATTTATTAAAACCAATCAATTGCTGGGCATAGGATATTCAACAACACTTTGGAAAAACTGTCTTGAAGTTGAGTGACGTGGACCCAATCTATAGAAGAGAAAGTAGCTGTAATAGAGGAAGGAGATTTTTTGAGAGAGAATAAGAAAGTGAGCCAATATTTGACTAAGGAGCTGCAATATGCCAATGTTATTCTACATGCTTCCTGAATAATTCCAGTGTTTATCTTGTGTAAGAAAAAGGCTGACAACAGAGTAAATGTTCTTGAGGGATAGTCAGATGGAGTGTATGCTAATTTTAACAATGGATTGTGTAGTGTATTTATAAAATAAAAACTGCTATAAGAATCTATGATTGTACATGGCATCACACAGGTATTAGCAATGAAGAGATCTTGGCCACAAATGAGCAAATATTCTGTGTCACCTACTTTTTGGTTTTAAAAAAGAAGAAATTTAATCTAATTTTTTCCTCTTCTAATCAGCAATCTTAAGAATGATCAATAAGTCTGGATTATCATAATGGACCACTGACACAAACTTATGGCTCAGAGTGTGGTCCTCATCACCATTAAGTTGATGTTCTTTACTCTACCTCAGATTGAGAATCTAAATGAAAGTCTTCAGAATGACAGAGAAATGAGAGTCATATCGTGTCAGGACAAATGGGAGTTTCAGGCTTATTGAGAATATGGTTTTCTTCTTCTAATTCGTCTAATTCAGTAATATCTCACTGCAGTGTAACTTTTCCATACTAAGTAGCCTTCTCCCCTTACAGAAATTGAAAATGATGTCCCAAGGAAAGAAGTCAGGAGACCACTTTGAGCGTACTCATAGGAAGAGAATTCTCATAGGAAATGTCACAAACATATTTTACAGTAATGCCAATTTAATATTCCAGGCAGAGTCAAAACTCGGTTAAGGTGAGGAAGGTATCATTTCATGGCATTAGTATGGTCCTAAGGATGAGTGTCTTCTTTAAATCTACACACCCTACACACCTCACATGCTTTGTCTTAGTCCCAGTACTTATTTGAGAAGAGGAATGTCTGATCATTTCCTTAAGAAATTACCAAGAATTCTTCTACTTATAAATTCAATGGTCATTGACTCTGATGTCTCTGATTCTTGAAAACGTTTAAACATTATGACTTTTCTCTGCCTTAAAACCTTTTTCTCCCTGTTGCCTGCGAGATTAAAGCAACATCTTCACCTCTCTTCAGCAAATTCTGACCCAAATCTGACCTTCCAATCTTACCTGATACCCGCATCTCCACATCTATATCCCATCTGTGCCAAAGAATAGCTTTTAGTCTTTTGACCAAGACATTTCTTCCTATTGGAATTTTCCTTCTTCATACTCCTTATACTAAACATTATTTATACCATGGGCTTCAAAGCTTGAATCAAATGTGCTTTCCTCTTTTAGATTCTATTCATGGGAGTTAATTCTGTCTTTCCTTGTTCTACCACTCTCTCTATTCCCAACACTGAGACAGCATGTGGTTCAGGGCTCCTTTCTGAAAAACATCACTTGAGTTATATCTGTTCTGTGAATACCATTTAGACTCCTGGATGGAAGAGTCCATTTAATTTGTCTCTGTACTCCAATAGAATCCATCAGTGAATTGCACACAGTGGGCCCTCAATGTATTTGCACTTCACTGCATGACTGGGTACATTCTTTAGTAAAATAAGAATACATGGATTAATAAGCTTTGGGGAGAGCAAGCAAGTGCAAGCTCATTTCCTTCCTTTAATCAGCAAACTAGATTTTAAACATAGGCTATTGCACATTTAGGCCAATTTTATTGGGTACAAAGACTAGGAAAACACTTGTACCTAATAAAGGACTTCAGGGTGAGTACATGGAGTAGCTCTATTTTGAAAATTACAAACTGCATAAATACAAAGCAAGTAAGTATTTGAAGCTCAAATATTTGAAAAGCTCAAAAAGTGTAGACATAACGTTCCTTTTCCAAAAAATTGAAACAACGTTTATGAGATTACATAAGTTCCATGTGTAACATTGTATTTCAACTTCTGCATACACGGCAGCGTGTTCACCATCAAATGTTTAGTTTTCATCCATCACCACAGGATTGACCCTTTTATCCATGTTATCTATCCTCCACCTTGTTTCTCCTTTGGTAACCACTACTGTATTCTCTGCAAATTTTTTGATTACAGTTTACTAATTATGGTCATTGACTCTGATGTCTCTGATTCTTGAAAACGTTTAAACATTATGACTTTTCTCTGCCTTAAAACCTTTTTCTCCCTGTTGCCTGCGAGATTAAAGCAACATCTTCACCTCTCTTCAGCAAATTCTGACCCAAATCTGACCTTCCAATCTTACCTGATACCCGCATCTCCACATCTATATCCCATCTGTGCCAAAGAATAGCTTTTAGTCTTTTGACCAAGACATTTCTTCCTATTGGAATTTTCCTTCTTCATACTCCTTATACTAAACATTATTTATACCATGGGCTTCAAAGCTTGAATCAAATGTGCTTTCCTCTTTTAGATTCTATTCATGGGAGTTAATTCTGTCTTTCCTTGTTCTACCACTCTCTCTATTCCCAACACTGAGACAGCATGTGGTTCAGGGCTCCTTTCTGAAAAACATCACTTGAGTTATATCTGTTCTGTGAATACCATTTAGACTCCTGGATGGAAGAGTCCATTTAATTTGTCTCTGTACTCCAATAGAATCCATCAGTGAATTGCACACAGTGGGCCCTCAATGTATTTGCACTTCACTGCATGACTGGGTACATTCTTTAGTAAAATAAGAATACATGGATTAATAAGCTTTGGGGGGAGAGCAAGCAAGCAAGTGCAAGCTCATTTCCTTCCTTTAATCAGCAAACTAGATTTTAAACATAGGCTATTGCACATTTAGGCCAATTTTATTGGGTACAAAGACTAGGAAAACACTTGTACCTAATAAAGGACTTCAGGGTGAGTACATGGAGTAGCTCTATTTTGAAAATTACAAACTGCATAAATACAAAGCAAGTAAGTATTTGAAGCTCAAATATTTGAAAAGCTCAAAAAGTGTAGACATAACGTTCCTTTTCCAAAAAATTGAAACAACGTTTATGAGATTACATAAGTTCCATGTGTAACATTGTATTTCAACTTCTGCATACACGGCAGCGTGTTCACCATCAAATGTTTAGTTTTCATCCATCACCACAGGATTGACCCCTTTTATCCATGTTATCTATCCTCCACCTTGTTTCTCCTTTGGTAACCACTACTGTATTCTCTGCATGTATATATTTGCTTTTGTTTTATTTGCTTATTATATTCCACATGTAAGTGAAATAATATGGTATTTGCCTTTTTCCACTTACATCACATAGTTTAATACCCTCAAGGTCCATCCAAGGAGCCATGAACAGAAAGATTTCACCTATTCTAATATGTGTGTGTGTATGTCTCTGTGTGTGTGTGTATGTGTATGTGTATAAAACACATCTTCTTTAGACATGACATTTTTTGGATTTAAAAGTTTCAGAAAGAAACTGCATCTATGGCAGTCCATCTGCCTCAATTTTTATACTACCATTCATTCTTTAATCAAGTAGTTCTATGTGTCTCCATTATTGGAGACTGGACTAGCAGCTAGAAATACAAAAAACACCAAAACCTGTTCTTCAATGAGCTCTTGTTAACAATGAGATACAGTTATACCTATCAGATTACAGGGACTCCATAGTCACTTGTGGAAGAAAAGAAACTCGAGACAAGTGTCGGTAGAGATAAGCATTTATGAAGCCAAATTATAAGAAGATAGGACATTTGGTTATAGCTGAAAAGAGAAAATGGATTTTAGGACAGAGGGTATTCAGATGACTGAGTAGAACTTTCAGAAAGGGAAGATCTTCATTTCATGAAATGAGAACGGAAATATATGAAATTCTGAATGGGTTTGATATACTCCAAAACCTATTATATCATATTTTAAAGATTGATATAAAGTATCTTTGGAAGGCAACACAATATACAGATATAATCTAATTAAAGTTTTATGTACAAACTAAACTGTACATGGTTATCAAAATTTTTCCAAATATATCAACATTTCTCTATTGTTCTGGACTCAAGCTAACTATCATTACTTATAAAGTTCAAAATTTTCTGCACAACTGAAAAAGCCAACTGATATTTATAGATACAAGCAGGAGAGTTTCCAAGGAATAATGAGATTTCCTCATTCTCGCCTAGTTCAAGGTAACATAATTAGTATACTGAAAGTGAAAGTGTTGGTCGCTCAGTTGTATCCAACTTTCTGTGACCCCATGGACCACAGCCTGCCAGGATCCTCTGTTCATGGAATTCTCCAGGCAATAATACTGGAGTGGGCTGCCATTCTCTTTTCCAGGCAATCTTCCCACCTCAGGGATCAAACCTGGGTCTCTTGCACTGAAGGCAGATGCTTTACCATCTGAGCCACCAGGGAAGCCCAATTAGTATGTTGGCAAGGCATTAAATTTCCACAATACCACTTTTTACAATTTTTCTCTCTTTGAAAGAATCTTTATGCTCATTTAATTTTGAAACTTACTCCATTCAAACTTGTTACTTGCACTTATACACTGAGACCAGATGATAAAATTTTTCAGTAGAAGAACAGAAAAAAAAGTGGAAAGAAAGTATAATGGAAACTTGAAGGGGAAGGAGAAAGCTGCTGATATACTGTTCTCCCCTTCTAATTCATCCTTTCTGAAAAATAATCCTGGTACTGTCTCACCTGCCTTCCAGGATAAAAGTTAACAATGAGATCGTTTATTGTTAGGCCCAAGACTTGTGGAAGAAAAGAAACTCGAGACAAGTGTCGGTAGAGATAAGCATTTATGAAGCCAAATTATAAGAAGATAGGACATTTGGTTATAGCTGAAAAGAGAAAATGGATTTTAGGACAGAGGGTATTCAGATGACTGAGTAGAACTTTCAGAAAGGGAAGATCTTCATTTCATGAAATGAGAACGGAAATATATGAAATTCTGAATGGGTTTGATATACTCCAAAACCTATTATATCATATTTTAAAGATTGATATAAAGTATCTTTGGAAGGCAACACAATATACAGATATAATCTAATTAAAGTTTTATGTACAAACTAAACTGTACATGGTTATCAAAATTTTTCCAAATATATCAACATTTCTCTATTGTTCTGGACTCAAGCTAACTATCATTACTTATAAAGTTCAAAATTTTCTGCACAACTGAAAAAGCCAACTGATATTTATAGATACAAGCAGGAGAGTTTCCAAGGAATAATGAGATTTCCTCATTCTCGCCTAGTTCAAGGTAACATAATTAGTATACTGAAAGTGAAAGTGTTGGTCGCTCAGTTGTATCCAACTTTCTGTGACCCCATGGACCACAGCCTGCCAGGATCCTCTGTTCATGGAATTCTCCAGGCAATAATACTGGAGTGGGCTGCCATTCTCTTTTCCAGGCAATCTTCCCACCTCAGGGATCAAACCTGGGTCTCTTGCACTGAAGGCAGATGCTTTACCATCTGAGCCACCAGGGAAGCCCAATTAGTATGTTGGCAAGGCATTAAATTTCCACAATACCACTTTTTACAATTTTTCTCTCTTTGAAAGAATCTTTATGCTCATTTAATTTTGAAACTTACTCCATTCAAACTTGTTACTTGCACTTATACACTGAGACCAGATGATAAAATTTTTCAGTAGAAGAACAGAAAAAAAAGTGGAAAGAAAGTATAATGGAAACTTGAAGGGGAAGGAGAAAGCTGCTGATATACTGTTCTCCCCTTCTAATTCATCCTTTCTGAAAAATAATCCTGGTACTGTCTCACCTGCCTTCCAGGATAAAAGGCAACTTCAAATATCAAAGCAAGTTTATAAATCAGAGTAACTGTGAATATGCATGTGTATAATATATATGCATTGTATATACACGTGTATACATACATAATATGCAGGTGTATGGCTGTATATTTTATATATACAAACATTTGTCTGTATATATAGTTTCTGTATAACTATAAAATGAAATGCTTTTTGCAGAAGGCTTTTATAATTCTAAACATGCTGTATAACGATATAGCATACATGCAAGAATATATATATATACAATAGTTTTCTTTTTTTTCTTTTCCTTATCATATTTCTTTTTTTTACATTTGTTTTCATCCATCTTTTTTATTCTTTGATATGTATGGGTCTCCCATTACAGTGACCTCTCTCACTGCAGAGCACCAGCTCTGGGTGCATGTGCTCCAGAGTGCTGACTCATAATTGGACGCACCAGTCCAGCCACTCTGTGGCACATGGGATCTTCTTGCACTCCAAGGTGGACTCTTTACCCACCGGACCACCAGGGAAGCCATACAGCTTTCTTAATATAGAATTTTATAGCTCCATATAACATACAGATCACCTACTTAGGGACAGATAAAAGGAACACATTCTATGTCTGTATTATCTGCACCTTCCTTTATATGACCTGAAAGTATTTCTGTCTATTTAGAGACATCTGGATACTTAACAGTCTGAAATTCATTTAGGATTTTTTTTTTTGTCAGATGTATAAAGTCATGCTTCAACAGTTACATGAAATAAAATAAACAAAATTATGCCATAAATAACAGAATCTTAGAATGAAAAAGGGCCTTTGAAGTTATTTAATGTGTCTTCCACTTAATGCAGAAATTTAACCCCATAATCACTGTCTTCAGCATTCTGTTGAAGGTGACCAGGGACAAGAGTTCACATTTTACAAGCCAGGCCATTTCAGGTGGTGTCCTGAGCATTTGCTGTGTTCAAGTCCAAATGGAAAGAAAGTATAAAGGAAACTTGAAGGGGAAGGAGAAAGCTGCTGATATACTGTTCTCCCCTTCTAATTCATCCTTTCTGAAAAATAATCCTGGTACTGTCTCACCTGCCTTCCAGGATAAAAGGCAACTTCAAATATCAAAGCAAGTTTATAAATCAGAGTAACTGTGAATATGCATGTGTATAATATATATGCATTGTATATACACGTGTATACATACATAATATGCAGGTGTATGGCTGTATATTTTATATATACAAACATTTGTCTGTATATATAGTTTCTGTATAACTATAAAATGAAATGCTTTTTGCAGAAGGCTTTTATAATTCTAAACATGCTGTATAACGATATAGCATACATGCAAGAATATATATATATACAATAGTTTTCTTTTTTTTCTTTTCCTTATCATATTTCTTTTTTTTACATTTGTTTTCATCCATCTTTTTTATTCTTTGATATGTATGGGTCTCCCATTACAGTGACCTCTCTCACTGCAGAGCACCAGCTCTGGGTGCATGTGCTCCAGAGTGCTGACTCATAATTGGACGCACCAGTCCAGCCACTCTGTGGCACATGGGATCTTCTTGCACTCCAAGGTGGACTCTTTACCCACCGGACCACCAGGGAAGCCATACAGCTTTCTTAATATAGAATTTTATAGCTCCATATAACATACAGATCACCTACTTAGGGACAGATAAAAGGAACACATTCTATGTCTGTATTATCTGCACCTTCCTTTATATGACCTGAAAGTATTTCTGTCTATTTAGAGACATCTGGATACTTAACAGTCTGAAATTCATTTAGGATTTTTTTTTTTGTCAGATGTATAAAGTCATGCTTCAACAGTTACATGAAATAAAATAAACAAAATTATGCCATAAATAACAGAATCTTAGAATGAAAAAGGGCCTTTGAAGTTATTTAATGTGTCTTCCACTTAATGCAGAAATTTAACCCCATAATCACTGTCTTCAGCATTCTGTTGAAGGTGACCAGGGACAAGAGCTCACATTTTACAAGCCAGGCCATTTCAGGTGGTGTCCTGAGCATTTGCTGTGTTCAAGGCCAAATGGGGCACTCTGGAAATGTTTGTGGATGGAGCCGGCAGAGCACTTGTTCTCAAAGAACTTAAGGCTAAAGTCAGCGATAAGACCTCTATAGTCATAAAGCACAGCACAAGGTCCTAAGCCAAGTGTTTTAGTACTCTAGGAGTTACTGGGAGGAGATACCTCACTTGATGGCAGCAGTAAAAGCAATCAAGCAAGGTTTCATGGAATAAAGGGCATTTAAGCTTTCAAGAATTAGTTGTGTTTAGACATGTAAAGAGAATAGAGAACCAAAAGACAGAAGTACAAGAATATACCAAAAGGTAATTGCTAATAAGTCTTATCTGCAAACTGTCTTTCTGAAACATCCAACAACCACTCTATGCAGTGTAAGTATAACTCCATATCTACAAGCCAGTTTTCACAAGTAGAATTGCATGAACTGAGTGTGTATCCCAAAGTCCATGAGTTAAAACTCCAAACCCAACGTGATAGCATTTGGAGACGGGGCCTTTTGGAAGTAATCAGGTTGTAAAGGTACAACCATCAGGATGAGATCAATGCCATTATATAAAGAGACATGAAAGGACAGTTATCTGGGAACCAAGAAGAGGACCCTCACCAGAACTCTGTTGGGACCCTGGCCTCAAATTTCTAGCCTTTAGAACTCTGAGAAATAAACATTTGTTACGTAATTCACCTAGTCTATAATAATTTGTTAGAGCTGCTTGGACTAAGACCGAGGCAAAGTCATCATATCTCTTTGCCTCAATATGAACTTCTCATCTGCCTATTTCTAGAATCATTACCAAGCTGGCCATCTCCTTCACCACATCATGTTTAGGAAGGTCCCTCCTAAAATACACTTCAAAGCTGCTACACTGCTCCTCCTATTTTTCCAGAACACTACAAAAAGTAGGTTTTTCTTGCTATGTGTTGTTTCTGTTAATGGAAGAAGTTGTAGGCACAGTTTAAGTTAGTATATCTTAAACGGCATCAAATTTTAGGGCTGATTTCACTATATCCCCTCTGCCAAACACACATTAGGTACTATCAGTAGTACAGTCACGTTTTAAAAGCTCAGGTAAAACCTTCAGATTCTTGCGGTGGGGGTGTGTGGGTATGGGTGGGTGGGTGTGAGGGTGGGTGTGTGTGTGTGTAGGGAATTTTTTTAACACCTCACTCTTTTTTAACAAGTCACAAAATTTATTGTCATTTTTTACAGTTTACGTTGATTTTCATGTAATAGCTGCTGACCCTACTTTTTGACTCATGTGATAAGGAGCACCTTAAAATATCAAAACTTAAAAATGTTATACTTGCCATTCCCTTGGAGACAGAACATCTCATTCTTTAGCATGTTGACAACTTTTATTACAAAACTTGTGTTGGCTGTGGTAAAGGATAAAGCAGGTCAGTTTTTCCTTCATGGCCTGCATGATTGAATATACCAAAAGGTAATTGCTAATAAGTCTTATCTGCAAACTGTCTTTCTGAAACATCCAACAACCACTCTATGCAGTGTAAGTATAACTCCATATCTACAAGCCAGTTTTCACAAGTAGAATTGCATGAACTGAGTGTGTATCCCAAAGTCCATGAGTTAAAACTCCAAACCCAACGTGATAGCATTTGGAGACGGGGCCTTTTGGAAGTAATCAGGTTGTAAAGGTACAACCATCAGGATGAGATCAATGCCATTATATAAAGAGACATGAAAGGACAGTTATCTGGGAACCAAGAAGAGGACCCTCACCAGAACTCTGTTGGGACCCTGGCCTCAAATTTCTAGCCTTTAGAACTCTGAGAAATAAACATTTGTTACGTAATTCACCTAGTCTATAATAATTTGTTAGAGCTGCTTGGACTAAGACCGAGGCAAAGTCATCATATCTCTTTGCCTCAATATGAACTTCTCATCTGCCTATTTCTAGAATCATTACCAAGCTGGCCATCTCCTTCACCACATCATGTTTAGGAAGGTCCCTCCTAAAATACACTTCAAAGCTGCTACACTGCTCCTCCTATTTTTCCAGAACACTACAAAAAGTAGGTTTTTCTTGCTATGTGTTGTTTCTGTTAATGGAAGAAGTTGTAGGCACAGTTTAAGTTAGTATATCTTAAACGGCATCAAATTTTAGGGCTGATTTCACTATATCCCCTCTGCCAAACACACATTAGGTACTATCAGTAGTACAGTCACGTTTTAAAAGCTCAGGTAAAACCTTCAGATTCTTGCGGTGGGGGTGTGTGGGTATGGGTGGGTGGGTGTGAGGGTGGGTGTGTGTGTGTGTAGGGAATTTTTTTAACACCTCACTCTTTTTTAACAAGTCACAAAAATTTATTGTCATTTTTTACAGTTTACGTTGATTTTCATGTAATAGCTGCTGACCCTACTTTTTGACTCATGTGATAAGGAGCACCTTAAAATATCAAAACTTAAAAATGTTATACTTGCCATTCCCTTGGAGACAGAACATCTCATTCTTTAGCATGTTGACAACTTTTATTACAAAACTTGTGTTGGCTGTGGTAAAGGATAAAGCAGGTCAGTTTTTCCTTCATGGCCTGCATGATTGACATCTGTTGCTCTGCTTCCCAGAATTCCTTTCCACCAACTTCTGATAATTGAAATTCTAATTTCTGAGGAACCAGCCCTCTCTCAGCTTCCGTTACTCTTCTTCAGCTAGAGAATCCATCCCAGTTTTGGTTTGCAGCACGTAATGTAGATCTAAACTGGTCAGAGCATCACATTACCCTTGCAACAATGGTTCATTTGGATTTGTCACAGGATCTTATTAGAGCCTTTGAAACACAATAATGTAAGTCCAGAATTGCTGCTGACATTTTGAGTCAAAATAGAATGGAAACAACCCAGAGTAAGTGTAATACAAGATGGAACAAGGGAAACCAAACACTAGTAATATTGTCTACTTAAAGCCAGCTAACTCCTAAGATCTTCAGTTAGAGGACCCCAAAATTTTACATTGTGTTTTAAATTGGTTGGGACTGTATTTTCTGTCATTTTCAAGTCACAAAGAGTCATAGCTGACACAAATGAAATCACCCATTATACGTACTGCTAAAGAAAATTCAGCTCCCCTGGCTCAAAGGATTTGTCCCATTTGGGGGTTTCTCAGGTGGAACAGTGGTAAAGAATTTGCCTTCCAATGCAGGAGACACAGGAGATGCAGGTTTGATCCCTGGGTTGGGAAGATTCCCTGGAGAAGGAAATGACAACTCATTCTAGTATTCTTGCCTGGAAAATATGGACAGAGGAGCTTGGCAGGCTACAGTCCATGGGGTTTCAAAGAGTCAGACATGACTGGGCATGCATGCAAAGAAAATCCAGACTATAAGCCTAGAAGAGGCCAGTTTCTAACCATCTTCTAATATTAGAAAGCCCATGTTAAGAGGGTATTTGGGCTACTGTAAATGGCAAGGGTATATCTGAGGGATCAAAGAATTTTGTATGGATGGCTCAATTTTAAAATATCACTATAAAACCAATATACCATTTTAAAGAAATTCATTCCAATAAATTTAAAACTAACCTAATAACCTTGATTTGTACCTATCCAAGCACAAGTATGTATCATTTATATTTCTATACATATACACCTCTACCTGTACCACTTAATCCTCAATCACAACTCTCTGTAGATAAAGATATTATCACATCAGTTTAGTAATTTTCATTCTTTCAAAGTGCAAATCTCTTTTAGAGATCATGTCTTACTTCAACGCAAGCTTCTAGTCCAAAATTGGAGATTCAATTTTAGCATTCAATAAATTCTAAAAGAAAATAAATTATAATATTCATAAATATGAAAAAATTCCCTTGATAAACTGTTCTTTACAACCAGGAATCTATTGCTGGTGTTGCTCAGTCACTAAGTTGTGTCCAACTCTTTGCCACTCTACACATGAACATCATCAAATGGTCCATACCAAAATCAGACTGATTATCTTCTTTTTTTTTTTTCTCCTTTATTTTAAAGATTTTACAGAGTTTTGTTGTTCACAAACATGTATGTTCCAAGATCATTCATATGCATATCCCTGGACCCTCCCCCCACCCAGTTCCCCCTCTCCCACCCTTCCAGACCATTGCCCCATGTGGTTGTAGGTACTCCTATTCCCTTAGCACAATGACATTAGCTATCTTTTCCACACATGACAGTATAGGTTTCCATGTTACTCCCTCCATGCCTCCCTCCCCCTGTTTGGTCTCCACAATGTCTTTATGTCTATTCTCTGTTTTTTCATGAGTTCACTGCGTGTGTTATCATGACCATCTTACTAGATCCCATATATATGAGTTAGTATACTGTTTTCTTTTTTTTTATCCCTGGGTTGGGAAGATTCCCTGGAGAAGGAAATGACAACTCATTCTAGTATTCTTGCCTGGAAAATATGGACAGAGGAGCTTGGCAGGCTACAGTCCATGGGGTTTCAAAGAGTCAGACATGACTGGGCATGCATGCAAAGAAAATCCAGACTATAAGCCTAGAAGAGGCCAGTTTCTAACCATCTTCTAATATTAGAAAGCCCATGTTAAGAGGGTATTTGGGCTACTGTAAATGGCAAGGGTATATCTGAGGGATCAAAGAATTTTGTATGGATGGCTCAATTTTAAAATATCACTATAAAACCAATATACCATTTTAAAGAAATTCATTCCAATAAATTTAAAACTAACCTAATAACCTTGATTTGTACCTATCCAAGCACAAGTATGTATCATTTATATTTCTATACATATACACCTCTACCTGTACCACTTAATCCTCAATCACAACTCTCTGTAGATAAAGATATTATCACATCAGTTTAGTAATTTTCATTCTTTCAAAGTGCAAATCTCTTTTAGAGATCATGTCTTACTTCAACGCAAGCTTCTAGTCCAAAATTGGAGATTCAATTTTAGCATTCAATAAATTCTAAAAGAAAATAAATTATAATATTCATAAATATGAAAAAATTCCCTTGATAAACTGTTCTTTACAACCAGGAATCTATTGCTGGTGTTGCTCAGTCACTAAGTTGTGTCCAACTCTTTGCCACTCTACACATGAACATCATCAAATGGTCCATACCAAAATCAGACTGATTATCTTCTTTTTTTTTTTTCTCCTTTATTTTAAAGATTTTACAGAGTTTTGTTGTTCACAAACATGTATGTTCCAAGATCATTCATATGCATATCCCTGGACCCTCCCCCCACCCAGTTCCCCCTCTCCCACCCTTCCAGACCATTGCCCCATGTGGTTGTAGGTACTCCTATTCCCTTAGCACAATGACATTAGCTATCTTTTCCACACATGACAGTATAGGTTTCCATGTTACTCCCTCCATGCCTCCCTCCCCCTGTTTGGTCTCCACAATGTCTTTATGTCTATTCTCTGTTTTTTCATGAGTTCACTGCGTGTGTTATCATGACCATCTTACTAGATCCCATATATATGAGTTAGTATACTGTACTTGTCTTTCTCTTTTTGACTTACTTCACTTTTATTAGGGCTGATTCTTCTGCATTTCTTTTAACAGCTGAGTAGTATTCCATTGTATATATGTACCAGGGCTTCTGGATCCATTCATTTGTTGATGGACATCTAGGCTGCTTCCATGTTCTGGCTATTGTATAGAGAGCTGCAATGAACATTGGGGTACAGGTGCTTCTTTCAGTTTTGATTTCATCAGGATATAGGCCTAATAGTGGGATTGCTGGGTCATAGGGTGCTTCTATTTTTAGTTTTTTAAGAAATCTCCATACTGTCTTCCATAGAGGCTGTATCAGTTTACATTCCCACCAGCAACGCAAGAGGGTTCCCTTTTCTCCACAACCTCTGCAGCATTTGTTGTCTGTCGATTTGTGGATGATGGCCATTCTGATGGGTGTGAGGTGGTATCTCATTGTGGTTTTAATTTTCATTTCTCTAATAATAAGCGAGGTTGAGCATCATTTCATGTGCTTTGGGGCCATCTGTATGTCCTCTTTGGAGAGGAATCTCTTTAGATCTTTTTCCCATTTTTTGATTGGGTTGTTCGTTTTTCCAGTGCTGAGTTGTCTGAGTTGCTTGTAGATTTTGGAGGTTAATTCTTTCTCTGTTGTTTCATTTGCTATGATTTTCTCCCACTCTGTGGGGTGATTATCTTCTTTACAGCTGAAGATGGAGACACTCTCTCAGTCAGCAAAAAACAAGAACTGGAGCTCACTGTGGCTCAGGTCATGAGCTGCTTATTACAAAATTCAAGCTCAAACTAAAGAAAGTAGGGAAAACCGCTAGAACTAGACCATTCACATATTACCTAAATCAAATATTATACACTAGACATGACAAGTAGATTCAAGGAATTAAACCTGGTAGACAGAGTGGCTGAAGAACTATGGACAGAAGTTTGTAACATTGTACCAGAAGTGGTGATCAAAACCATCACCAAGAAAAAAGAAATACAAGGCAAAGTGGTTGTCTGAGGAGGCCTTGCAAAGTGCTGAGAAAAGAAGAGAAGCAAAAGGCAAAGGAGAAAGGGAAAGATTTACCCAACTGAATGCAGAGTTCTGGAGAATAGCAAGGAGAAGTAAGAAAGCTTTCTTAAGTGAACAATGCAAAGAAATAGAGGAAAACAACAGAACGGTAAAGACTATTGATCTCTTCAAGAAAACTGTAGATACCAAGGGAATATTTCATGCAAAGATGGGCACAAAAAAGGACAGAAATAGCAAGGACCTAACAGGAATTTATTGGTTAGGCATAAATCATCTAAAGCAGAGGTGCCAATGGCTCTGAACCTAAGGCATCTACTTAGTCCAGGGCACTATTCACATGGATTCATTCCACCTGGAATGGTGCCCTCTGAAGTTGGGCAGTGAGGCAACCTGAGCAAGGTTTTTAAATTGCAGAAAATAAAGTAACACTGTTTATCTGTCTTCATGATAAACATAAAGAGATAATGTGTTTATTAATAGTTAAATGACAAAAATGTAAAATACAAAAAAAAATGTTAATTTCCACAAATTCTCTTTGGGAAGCGAGGTTGAGCATCATTTCATGTGCTTTGGGGCCATCTGTATGTCCTCTTTGGAGAGGAATCTCTTTAGATCTTTTTCCCATTTTTTGATTGGGTTGTTCGTTTTTCCAGTGCTGAGTTGTCTGAGTTGCTTGTAGATTTTGGAGGTTAATTCTTTCTCTGTTGTTTCATTTGCTATGATTTTCTCCCACTCTGTGGGGTGATTATCTTCTTTACAGCTGAAGATGGAGACACTCTCTCAGTCAGCAAAAAACAAGAACTGGAGCTCACTGTGGCTCAGGTCATGAGCTGCTTATTACAAAATTCAAGCTCAAACTAAAGAAAGTAGGGAAAACCGCTAGAACTAGACCATTCACATATTACCTAAATCAAATATTATACACTAGACATGACAAGTAGATTCAAGGAATTAAACCTGGTAGACAGAGTGGCTGAAGAACTATGGACAGAAGTTTGTAACATTGTACCAGAAGTGGTGATCAAAACCATCACCAAGAAAAAAGAAATACAAGGCAAAGTGGTTGTCTGAGGAGGCCTTGCAAAGTGCTGAGAAAAGAAGAGAAGCAAAAGGCAAAGGAGAAAGGGAAAGATTTACCCAACTGAATGCAGAGTTCTGGAGAATAGCAAGGAGAAGTAAGAAAGCTTTCTTAAGTGAACAATGCAAAGAAATAGAGGAAAACAACAGAACGGTAAAGACTATTGATCTCTTCAAGAAAACTGTAGATACCAAGGGAATATTTCATGCAAAGATGGGCACAAAAAAGGACAGAAATAGCAAGGACCTAACAGGAATTTATTGGTTAGGCATAAATCATCTAAAGCAGAGGTGCCAATGGCTCTGAACCTAAGGCATCTACTTAGTCCAGGGCACTATTCACATGGATTCATTCCACCTGGAATGGTGCCCTCTGAAGTTGGGCAGTGAGGCAACCTGAGCAAGGTTTTTAAATTGCAGAAAATAAAGTAACACTGTTTATCTGTCTTCATGATAAACATAAAGAGATAATGTGTTTATTAATAGTTAAATGACAAAAATGTAAAATACAAAAAAAAATGTTATTTTCCACAAATTTGTTTCCCTAATGGGGAAATAAAACTGATTTCTTCACTTACCAAGAATAGATTTTTCTGCTTTCCCTTAATATTTCATAAATTATAAAATATAATTTTATAAATTACAAAAATATACTCAGTTCAAAATTTCAGAAGCTGATTAGGAAGGTATTTACAAATAATGTTGGCATATTTTTTAAGACTGTAATACTGACTTAAGAATAGCAACAATGAAATAAGACTATAATACTGGGCTTCCCCTGGTGGTCCAGTGGGTAAGGACACCGCCTTGCAGTGCAAGGGGCGCCAGTTCCATCCCTGGCCTGGGAAGATCCGACGTGCCGTGGAGCGGCTGGACCGATGTGTCCAATTGCTGAGCCGGAGCTCTGGAGCGTATGCGCCCAGAGCCGGTGCTCAGCGACGACAGACACCACCGCGATGGGAGGCTCACAGGAGCCAAGGAACAAAGACGGATGAAAACAGACAAATGAAAGACCAATAGAAGTGGCCTTCCCGCTCCACTCCCTCCCCAACCCGACCCCCACCACCCCCCCCAAAAAAAAGACTATAACACTGACTTATGAATAACAACAGCAAAATAAGTTCTACTTCTTCCTTCCCTTATCCTAAATTTCTGAATCTTTAAGACCAACACAGTAGCATTTATTTGAATTGACAAAAATCAATGTCCTCAGCTCCTTGAATGTTATTATTATGTACTTTTTATATTAAGCATTGTGATAATTTAATATAAACCTTAATTTATTTATAATATTTAAAATATTTGGTTGCCTCCACTTGCTAAGCACTGTACTAAATGCTAGGGATGCAAGAATGAAAAAAAAAAAGTAGACAAGGTTATTATTTTTTGTATAAACCATCTCGGACAAATATTTAAGACTAGAAAATTTCAAAACTGGAAGAAGTTCCAGTCCTGCATATTCTCAGTTTATTAGCTTAACTGCTTCTCTATTTTTCTTCCATTTCTAGATGCTATGTTTTTTTTTTTCCTTCTTAGAGAATCCAGCATAGCAAGAATATAATAGGTGGAAATCAGTTAGTAATTAACAGCACAGACCAAGTTCAAATCTCAACTACCACATCCTACCATGTACTAGCAGCATGGCATCTAATACTCTAAACTACATATTGAATGGGCAATCCTTTGTCACAGGTCTGTTCGGAAAATGAAATAGATAAATGTATGAAAGGCAGTAAGTACAATGCCAGTCTGACAACAATTATTATGTGGTACATTAGATATTGCCATTAAGGCACATTCTAAAAATTAAACTTTGACCCTGGTTTAATTATAAATAGTTAAAGAAAAAAATCCATTCTCACAAAGATGATGTAGTACATACACATGATGGAATACTACTTAGCCATAAAAATGGAATGAAATAATGCCATTTGCAGCAAAAGGGATCAACCTGGAGATGACCATACTAAGTTAAGTAATTCAGAAAGAGAAAGACAAATACCATATATCACTTACATGTGGAACCTAAAACATGACACAGATGACCTTATCTATGAAACAGAAACAGACTTACAAGCAGAGAACAAATGTACTGTTTTCAAGAGTGAAAAGAGTGAGGAGGGTGGGAATGGGAGGTTGGGGTTAGTAGATGTAGACTATTAAATATAGAATAGACAAATGAAAAGATCATACTGTATAGCACAAGGAACTATACTCAACACTCTGTGGCAATCTTGATGGGGGGGGAGTTTGGGGGAGAATAGATACATGTATATGTATGGCTGAGTCCCTTTGCTGCCTATCTGAAACTATCACAACAGAGTTAACCAGCTACATACCAATACAAAATTAAAAGATTTAAAAAAGGAAGATAGATACCACTTATAACTTATATGTAGAACCTAAAATACAACATATGTGAGCTTATCACTGAAACACTCACAGGCATAGAGAATCTACCTATTGTTTCCAAGGTGGAAGGGAGGTGGTGAGGAAGGGAGGGAGTAGGAATTTGGAGTTAGTAGATGCAAAATGTTATATATAGAATGTGTAAACAACAAGGTTCTACTGTATAGCACAGAGAACTATATTCAGTATCCTATGATAAACCAAAAGGAAAAGACTCTTTTAAAAAGAATGTATATGTATGCATAACTGAATCATTTCTCTGTACCCCAGAAATCAAGACAACATTGTAAATCAACTATACTTCAACAAAAAATCTATTCTTAGAATAGAATACAGACTTTTCAACTCAGTAATATAACATGACCTCAATGAATACAGTCAAGGTTCACAGGGAAGACCCAGAAAAGGACAGCCATTAAGCTCTCCAGTTTTGAAAGTACACACAGCTCCAGGAAGGTCCAAAATCCTCTTAGCACACTCCATTCAAAACAACTACTTCATACTTAGAAGAGGAACCATACCATCCCTTCAGATAAGTATCTGCAAAATGGACTGTAACCCAAGCCCTGGGAAATGCTGTGGCTTTTATCTAAAGTAGGACTCAAAGGATGTATTACTATTTCCCTTTTTGCTTCTTGGACTGAGTTTCTGATTACATTTGGCTGTTAAAATTCATGTGAACAAAAACTCTCCTGTTCTCACTAAAAGGATTTGCTTATTAAGTGGATATAGAAAGGGTCAAACTGACTCCACCATCATGTGGAACCTAAAACATGACACAGATGACCTTATCTATGAAACAGAAACAGACTTACAAGCAGAGAACAAATGTACTGTTTTCAAGAGTGAAAAGAGTGAGGAGGGTGGGAATGGGAGGTTGGGGTTAGTAGATGTAGACTATTAAATATAGAATAGACAAATGAAAAGATCATACTGTATAGCACAAGGAACTATACTCAACACTCTGTGGCAATCTTGATGGGGGGGGAGTTTGGGGGAGAATAGATACATGTATATGTATGGCTGAGTCCCTTTGCTGCCTATCTGAAACTATCACAACAGAGTTAACCAGCTACATACCAATACAAAATTAAAAGATTTAAAAAAGGAAGATAGATACCACTTATAACTTATATGTAGAACCTAAAATACAACATATGTGAGCTTATCACTGAAACACTCACAGGCATAGAGAATCTACCTATTGTTTCCAAGGTGGAAGGGAGGTGGTGAGGAAGGGAGGGAGTAGGAATTTGGAGTTAGTAGATGCAAAATGTTATATATAGAATGTGTAAACAACAAGGTTCTACTGTATAGCACAGAGAACTATATTCAGTATCCTATGATAAACCAAAAGGAAAAGACTCTTTTAAAAAGAATGTATATGTATGCATAACTGAATCATTTCTCTGTACCCCAGAAATCAAGACAACATTGTAAATCAACTATACTTCAACAAAAAATCTATTCTTAGAATAGAATACAGACTTTTCAACTCAGTAATATAACATGACCTCAATGAATACAGTCAAGGTTCACAGGGAAGACCCAGAAAAGGACAGCCATTAAGCTCTCCAGTTTTGAAAGTACACACAGCTCCAGGAAGGTCCAAAATCCTCTTAGCACACTCCATTCAAAACAACTACTTCATACTTAGAAGAGGAACCATACCATCCCTTCAGATAAGTATCTGCAAAATGGACTGTAACCCAAGCCCTGGGAAATGCTGTGGCTTTTATCTAAAGTAGGACTCAAAGGATGTATTACTATTTCCCTTTTTGCTTCTTGGACTGAGTTTCTGATTACATTTGGCTGTTAAAATTCATGTGAACAAAAACTCTCCTGTTCTCACTAAAAGGATTTGCTTATTAAGTGGATATAGAAAGGGTCAAACTGACTCCACCATCATGTATAAGAAACAGAACTGTTTTCTAGATTCCCTTCTGTTTCTTCTCTCATGAAAGAACATGGAATTGGAGGATAGCATGATGTGGACCATGAAGGGAGAACACTTTATTTATGCTCTTGGGCTGTTTCTTCTACCAAATTAAAACAGGTAGACGACAAAAGTGATTTTTCCAAAGCAGGAGAATGAGAATTTTCTATTTAAATTCATTCTCTTCTCATAGTTATAAGGATACTTCCATTGCTCACTTAGCTGCCAGAGATATGGATTGGACACTTGAAATTTTCATTACAATAACTTTTCAAGGAATTACAATTCTTCTCTTCCATTTTCAGATAGATCATCAGTCACAAAAATTAAAGTGGGCCCATGGTTTTATTTTCTGAAGACCCTATGGTTTTATCTAGTTGAATTTAAAAAAAAGACATATATTCAAGCAAGGCAGTTTTCCAAGATTAGTCTTCTTGATTCTGGAGGACCAAATCTGATTTTAAGTAAATATTTTAAAAATGAGCTCATTTTTGCTAGTGGTGAAGAATCCGCCTGCAATGGAGGAATCAGGGGCTCAGTCCTGGATCAGGAAGACCTCCTGGAGAAGAAAATGGCAATCAACTCCAGTATTCTTGCCTAAGAAATCCCATCGACAGAGAAGTCTGGCAGGATACAGTCCATGGGGTCGCAAAAGAATTGGGCATGACTTAGCAACTAAGCCATACTCACAACAAAAAATAGATCAGTGTTTTGAAAAAATGTAAATTCCAAATAATGTTACGAATGCTATACATCTATCACAATCAAAAAATCAAGAGTGTGGGAGCTCTTACTGCAATCAACTTTTATATACAGTTGTTTTCATCTTTCTTTACTAAAAATTGCTAGGATCTGAAAGAAGACAATACTCATATTCACGGTCAAATTTCTAACGGAAAATAGTAGTACAATCTGAGTCAGGAAACTTGCGAAAAAGCAAGGACTACATACTACATTGTCTCTGGGTGCTATGGAACTCTTCCAGAGATTGAGAGTGAGAAAGGGATCCTGTGGATGAGAAGCTTGCAGGATCCCCCACCAATTCTTAAGAATTCTCATCCTCTGTGAGTACACTCCCATTAAATAAAATGGAGAAGGAAGTAAAAGAACCTACCATGGCACCGACAGATTTATTTACCTGGTGTGCTGCCATCATTATCTGTAAATAAATAGTCCTTCATAATTAAATGGTAACTTTCAAATCAGCTAGTGGTCAATTTAATTTACATTTCTGCAGTTTGTGTGAGTGACCTTTCTGGAACTACTTGAGAGGAAATACAAATTTAGAATTCACAGTCAGACTTTGTCTCTAGGAGAGGAGCTAGAGTAATTTGTTTGGTTATACCACTGCAGTCACTTCATTGATCACATATATCATTTTGTCTCAAAATAGCTGATACTTCAAAGAAGGAGACTAGGGGGTGGAAATGTGGGAGAGGGCACTGATTCCTGAAACCTATTTGGCCAGAGCCCAGGTAGCATTTGCAATTTCTATGTCCTTCCTGACTCTGGCAGCTCTTGTCAAAAAGACAGCAAGCTTGGATTTGCTTGATAATGTTTGTTCTTTTTTATAAAAGGATTCCACATGCTCACTTAAAAAATTGGAAAACATATAAAATACATAAGAAAGTATAAATTTTCTGCTATTCTGTCATATAGTAGCATTATGAACACTTGTAGATATACACACATACACAACTGGCCAATATTTTTGTACACACACACACACACACACACACACACATATATATATATATATATATATACACAAACATATATGTAGTACAAATGAGGGTATGTATAATTTACATGTCTGTGTAGTATTTGCTTATACTTAATATTATGGACACAAAATAAATTGTTAAATACATATATATATGTGCATGTGTATGTGTGTGTATGTGTGTATATATATATGTTAGTTTCTTGGTTTTAAATTTTTCTAAGTTTAAAACAACCAAGAGAGAACTTTCTGACTTTTCCAACTCTGTATTCTCCTTATTTTGAACGTCACCACTGAATGTCTTCTAAAGCCAAAAATACACCCCATGGGAAAATACAATTTTCCACTATTCAAGTTTATATGCCTCTGCATTTTAGGGCCCCAAAATAAACAAGATGTCAAAGTGCCCAACAGTGCAACATATAAAGGAAATGGTTATCTGAATGTAACAGGTGACAAAATAATCAATTATGGATTTGAAAGACATTACCAACAGACACAACATTTCCAGCTTCATCCAAACCAACAGATGTTTGGGCCAAGAGGTACTCTGGATATACCAGCAGTTTCCAAATATCACAGATGACAAGAAGTTAGAGACGAAGGGAAAGAAAGGGCCATATGATTAAATCAGTCCAGAAAGGGAAAGATTCCAAGAAGATAGCTCCTCAAACTATTCAGGATGCTCAGGAGCATTCTTCTATAAAGAGGAAGAAAAGAAAATGCAAAAATTCACCCAGCATCAGCATGGCCTCTCTGATGCGTGCTCAGGCCATGAGTCTCATTGTGTAGTGATGGCACTTAGTCAACACTAGGATTTCGGCAATATGTTTGTCTCCTACTAGTCCCTTTAACTGGGCTGTGTATCATGCAGATATCCTCCTTATACTAACACAATCTCAAACCAAAAAGTAATGAGAAAAAAAGCAACAACTAAAACAATAGGGTAGAAATCAACAGTTCCCAAGAAACCTAATTTCACCTCAACATTAAATGATTTAGTGCATAGGAGTTAAAGAAGTCTATTTTTACACCATCAGTTAGTTAGCAATTGTGAAAGAGAGATAAAGAGCAGATATATGGGGAAAAACAAGCCAAAGAGGCTGCTTAGTTATTCATACTGGTGTTTGCTAGTTAAGTGCATCCATTTCCACACATACTGATCTCACTCACACTTTTCAAAATGCCTAGTAGGTAACAGACACTTGCAGTGGTGTTACTCCCCTGTCACTCAAACTTTCGTTGCACAGATTTGTATGGCAAATGATCTTGTGAAACTCACTTAGGTTCTCTGGACCAAAGGTCAATGGATAAAATTGAAACAAATGACTGGTTACGTTCTTCTCAGCTCTAGAATTCTACATAATTCCTATTTTCCTAACCACACTGGCCTGGAAGTTATAAATATATTTGATATGAGTTATAGCAGTTCTCTGTCTCTAAACCCCAACCAGAGGATGTCCAATCCTCCTCAGATCTTGTCTAAAGATTATGGACTCTCTGGTAATTTCAATGGCCAGTGAAACCTATGACTGCATCTCACAAGTGTCACCACCTCCAGACCCACCACTCAGTAAGTGGTATCCATATGTCCCTAGGCATCCCTACGCTTCCTTGTCTCCCAGAGTTGTCAGAGTGGTGCTGCAGTGGGCACCGGGCTGGGCTGCTCAGGCGAGGAGGGAAGTGCTTGTTCCCCTTTCCTCGTGCCTCATGTCATAACACTGAAGTCAAAGCAATGTTAGCTGGTACATCGGATATCTCAGGCAAAAGATATAGGAAAAGAGTTTCTCCATCTCCATACTACATTTAATTCATAATTCTTGTCTCCTAAAAATCCATAGGGTAGGTACAATGCTGTTTATCACAACCATCTCTCCTGTGTGGGGTCTTTTTAATAATCCAAGCATCTCTATGACTATACCTGTGAAAGTGAAGTCGTTCAGTCATGTCTAATTCTTTGCGACCAACAGATGAACCATGGTATTCTCCAGGAAAGAATACTGAAGTGGGCAACTTTTCCCTTCTTCAGGGGATCTTCCCAACCCATGGACTAAAGCCAAGTCTTCAACATTTCAGGCATATTCTTTACCATCTGAGCCACAAAAGGAAGCTCGAGAATGTTGGAGTGGGTTACCTATCCCTTCTCCAGGGGATCTTCTTGACCCAGGATTCTAATCAGGGCCTCCTTCACTGCTGGCAAATTCTTTACCAGCTGAACTAAAAATGAGTAATTTACCAGGAAGCCCGGGGCAAGCCCACTGTACCCATTACATATGCACTAAAATAGAAAATGCACCTTAAGACTCTATGAGATCCATGCTACATTTGTGTTATATAACTCTTAGCTCTCTTTCCTCCATTCAACATCAAATAATAATAGCTAGTCTTTATTATCTACTATGTGTAAGGCCTTAAGTACTTTATGTGTGTGTTTATTTATTTAATACTAACAATCCTAGGGGAAATATCAATAACCTTAGATATGCAGATGACACCACTCTTATGGCAGAAAGAAGAATTAAAGAGCCTCTTGATGAAGGTGAAAGAGGAGAACAAAGAAGCTGACATGACATTCAACTTTCAAAAAATGAAGATTATGGCATCCAGTTTCATCACTTCATGGCAAACAGATGGCTAAACAATGGAGACAGTGACAGACTTTATTTTCTTGGGCTCCAAAATCACTGCAGGCAGTGACTGCAGTCATGAAACTAAAAGACACTTGTTCCTTGGAAGAAAAGCTATGGAAAACCTAGACAGCATATTAAAAATCACAGACAGGGCTTCCCTGGTGGTTCAGTGGATGGAGAGTCTGCCTTTCAATGCAAGGGGCACCAGTTCGATCCCTGGTCCCAGAAGATCCCATGTGCCAAGGAGCAGCTGGACCGGTGTGTCCAAAAGGAGCAGCTAGGCGGTGTGTATAATCAGCATCTCTATAAAAAGCTATACCTTTTTTTTTTGGTAGGTACAATGCTGTTTATCACAACCATCTCTCCTGTGTGGGGTCTTTTTAATAATCCAAGCATCTCTATGACTATACCTGTGAAAGTGAAGTCGTTCAGTCATGTCTAATTCTTTGCGACCAACAGATGAACCATGGTATTCTCCAGGAAAGAATACTGAAGTGGGCAACTTTTCCCTTCTTCAGGGGATCTTCCCAACCCATGGACTAAAGCCAAGTCTTCAACATTTCAGGCATATTCTTTACCATCTGAGCCACAAAAGGAAGCTCGAGAATGTTGGAGTGGGTTACCTATCCCTTCTCCAGGGGATCTTCTTGACCCAGGATTCTAATCAGGGCCTCCTTCACTGCTGGCAAATTCTTTACCAGCTGAACTAAAAATGAGTAATTTACCAGGAAGCCCGGGGCAAGCCCACTGTACCCATTACATATGCACTAAAATAGAAAATGCACCTTAAGACTCTATGAGATCCATGCTACATTTGTGTTATATAACTCTTAGCTCTCTTTCCTCCATTCAACATCAAATAATAATAGCTAGTCTTTATTATCTACTATGTGTAAGGCCTTAAGTACTTTATGTGTGTGTTTATTTATTTAATACTAACAATCCTAGGGGAAATATCAATAGCCTTAGATATGCAGATGACACCACTCTTATGGCAGAAAGAAGAATTAAAGAGCCTCTTGATGAAGGTGAAAGAGGAGAACAAAGAAGCTGACATGACATTTAACTTTCAAAAAATGAAGATTATGGCATCCAGTTTCATCACTTCATGGCAAACAGATGGCTAAACAATGCAGACAGTGACAGACTTTATTTTCTTGGGCTCCAAAATCACTGCAGGCAGTGACTGCAGTCATGAAACTAAAAGACACTTGTTCCTTGGAAGAAAAGCTATGGAAAACCTAGACAGCATATTAAAAATCACAGACAGGGCTTCCCTGGTGGTTCAGTGGATGGAGAGTCTGCCTTTCAATGCAAGGGGCACCAGTTCGATCCCTGGTCCCAGAAGATCCCATGTGCCAAGGAGCAGCTGGACCGGTGTGTCCAATTATAAACCAGCGCTCTGGAGCACATGCCTAGTGTCGGTGGTCTGTACCAAGAGAGGCCACTGCAGTGGGAGGCCCACACAGGCCAAAAAATAAAGATGGATGAAAAATAAATAAAAATCAATAAAAAAGAGGCCAAAATTAAAAAAAAAAAAAAAAAAAGGCAGAGACATCACTTGGCCAACAAAGGTCCATATAGCTATGTTTCTTCCAGAGTTGGACCATAAAGAAGGCTAACTGCCAAAGAATTGATGCTTTGACCTGTGGTGTTGGAGAAGGCTCTTGAGAGTTCCTTGGACTGCAAGGAGATCAAACCAGTTAATCCTAAAGGAAATCAACCCTGAATATTAATAGGAAGGACTGATGGTAAAGCTGAAGCTCCAATACTTTGGCCAGTTGATGCAAAGAGCTAATTCATTAGAAATTGAATGCTAATGCTAAAAAAGATTGAAGGCAAGAAGAGAAGGGGACAACAGAGGATGAGATAGTTGGATGGCATCATTGACTCAATGGACATGAGTTTGAGCAAACTCTGGGAGATGGTGAAGACAGGGAAGCCGAGCATGCTGCAGTCCATGGAGTTGCAAAGAGTTGGACACAGCTGAACAACTGAACAACAACAATCCTAAGAAGGAAGTATCACCTATTTCCTTTACAGATAAGGAAACTGAGGTTTGAAGAGATTAAGTAATTTACCCAAAGTTTCCAGCGATGGAGAGTAAATTTGGATCTATGCAACACCTATTATATCCTGCATCCTTGTTGATGTATATTGAATCTACAATGTGCTGGACACTGTGCTATAGTCTATAACAATTTTATGTGCCTTTTATGTGCCTTATTTTAGAAATTTTGCCTGACATAGCAAGGTCTCAACTCCTATTGGCCACACTTCAAGGGACAGATTGCTACATTTCATCATGTTTTATAAAAACCAATTCCTTTCTGGCTTACAATTTCTGATTTTCGTATTGCAAACTTTAACTTCTTTGATTAACATCAGTTAGAAAAACAGCGCTCTGGAGCACAGGGGGCCTAGTGCCCGGTAGGTCTGTCCAAGGAGCAGCTGGACCGGTGTGTCCAATTATAAACCAGCTCTGGAGCACATGCCTAGTGTCGGTGGTCTGTACCAAGAGAGGCCACTGCAGTGGGAGGCCAAAAGGGGCAAAAAAATAAAGATGGATGAAAAAAAAAAAAAAATCAATAAAAAGAGGCCAAAATTAAAAAAAAAAAAAAGGCAGAGACATCACTTGGCCAACAAAGGTCCATATAGCTATGTTTCTTCCAGAGTTGGACCATAAAGAAGGCTAACTGCCAAAGAATTGATGCTTTGACCTGTGGTGTTGGAGAAGGCTCTTGAGAGTTCCTTGGACTGCAAGGAGATCAAACCAGTTAATCCTAAAGGAAATCAACCCTGAATATTAATAGGAAGGATTGATGGTAAAGCTGAAGCTCCAATACTTTGGCCAGTTGATGCAAAGAGCTAATTCATTAGAAATTGAATGCTAATGCTAAAAAAGATTGAAGGCAAGAAGAGAAGGGGACAACAGAGGATGAGATAGTTGGATGGCATCATTGACTCAATGGACATGAGTTTGAGCAAACTCTGGGAGATGGTGAAGACAGGGAAGCCGAGCATGCTGCAGTCCATGGAGTTGCAAAGAGTTGGACACAGCTGAACAACTGAACAACAACAATCCTAAGAAGGAAGTATCACCTATTTCCTTTACAGATAAGGAAACTGAGGTTTGAAGAGATTAAGTAATTTACCCAAAGTTTCCAGCGATGGAGAGTAAATTTGGATCTATGCAACACCTATTATATCCTGCATCCTTGTTGATGTATATTGAATCTACAATGTGCTGGACACTGTGCTATAGTCTATAACAATTTTTATGTGCCTTTTATGTGCCTTATTTTAGAAATTTTGCCTGACATAGCAAGGTCTCAACTCCTATTGGCCACACTTCAAGGGACAGATTGCTACATTTCATCATGTTTTATAAAAACCAATTCCTTTCTGGCTTACAATTTCTGATTTTCGTATTGCAAACTTTAACTTCTTTGATTAACACATCAGTTAGCAAGCAAACATTCAGTTGACTACAAAACATAAGCATTTTGATAGCCATTGAAAGAAATTCAAAGACACAAGCCAATGTCTTCACCCTTAATGAGGATATAATCTACATAGCAATATCTACATAAGCATGAGAAAATAAGAAACTCTTAGAAAATTAGAAGCAAAGTATACTCAAGTCTCCAGCCTCATTTCATTATGACCTCTGCAGGCTGAGTCACTAAGTTCAAATCCTTGCTCAGCTACAATTGTTCCTTGTGTCTGGATCACTATAAGGTCAAGATTTGTTTCCTAATCTATAAATGACCAAAACACTATTCCTCCCTCTACTGGTCTTACAGATTTATGACAATGATGAAATGAAATAGCATATGTAAAGTAGATAACATGCCACCTAGCATACGGCAATCATTTCCTAAATCTTTATTACAATTATCTTGGATGATTAAGTCAGAGTTTCCATCTCCTTTTCTTCTCCATCAAAATCTTTATACTTAGAGCTGATCTTCTTTATGTATCAGATGAACTGCCCACTCACTTACTGAGTGATTTAACAAATACTTACTATGCGTCCACAGTTCAATTTCTCTCCAAGAAAAACTCATGGCCTCTGATTTTGACTCATCTTTCCTTCTTAAATTATGCTTAAATTCTATATTTCATTTTCTTTTTTCACTTTCTCTCTCGTGTCTAAGAAGACTTGGTGCTAGGATGGTGGCAGGCCCCAGCAGCTAGAGCCCAGACTACAGGGTATTCTCATTACCTTAACATGAATGAGAGTAAGTGCATAGAGGAAGCCTGAAGTCTGCTCAACGAATATGGTGATGGTACAGATGGGCCAGAGAAGTTTGCAGACAAGGATCAACAGCCCTCTGAAAGTGAGGGAGAAGATGATGTGCAGGCTGCCTTGAAGAAAGAAGCTGGTGACATTAAGGCATCTACAGAGATGAGGCTAAGAAGATTCTAGTCAGTGGAAAGTAGAGCAAATAAAGCAGTCTTCATCAGAACACTTGGGATAGAACCTGAGAAAATGGTACATCATATTCTTTAAGATATATACAAAACCAAGAAGATGACTCAGGTTATTTATGAATGTTGCCCATCTCAGGCAAATGCAAGGCTTTCTTAGAAGATACGAAAAAATATACAGAAACATTCTGGAACCCTGATTCAAAGCTCCAAACAAAGGAACACTTCAGACTGTATACAAATCTCAGAATAACTTCTCTATTGAATAGAGAAGAAGTTATCGAAGAATTGGCAGGAATAATAGGCAGCCTCCATTTGCAAAATAAAGTGAATCTTACCAATCCACAGTACACAGTGGTAGTAGAAATCATTAAAGCTTGTGTCTAAAGGTTAAATACACTTTTTTATTTGGAACCATCTACCTACCTGAAGCTAATCAACTACGGTTCCTCTCCTCTACTGCTGAAATGTATATTGACTCCCACTTACTTGTTTACTCCATCCATAAGCCGTTACAATAAAACTTTTTATTTTGGTTTTTTTTGATTAAGTCAGAGTTTCCATCTCCTTTTCTTCTCCATCAAAATCTTTATACTTAGAGCTGATCTTCTTTATGTATCAGATGAACTGCCCACTCACTTACTGAGTGATTTAACAAATACTTACTATGCGTCCACAGTTCAATTTCTCTCCAAGAAAAACTCATGGCCTCTGATTTTGACTCATCTTTCCTTCTTAAATTATGCTTAAATTCTATATTTCATTTTCTTTTTTCACTTTCTCTCTCGTGTCTAAGAAGACTTGGTGCTAGGATGGTGGCAGGCCCCAGCAGCTAGAGCCCAGACTACAGGGTATTCTCATTACCTTAACATGAATGAGAGTAAGTGCATAGAGGAAGCCTGAAGTCTGCTCAACGAATATGGTGATGGTACAGATGGGCCAGAGAAGTTTGCAGACAAGGATCAACAGCCCTCTGAAAGTGAGGGAGAAGATGATGTGCAGGCTGCCTTGAAGAAAGAAGCTGGTGACATTAAGGCATCTACAGAGATGAGGCTAAGAAGATTCTAGTCAGTGGAAAGTAGAGCAAATAAAGCAGTCTTCATCAGAACACTTGGGATAGAACCTGAGAAAATGGTACATCATATTCTTTAAGATATATACAAAACCAAGAAGATGACTCAGGTTATTTATGAATGTTGCCCATCTCAGGCAAATGCAAGGCTTTCTTAGAAGATACGAAAAAATATACAGAAACATTCTGGAACCCTGATTCAAAGCTCCAAACAAAGGAACACTTCAGACTGTATACAAATCTCAGAATAACTTCTCTATTGAATAGAGAAGAAGTTATCGAAGAATTGGCAGGAATAATAGGCAGCCTCCATTTGCAAAATAAAGTGAATCTTACCAATCCACAGTACACAGTGGTAGTAGAAATCATTAAAGCTTGTGTCTAAAGGTTAAATACACTTTTTTATTTGGAACCATCTACCTACCTGAAGCTAATCAACTACGGTTCCTCTCCTCTACTGCTGAAATGTATAGTCCCTGCCTCTACTCCCCACTTACTTGTTTACTCATCCATACAGGAAACATGCAAGCATCTTTAACTTCATGTTGGTATTGTGCAATGAAACATGAGTAGGGTATGGGCTCTGCTCTCCAGATGTTTTTGAGTGTTTTGCTTGTCAAGCACCCTACCATGGCTCCTGACTGAGTTATTCTTGACTTGCCAATCATTCAACTCAAGAGTCTTTTTTTAGTTTTGGCTGATATCCTCCTTCTAAGGACAGTAATGTAAGAAATTAACTGATGTAGTCACAAATAATTGTTAAGACCATTTTCAGTGACTGGAGGGAGGGCTAAAGTGTTGTATGTGTGTAAATGTGTACAGATTTAGAGGAAAAAATTGGTGAACATAGGTGGCATGGGATAAGTAATTCCGAAGGAATTAACTCAAACTCTGTTAAGAAAATCTAAAAATTGGTACAGGGCTATACTGTCAAAACACCTGCTTCATCAAAGCAGGATTTTTTACAGGATTTATATAAGAAACACAATTAATTTCTTCACATTAATTTTTTCACAATTAATGTCTTAATGCCCAAGACATTATTTCCTATGAGGAAGAGTGGAGAACACTGTAAATACGCTCTTTGTAGGCACTGTGACCCAGTTTAGTGACTTGTTTAATATTCAAAGGGCAGATGTGTCCTCTTTACTTTAGAAATTTGATGTTCAAAACCAATTTAGGTCACTGGCTCCTGTGGCAGCATTTCCTGTGAGAAAGATACATTTAAGCACCCATCTCTTACTTGGATAATGAAGCTGGCTAAAGTACTGTGAAGCCCAACAGCTTTCTCTCTGGGCCATTCAGAAGAAACAATTAAATCAAGACTCTATCCCTACTTTCCTTTTAGTGGGATATGTTTCTAACTGTACAGTGAAGAATTTGCAGGAATAATAGGCAGCCTCCATTTGCAAAATAAAGTGAATCTTACCAATCCACAGTACACAGTGGTAGTAGAAATCATTAAAGCTTGTGTCTAAAGGTTAAATACACTTTTTTATTTGGAACCATCTACCTACCTGAAGCTAATCAACTACGGTTCCTCTCCTCTACTGCTGAAATGTATAGTCCCTGCCTCTACTCCCCACTTACTTGTTTACTCATCCATACAGGAAACATGCAAGCATCTTTAACTTCATGTTGGTATTGTGCAATGAAACATGAGTAGGGTATGGGCTCTGCTCTCCAGATGTTTTTGAGTGTTTTGCTTGTCAAGCACCCTACCATGGCTCCTGACTGAGTTATTCTTGACTTGCCAATCATTCAACTCAAGAGTCTTTTTTTAGTTTTGGCTGATATCCTCCTTCTAAGGACAGTAATGTAAGAAATTAACTGATGTAGTCACAAATAATTGTTAAGACCATTTTCAGTGACTGGAGGGAGGGCTAAAGTGTTGTATGTGTGTAAATGTGTACAGATTTAGAGGAAAAAATTGGTGAACATAGGTGGCATGGGATAAGTAATTCCGAAGGAATTAACTCAAACTCTGTTAAGAAAATCTAAAAATTGGTACAGGGCTATACTGTCAAAACACCTGCTTCATCAAAGCAGGATTTTTTACAGGATTTATATAAGAAACACAATTAATTTCTTCACATTAATTTTTTCACAATTAATGTCTTAATGCCCAAGACATTATTTCCTATGAGGAAGAGTGGAGAACACTGTAAATACGCTCTTTGTAGGCACTGTGACCCAGTTTAGTGACTTGTTTAATATTCAAAGGGCAGATGTGTCCTCTTTACTTTAGAAATTTGATGTTCAAAACCAATTTAGGTCACTGGCTCCTGTGGCAGCATTTCCCCTGTGAGAAAGATACATTTAAGCACCCATCTCTTACTTGGATAATGAAGCTGGCTAAAGTACTGTGAAGCCCAACAGCTTTCTCTCTGGGCCATTCAGAAGAAACAATTAAATCAAGACTCTATCCCTACTTTCCTTTTAGTGGGATATGTGTATGTGCTGAACACCAAAATGGTGACAGTGAAGTTTAAATACAAATTTTTTTTTCAAATGTATGTCAAGCATCTCCTCCATGTCAAAGCAAAATAAGAAGTGACATTACAGATTCATTAACCTTTCAGTTCATACCCTGAACATTTCCATCTCTGTAGTGGATGAAGTATGACTTTTCAAAAGGAAAAAATGCCCTTTCTTCTACTCCCAACACTCTTCCCATGAGGTAAAGAGCACCATTTATTCCTGAATCAGCTTCTTTGTTTCTATATTGGTCTGGGGTTGCTTAGAGCTGGGAATGAAGTTTGTTTGTTTTTTTTAATTTGTTTTTTGGAGGGGGCACTTCTATTGGTCTTTCATTTCTCTATTTTCATCCATATTAGTTCTTTGGCCCATGTGGGCCTCCCATCGCAGTGGCCTCTCTCACTGGCCTCTCTCACTGAAAAGCATCAGCTCTGGGCGCATGCGCTCCAGAGCTCTGGCTCAGTAGTTGGACACATTGGTCCAGCCACTCGATGGCATGTGGGATCTTCCCACGCCAAGGATCGAACCAGCGCCCCTTGCACTGCAAGGCGGTGTCCTTACCCACTGGACCACCAGGGAAGCCTGGGAATGAAGTTTTATTCATTACTGTATTCCTAGTGCCTAGTTCAGACTCTATCACACAGCTAATATTTGTGAAAATTCATTGAATACACTTCCCCCTAAGAACATTTTGGAAACGACTTCAGATGTAAAATCCAAGCTACTTAACACTGCACATGAAAACATTCATACTTCCCATCCTAATTCCTTCCACAGTGCCTCCTTCTTCCTCAAAACCACTTTACTCAACTGCATTGATCAACTTCAAATCACCACACATACCATGCTGCTTCACACCATGATACTTTTCCACATATGCCTTTTTCTTTCCTCAAAATCCACTTTAGGTCACTGGCTCCTGTGGCAGCATTTCCTGTGAGAAAGATACATTTAAGCACCCATCTCTTACTTGGATAATGAAGCTGGCTAAAGTACTGTGAAGCCCAACAGCTTTCTCTCTGGGCCATTCAGAAGAAACAATTAAATCAAGACTCTATCCCTACTTTCCTTTTAGTGGGATATGTGTATGTGCTGAACACCAAAATGGTGACAGTGAAGTTTAAATACAAATTTTTTTTTCAAATGTATGTCAAGCATCTCCTCCATGTCAAAGCAAAATAAGAAGTGACATTACAGATTCATTAACCTTTCAGTTCATACCCTGAACATTTCCATCTCTGTAGTGGATGAAGTATGACTTTTCAAAAGGAAAAAATGCCCTTTCTTCTACTCCCAACACTCTTCCCATGAGGTAAAGAGCACCATTTATTCCTGAATCAGCTTCTTTGTTTCTATATTGGTCTGGGGTTGCTTAGAGCTGGGAATGAAGTTTGTTTGTTTTTTTTAATTTGTTTTTTGGAGGGGGCACTTCTATTGGTCTTTCATTTCTCTATTTTCATCCATATTAGTTCTTTGGCCCATGTGGGCCTCCCATCGCAGTGGCCTCTCTCACTGGCCTCTCTCACTGAAAAGCATCAGCTCTGGGCGCATGCGCTCCAGAGCTCTGGCTCAGTAGTTGGACACATTGGTCCAGCCACTCGATGGCATGTGGGATCTTCCCACGCCAAGGATCGAACCAGCGCCCCTTGCACTGCAAGGCGGTGTCCTTACCCACTGGACCACCAGGGAAGCCTGGGAATGAAGTTTTATTCATTACTGTATTCCTAGTGCCTAGTTCAGACTCTATCACACAGCTAATATTTGTGAAAATTCATTGAATACACTTCCCCCTAAGAACATTTTGGAAACGACTTCAGATGTAAAATCCAAGCTACTTAACACTGCACATGAAAACATTCATACTTCCCATCCTAATTCCTTCCACAGTGCCTCCTTCTTCCTCAAAACCACTTTACTCAACTGCATTGATCAACTTCAAATCACCACACATACCATGCTGCTTCACACCATGATACTTTTCCACATATGCTTTTTCTATTTGGAATGTCCTTTCCCTCCTTAAAAGATGCTGAAGTCGACTTTTAAGATTCACATGATACAAATATAACCAATTTTAAGATACATTCTTCTTCAGGAAAAACTACTTATTTTGTACAGTGTCCTCTTTCAATATGAAGAACATATTTCTGTTACATTTTTCATTAGAAAGCATTATGCCTAACTGTTCATGTTGATTTCTCCCATTAGCTGTTCAGATCCTAGAATGTATACAGTATGCCATTTTCATCTTCATATTGCTAACACTTAGCTTAGAGATTGGAACACAGGAAATGCTCAAAATATTTACCAAATTAACTTCAAATTATGAGTGCATCACATATGCTTTGACCCTTCTCACAAATGAGAACTTTTTCCCCTCTCCCAATATTTGTATTTCAACCGATTTCTAAGGTATAAATTAAGAAAAGAACTAGTCCAAGTTTTACTTTTAAGTAAAGATATTATAACCTCAGATCTTCTTTGACATAAAAGGAATGTAGGTTAGGAAAGAGGATAGCAGCTTTGATCGTTTAAAAATACCTGTTTCTCGTAAATTAAGCTTTCTCAAGCATTTATATATATTTTTTTCATTGAATCTTGCTTGTTACCAAAGTAAATACTCTTATCAAATTTTCTTATTACAAAATGAGAATTACTAAGAAGAAAAAGTGAAATAGGAACCGTAGAACAAACTGATGAGTATCTCCTCTCTTACACTCGGATATCCTAAAAAAAACTAACCTTTCAACCTGCTGAGGTCAAAATACAGCTATGTATTTGAGAAGCCCTCCAAATAAGAAGAGATTCCAGAAACCAAGGTTGAAAAAATTATCAGATACTGGCACAGTAATTTGTGTCACTGTAATCTTTGACATTTACTTATAGGAATTTCAAAACAAAAATAAAAACAAAATCAAAAAATAAAAAGTCTGCCCCAAACACAAAAGACCTTGTTAACTGCAGAGACCTGGAAGCTGGTAGGTCTTAAAAGCACCCAATGTGGTCTACATATAATTGATTAAAGAACTAGATGTGATGGGTTGGGGAAATCGAGTTCACTTAAGAAAGACTGCCTTTTCTTCTCTTCAGCTCCATGAAGTCTAACTATAGTCACTACAAAAGTTTGTATTTCCAGCATTCAGTATGACATCCCATGAGTAGGAGGCATCCAACAAGTTTAGTGGAAACAGTGGATTCATCACTCAACTAATGATAGCTTGGACTTCCCAGGTGGCTCAGCAGTAAAGAATCAGCCTGCCAATGCAGGGGAGACAGGATATGTGGGTTCAATCCTTGGGTTGAAAAGATCTGCTGGAGGAGTAAATGGCAATCCACTCCAGTATTCTTGCCTAGAAAATTCGATGGACAGAGGAGCCTAGTGGGCTCCATGAAGAGCCCATGGGGTCACAACCAATGCCTTCTTTCAGAAACATGAACATGCACCATTCAGACAGAGCTCCATGGAATGACTATAGCTCAGAACAAAAAGACCTGTTCAGCAGCTCATCAAAGGTGACCATCATCACTAATACGGACACATCCCTAAAGCACATTCAACATTGCATGAAACTTCCTATGCTGACTTCAGATGGATAAATTTCTGGCCTACTATGTTTCAGTTTTCCTTAAAAGCCATAAGCTAACTGGTGTGTACTTACAAACTATAGCATTATGTTTCAAAACAGCAAACACACATTGTTTCTAATATGTTAAGCATTATTCTCATTACTTGAGAATATAAAGCTTGATGTGTATAAATATGTATGATTCATTTCTTCCAACTACATGGCAAAGTAAATTAATGTTATTAACTATCTCTGCTTAATTTCTCTTAATCATGAATTCTTCATCTGTATAGTATAGTATACAGTCAGCAGAAACAAGACCTGGAGATGAATGTGGTTCAGATCATCAGCTTCTCATAGCAAAATTAAGACTTAAACGAAAGAAAGTGTGTGAGAACCACAAGGCCAGCAAGATATGACATAAATCAAATCCCCTATGATTATACAGCGGAGATGAATAGATTCAAGGGACTGAGGTTTGTAATATTGCACAGGAGGCAATGAACAAATTCATCCCAAAGAAAAAGAAAAGCAAGAAGGCAAAGTGGCTCTAAAGAGGCTTTACAAATAGCTGAAGAAAGAAGGGAAAAGCAAGGGAGAAAGGGATATGTACATTCAACGAAACACAGAGTTCCAGAGAATATCAAGGGGAGACGAGAAGGCTTTCTTCAATGAACAATGCAAAGAAGTAGAGAAAAACACCAAAAGGGGGGAAAGAAAGACTACTGAGATTTCTTAATGATAATTGGAAATGTCAAAGGAACATTTCATCCAAAGATGGGCACAATAAATGACAGAAACGGTAAAGAACAGAAGCAGAAGAAATCAAGAAGAGATGGAAAGAATACACAGAAGAGCATACAAAACTATCTTAATGATTCAGATAACCACGATGGTGTGGTCATTCATCCAGAGCCAGACAGTCTGTAATGTGAAGTCAATTGGCCTTTAGGAAGCACTGCTGTCAATAAAGCTAGTGGACATTATGGAATTCCAGCAGAGCTATTTAAAAATCCTAAAAGATGATGCTATCAAAGTACTGCATTAAATATGTGAGCAAATTTGGAAAATCCAACAGTGGCCACAGGACTAGACAATGTCAATTCTCATTATAATTCCCAAGAAAGGCAGTACTAAAGAATGTTCAAACCCTGGATGACTGCACTCATTTCCCATGCTGACTTCAGATGGATAAATTTCTGGCCTACTATGTTTCAGTTTTCCTTAAAAGCCATAAGCTAACTGGTGTGTACTTACAAACTATAGCATTATGTTTCAAAACAGCAAACACACATTGTTTCTAATATGTTAAGCATTATTCTCATTACTTGAGAATATAATGCTTGATGTGTATAAATATGTATGATTCATTTCTTCCAACTACATGGCAAAGTAAATTAATGTTATTAACTATCTCTGCTTAATTTCTCTTAATCATGAATTCTTCATCTGTATAGTATAGTATACAGTCAGCAGAAACAAGACCTGGAGATGAATGTGGTTCAGATCATCAGCTTCTCATAGCAAAATTAAGACTTAAACGAAAGAAAGTGTGTGAGAACCACAAGGCCAGCAAGATATGACATAAATCAAATCCCCTATGATTATACAGCGGAGATGAATAGATTCAAGGGACTGAGGTTTGTAATATTGCACAGGAGGCAATGAACAAATTCATCCCAAAGAAAAAGAAAAGCAAGAAGGCAAAGTGGCTCTAAAGAGGCTTTACAAATAGCTGAAGAAAGAAGGGAAAAGCAAGGGAGAAAGGGATATGTACATTCAACGAAACACAGAGTTCCAGAGAATATCAAGGGGAGACGAGAAGGCTTTCTTCAATGAACAATGCAAAGAAGTAGAGAAAAACACCAAAAGGGGGGAAAGAAAGACTACTGAGATTTCTTAATGATAATTGGAAATGTCAAAGGAACATTTCATCCAAAGATGGGCACAATAAATGACAGAAACGGTAAAGAACAGAAGCAGAAGAAATCAAGAAGAGATGGAAAGAATACACAGAAGAGCATACAAAACTATCTTAATGATTCAGATAACCACGATGGTGTGGTCATTCATCCAGAGCCAGACAGTCTGTAATGTGAAGTCAATTGGCCTTTAGGAAGCACTGCTGTCAATAAAGCTAGTGGACATTATGGAATTCCAGCAGAGCTATTTAAAAATCCTAAAAGATGATGCTATCAAAGTACTGCATTAAATATGTGAGCAAATTTGGAAAATCCAACAGTGGCCACAGGACTAGACAATGTCAATTCTCATTATAATTCCCAAGAAAGGCAGTACTAAAGAATGTTCAAACCCTGGATGACTGCACTCATTTCCCATGCTAGTATGGTTACGCTCAAAATCCTCCCAGCTATGTTTCAGCATTAAGTGAACTGAGAACTTACAGTTGTTCAAGGTGGCTTTAGAAAAGGCAGAGGAATCAGAGATCGAATAGCCAGCATTCACTGGATTATAGAGAAAGCAAAAGAACTCCAGAAAAATATCTACCTCTGTTTCATTGACTACGTCAAAGCCTTTGACTGCGTGGATCATAACAAACTGTGGAAATCTCTTAAAGAGATGGGAATATCTGATCATCTGACCTGTCTGATGAGAAACCTGCATGCTGGTCAAGAAGCAACAGTAAGAACCCTGTATGGAACAACTGAGTAGTTCAGGATTGAGAAATGAATACAAGGCTATTTATTACCACTCTGTTTATTTACTTATATGGAGAGCACATCATGAAAAGACCGGGCTGGAGAGTTCCAAGATGGAATCAAGACTCCTGGGAGAGATATCAATAACCTCAGATATGTGGAAGAAACCACTCTAATGGCAGAAAGCAAAGAAGAACTAAAAAACCTCTTGACGAGAGTGAAGGAGAAGAGTGAAAAAGATGGCTTAAAATTAAATATTAAAAAAAATTTACAATCATGGCATCTAGCCCTATTATTTCATAGCAAATAGAAGGGGAAAAGGTGGAAGCAGTGACAAATATACTTTTCTTGGGCTCCAAATTCACTGCAGATGGTGGTGGCAGGCATGAAATGAGTAGCCAATTGCTTATTGAAAGGAAAGCTACGACAAACCTAGACAGTTTGTTAAAAAGCAAAGATATCAGGCTTCCCTGGTAGTCCAGTGAGTAAACAGTCTGCCTTGCAATGCAAAGGGCACCAGTTCGATCCCTGGCCTGGGAAGATCCCATGTTCTGTGGAGCAGGAATGTGAAGTCAATTGGCCTTTAGGAAGCACTGCTGTCAATAAAGCTAGTGGACATTATGGAATTCCAGCAGAGCTATTTAAAAATCCTAAAAGATGATGCTATCAAAGTACTGCATTAAATATGTGAGCAAATTTGGAAAATCCAACAGTGGCCACAGGACTAGACAATGTCAATTCTCATTATAATTCCCAAGAAAGGCAGTACTAAAGAATGTTCAAACCCTGGATGACTGCACTCATTTCCCATGCTAGTATGGTTACGCTCAAAATCCTCCCAGCTATGTTTCAGCATTAAGTGAACTGAGAACTTACAGTTGTTCAAGGTGGCTTTAGAAAAGGCAGAGGAATCAGAGATCGAATAGCCAGCATTCACTGGATTATAGAGAAAGCAAAAGAACTCCAGAAAAATATCTACCTCTGTTTCATTGACTACGTCAAAGCCTTTGACTGCGTGGATCATAACAAACTGTGGAAATCTCTTAAAGAGATGGGAATATCTGATCATCTGACCTGTCTGATGAGAAACCTGCATGCTGGTCAAGAAGCAACAGTAAGAACCCTGTATGGAACAACTGAGTAGTTCAGGATTGAGAAATGAATACAAGGCTATTTATTACCACTCTGTTTATTTACTTATATGGAGAGCACATCATGAAAAGACCGGGCTGGAGAGTTCCAAGATGGAATCAAGACTCCTGGGAGAGATATCAATAACCTCAGATATGTGGAAGAAACCACTCTAATGGCAGAAAGCAAAGAAGAACTAAAAAACCTCTTGACGAGAGTGAAGGAGAAGAGTGAAAAAGATGGCTTAAAATTAAATATTAAAAAAAATTTACAATCATGCCATCTAGCCCTATTATTTCATAGCAAATAGAAGGGGAAAAGGTGGAAGCAGTGACAAATATACTTTTCTTGGGCTCCAAATTCACTGCAGATGGTGGTGGCAGGCATGAAATGAGTAGCCAATTGCTTATTGAAAGGAAAGCTACGACAAACCTAGACAGTTTGTTAAAAAGCAAAGATATCAGGCTTCCCTGGTAGTCCAGTGAGTAAACAGTCTGCCTTGCAATGCAAAGGGCACCAGTTCGATCCCTGGCCTGGGAAGATCCCATGTTCTGTGGAGCAGGTGGACCAGTGTGTCCAATTATAAGCCAGAGCTTTGGAGCACATGTACCCAGAGTCAGTGCTCTGCAGTGAGAGAGGCCACTGCAGTGGGAGGTCCACACAGGCCAAAGAATAAAGACGGATGAAAATAAATAAATAAATAAAAACAACAAAAGAGGCCAAAATTTACAGAAAAAAAAAATCAAAGACATCACTTTGCTGACAAAAGTCTAGTCAAGGCTATGGTCTTTCCATGGGTCACATACAGTTTTGAGAACTGGACCATAAGGAAGGTCAACTAGCAAAGGACTGATGCTTTCAAACTGTGGTACTGGAGTAGACTCTTGAGAGTCTACTGTCCTTGGACAGCAAGAGATCAAACCAGTTAATCTTAAAGGAAATCAACCCTGGATACTCATTGGAAGGACTGATGCTGAAGCTGAAGCTACAATACTTAGGCCACTTGATGTGAGTAGCTGACACACTGAAAAAGACCCTGACACTGGGAAAGACTGAAGGCAGAGAAGATGGCAGCAGAGGATGAGAAGGCTGAATGCTCTCACCAAGGCAATGGACATGAGTTTGAGCAAACTCTGGGATATGGTGAGAGACAGGGAAGCCTGGCGTGCTGCAGTCCATGGGGCTGCAAAGACTCGAACATGACTAGATGACTGAATAACCACAATAAAAAGATTGAATGGCAAGATACAAATCATGCATCGTGCTTTCTAGCCACAATAATAACTCAATGAAAGTTCATTTTCTTCCCTTTTCCATGGGTTTACTCATATATTTTTTGCTATTGTTATTTTTTTAAAAGTATATTTACATATGAAATGTAAAACTGCATTACTTATCAGGGTGATGAAAAGTATAATAAATAGGCTACAACTACACACCCAACAGAATGGTTAAAATGTAAAGAAAGACGGACAATGCTAATTTTGGTGGGAATATACAGCAACTGAAATTCTCATATGTGGTACAAAGGGAGCATAAAATGGTATGACCACTTTGTAAAACTCTTTGGTAGTTTCTACTAAGGTCAAATATATGCCTATGCTATCTATAACTCAGTAACTCCAAATTCTAGTGTATAATCATGTGTAGAGTCAACTCTTCTGTTGTTGGAAGAGGGTGTTTTCTATGACCACTGCATTCTTTGGGCAAAACTCTGTTAGCCTTTGCCCTGCTTCATTTTGTATCCCAAGACCAAACTTGCCTGTTACTCCAGGAATCCCTTAACTTCCTACTTTGTTATTTCCAACACAAGTACATAAGTTCACAAGAATGTTCATAGCAGCTTAATTTGTAGGAGTGCAAAGTGGAAAGTAACCCAAATGTTCATTAACAGAAAAAAGGATAAACCAGTTATAGTATATTCATACAATATAATATTACACAGAATGGTAGACAAAATAAAACGGACAAATCTCAGAAACACTGAACGAAGAAGCAAGATGCAAGAGTATATAGTGTATGATTCCACTTATTCAAAATTCTAAGTCAGGTAAAATTATTATAATACAGAGTGATAAGAGCCTGACAGTGGTGATCATGAGTGGTGGCGGTTGTAGTGGTATTAAGTGGGGGAAGGGGACCAGGTATTCTTTAGAGTGATACAAATTAATGAATCTTGATATGGTTAGTGATCATATAGGTGATTACATTTCTTTAAAATTGTTAAGCTTAGAATAAAAACTCATGAGTTTTTATCATATGATAGTTTACAGTCCATGGGGCTGCAAAGACTCGAACATGACTAGATGACTGAATAACCACAATAAAAAGATTGAATGGCAAGATACAAATCATGCATCGTGCTTTCTAGCCACAATAATAACTCAATGAAAGTTCATTTTCTTCCCTTTTCCATGGGTTTACTCATATATTTTTTGCTATTGTTATTTTTTTAAAAGTATATTTACATATGAAATGTAAAACTGCATTACTTATCAGGGTGATGAAAAGTATAATAAATAGGCTACAACTACACACCCAACAGAATGGTTAAAATGTAAAGAAAGACGGACAATGCTAATTTTGGTGGGAATATACAGCAACTGAAATTCTCATATGTGGTACAAAGGGAGCATAAAATGGTATGACCACTTTGTAAAACTCTTTGGTAGTTTCTACTAAGGTCAAATATATGCCTATGCTATCTATAACTCAGTAACTCCAAATTCTAGTGTATAATCATGTGTAGAGTCAACTCTTCTGTTGTTGGAAGAGGGTGTTTTCTATGACCACTGCATTCTTTGGGCAAAACTCTGTTAGCCTTTGCCCTGCTTCTTTTTGTATCCCAAGACCAAACTTGCCTGTTACTCCAGGAATCCCTTAACTTCCTACTTTGTTATTTCCAACACAAGTACATAAGTTCACAAGAATGTTCATAGCAGCTTAATTTGTAGGAGTGCAAAGTGGAAAGTAACCCAAATGTTCATTAACAGAAAAAAGGATAAACCAGTTATAGTATATTCATACAATATAATATTACACAGAATGGTAGACAAAATAAAACGGACAAATCTCAGAAACACTGAACGAAGAAGCAAGATGCAAGAGTATATAGTGTATGATTCCACTTATTCAAAATTCTAAGTCAGGTAAAATTATTATAATACAGAGTGATAAGAGCCTGACAGTGGTGATCATGAGTGGTGGCGGTTGTAGTGGTATTAAGTGGGGGAAGGGGACCAGGTATTCTTTAGAGTGATACAAATTAATGAATCTTGATATGGTTAGTGATCATATAGGTGATTACATTTCTTTAAAATTGTTAAGCTTAGAATAAAAACTCATGAGTTTTTATCATATGATAGTTTACCTCAACTTTAGAAAGTTTTCTTGATGATGTTTAACTGTTCACTTGTAGTTCATCTGATGGAGGTTTTTACAGAATGCTGGAGGATAAACAAATCCCAGAGAAGTTACTCTAAACTTTTAATGTCCAGAGTCCACTTGTTGGCTAAACGGGGATACACCTAAATGGTTACACCTACTTCCTCTACTCAATGATGTGCCATTACTGACAACTACACTGTAAGCTCATTATCCCCTAGGCTTAACATTTTATAGCTGTCCGTAGCAAAAGAAACATGCTTTGTGTCAAAGCTTTTGTTTACTATAATTTTCATAAGGCCATTATCATTCTGGAGGAAGACATTTTTAAAATGTGTAAAACAGGAAAAAACATTTCTTCATGATGAGGCAGTTTGCAAAGTTGTTTGAATATGGAAAATGAGTTTGCCATGGGCACAAAAAAGAAGGAAAAGGACAACAAAGAAGAGTGTAACACTCTAATAGAGCATTCTGCAGTTGCTGAACAATTCCTACATTTAATGCCTAATGAATCTGAGTTTGTCTCTGTATTTGCACAGCTAGGGGCTGTGGTACTATTCACAGAGATTCTTTGAGGCAGAAGGTGAGGAGGTGGCAGCTTATACTTCAATGTGAGCACCCTAAACTCACGGTAGGCAGACTGTGAAGTGAGTATGAGTTGTATGTGCCAGAGCAATATAAATACACCCACACTCGCCATAAGCAGGAGTCCTGTGGCTGCATGGGACTTGGCCCACCTCTCTCCATGACAATTCCTTTACACTTGATACTTCAACTTCCCTTTTGGGAATGATCTGCATGAGCTATACTCTCTAGGATGCCTCCTTGCATTTGTACATGCCACTGTACATGAATGTTCTTTCTCTCCCAACTTACCACAGGTATCTCTTTCAATACTTAGCTCAGGAGTTACCTTTTTAGCACCTTCCAGGCTATTATTTGGTCAAACCACAGTATCCCTTCCAATTTCCTTTTTTTTTGTTAAGCGTAGAATAAAAACTCATGAGTTTTTATCATATGATAGTTTACCTCAACTTTAGAAAGTTTTCTTGATGATGTTTAACTGTTCACTTGTAGTTCATCTGATGGAGGTTTTTACAGAATGCTGGAGGATAAACAAAATCCCAGAGAAGTTACTCTAAACTTTTAATGTCCAGAGTCCACTTGTTGGCTAAACGGGGATACACCTAAATGGTTACACCTACTTCCTCTACTCAATGATGTGCCATTACTGACAACTACACTGTAAGCTCATTATCCCCTAGGCTTAACATTTTATAGCTGTCCGTAGCAAAAGAAACATGCTTTGTGTCAAAGCTTTTGTTTACTATAATTTTCATAAGGCCATTATCATTCTGGAGGAAGACATTTTTAAAATGTGTAAAACAGGAAAAAACATTTCTTCATGATGAGGCAGTTTGCAAAGTTGTTTGAATATGGAAAATGAGTTTGCCATGGGCACAAAAAAGAAGGAAAAGGACAACAAAGAAGAGTGTAACACTCTAATAGAGCATTCTGCAGTTGCTGAACAATTCCTACATTTAATGCCTAATGAATCTGAGTTTGTCTCTGTATTTGCACAGCTAGGGGCTGTGGTACTATTCACAGAGATTCTTTGAGGCAGAAGGTGAGGAGGTGGCAGCTTATACTTCAATGTGAGCACCCTAAACTCACGGTAGGCAGACTGTGAAGTGAGTATGAGTTGTATGTGCCAGAGCAATATAAATACACCCACACTCGCCATAAGCAGGAGTCCTGTGGCTGCATGGGACTTGGCCCACCTCTCTCCATGACAATTCCTTTACACTTGATACTTCAACTTCCCTTTTGGGAATGATCTGCATGAGCTATACTCTCTAGGATGCCTCCTTGCATTTGTACATGCCACTGTACATGAATGTTCTTTCTCTCCCAACTTACCACAGGTATCTCTTTCAATACTTAGCTCAGGAGTTACCTTTTTAGCACCTTCCAGGCTATTATTTGGTGCCCTTTATCTATATTTACCAATATAAAAACATATCAAACCACAGTATCCCTTCCAATTTCCTTGTCTAACTCCATTTTATCTCCTTCTGATGAAGAGCCTAGTATTTTTCGTCTCTGAACTTCTAATACTTTTGAACATTCATGACACATCGCAATAGATGAATAGAGTGAATTAGTGTGTGAAAAATGAATAAATGAATGGGGAGAAAAGCTAATTTTATATTCTTGTCTTGACCTGTGGATTGCTGGACACCTATAAACAACAATAACACTCTCTTTGACAACATTAAATATCTTTGAACTTGTCCCCGTTATGAACATTGAGGAAAACAGGAGCAATCTGATTAAAACACTCATCTCTTAGACTGAATTCCTTCAAAGCATGGCTAATTTTTTTAAATAATAAAACTTTTCTCATATTTAGTTCACCATCATGTTAATACTTCTAAACAATGTGATACTTTGTTTTCCTAAAGGATATAAATTTGGGATGGTGCAATTTGATCCTGTCAAAAGGGTTGACAAATCCTGTTAAAAGCCCCATAGGACATTTCAGCAGTGGTGACACCATGAAAAATGGGGGAAACTCAAGAAGGGATTTAAGGGGCTATTGGAGCTCATCATGCCATCTCGTAGTGGACTCTAAACCATCTCTTCTTGATTCTAAAGGAGGAGAGTTTACTATCTTTCTTGATTCTCTACGCCTATTTGTCAGATATATTGTTTATATAGTGCACCTAAAATCAGGTTCTACAGTTGGAATCCATTTCCTCCTGTTATATACTAGCAAAAAGGTGCATACTATTTACTACAGTTGCAGAATGAAATTTCTGTTTTGGATTGTTTGCTGTAGCTTTTGGGCCTGGGTGACTTTCTGAACGATTAAACCAGTGGGTATATGGGGGATTCATGCTAATTAAATTAGTGATTCCGTTTCTTTGACCAAAGTTCTGTAGGCAAGAACGCATATATGACCAAACCTGAGTCAGTGAGATTCCTTAGGAGAATGGGAGAGACAAATTGGTAAGATACAATAAATGCAGCCACAGGATGAGATATAAGTGGACACTGTGGAAAGGTTGAGTGAAATACAGATTGATATGGAAGCTAGTCTACAAAGAAAAACAAAAGTACAGAAGAGATGAGTCGAGAGAAGCCAAAATGAGTGACTTTAGGATCCTATCATAGAGAAGTTTGGGGGAGCCCCTGTGTGGTCTGGATGCATTTCCATTCCAGTTGCTAGATTAACCTTAGAAGAAAATCTTTATTTAAGGTAATATGAGTGGATTTATTTTATTTGAAAGCAAAGTACAGTTAATCTTTGAACAGTAACACAGAGGTTAGGGACACTGACTCACAACACAGTTGAAAATTCATATATAACTTTAAAGCCAGTCATCTATATCCACAGTTTCACAACTGCAAATTCAACCAATCTTGGATTATATAGTACTGCAGTATATACTTATTGAAAAACATCCACAAACAAGTGGACCTGTATAGTTTAAGTCCATTTTTCAAAAGTCAAATGTACATCTAAAACAGTACTTTTAATATAATTGTGACAATGATCTATGTGATTGCTAATATTATGTGCAAACTTGTCTAGGCCGCAGTGCCCAGATATTTGTTTGAATGTTATTGTGAATATATCTGTAAGAGTGTATTTGGCTGAAATTTACATTAAAATGAATGGTATCTGAGTAAACCTGACTGTCCCCCAAAATGTGGGTGGGCCTCATAAAATTCGTTGAAGGCCTAAATAGAATAAAAGGCTGACCTTCCCCCAAACAGGATAGAATTCTCCAGAAGACTGACTTTGAATTTCATTTGCAACATCAGTTATTATTGATTTTAAAGAAACATTGCATTTGGACTAAAACTTCAACTCTTCCCTCAATCTCCAGACTGCCAGTCTGGAGTATCCATTATTATATCTTCGACTTGCCAAGTCTCCACAATCACATGAGCCAATTCTTTAAAATAGTTTTACTTACACACACACACACACTTGGCTCTGTTTCTTTGGAGAACTCTAACTAATACAACCTAGATTAACTACAAAGTGTAATTAGTTGTACATAAATAGTATATATTCCCTAAACCCAAACTGGGCTTCCCAGGTGTTGCAATGGTAAAGATTCTGGAGAATTAAGAGACATGGGTTCAATCCCTGGGTTGGGAAGATCCCATGGAAGGGGAAGTGGCAACCCTCTCCAGCATTTTTGCCTAGAGAATCCCACAGACAGAGGCATCTGCTGGGCCATGAGGTCAGAAAGAGTCAGACGTGACTAAGTGACTGAATACAGCACAAACCCAAATTATTATAAAATACATCTTAAATTTTGTTTACTTGTACTGCACCATTTCTGATTTATTATGTCAAAAGGAAGGAACTCATATTAACTTAATACTGGTTACAGAATATACCAACATCAAACATTAATTTTTGAACATAGAGCAATATTTTAATTTATAATTAAAGAGAATTAAAATTCAGAGAAGTTTCCTATTTTGCCAATGATCATTTTGAGAATATGCCATTTAATTATTTTTGCTGTCAAGCACCCAAATGATCTACTTGTTTGTATTTGAATATATAACCCATATCTAGCTGGGTCTCATGAAGAGAGAGTAAAGGTGGTGAGGATGGGTAGAGGTAAGATGCAGAAGAGTGGAAGGGAAGGAATCCTGAGTTTGGAAACAGAAAAGTCCAATAATATGGACCTAACCTATGTGGGTCATAATTTTTCCAGCTCAAAAGAGGATAATTGTGCTTTCTATACTTGTTTCACAGAGTTCAGTTCATTTAATGTAAGTGAAGAACTCAAAAAAGTAGTATTACATTTAAGTGAATTCCCCAAACAGGATAGAATTCTCCAGAAGACTGACTTTGAATTTCATTTGCAACATCAGTTATTATTGATTTTAAAGAAACATTGCATTTGGACTAAAACTTCAACTCTTCCCTCAATCTCCAGACTGCCAGTCTGGAGTATCCATTATTATATCTTCGACTTGCCAAGTCTCCACAATCACATGAGCCAATTCTTTAAAATAGTTTTACTTACACACACACACACACTTGGCTCTGTTTCTTTGGAGAACTCTAACTAATACAACCTAGATTAACTACAAAGTGTAATTAGTTGTACATAAATAGTATATATTCCCTAAACCCAAACTGGGCTTCCCAGGTGTTGCAATGGTAAAGATTCTGGAGAATTAAGAGACATGGGTTCAATCCCTGGGTTGGGAAGATCCCATGGAAGGGGAAGTGGCAACCCTCTCCAGCATTTTTGCCTAGAGAATCCCACAGACAGAGGCATCTGCTGGGCCATGAGGTCAGAAAGAGTCAGACGTGACTAAGTGACTGAATACAGCACAAACCCAAATTATTATAAAATACATCTTAAATTTTGTTTACTTGTACTGCACCATTTCTGATTTATTATGTCAAAAGGAAGGAACTCATAATAACTTAATACTGGTTACAGAATATACCAACATCAAACATTAATTTTTGAACATAGAGCAATATTTTAATTTATAATTAAAGAGAATTAAAATTCAGAGAAGTTTCCTATTTTGCCAATGATCATTTTGAGAATATGCCATTTAATTATTTTTGCTGTCAAGCACCCAAATGATCTACTTGTTTGTATTTGAATATATAACCCATATCTAGCTGGGTCTCATGAAGAGAGAGTAAAGGTGGTGAGGATGGGTAGAGGTAAGATGCAGAAGAGTGGAAGGGAAGGAATCCTGAGTTTGGAAACAGAAAAGTCCAATAATATGGACCTAACCTATGTGGGTCATAATTTTTCCAGCTCAAAAGAGGGATAATTGTGCTTTCTATACTTGTTTCACAGAGTTCAGTTCATTTAATGTAAGTGAAGAACTCTGTAAATTGAAAAGGACTTTAAAAATGTTAAGTTTTAGTATCATTTAACTTTTAGTTTCTGTACATTTCAATATAGTTTCTGAATAATGACATCTTTTGAAGAACTGAGGCATTCAGATTTTTAGAGATAGAAAACAAATATTCCCTACAAATATTTACTAACGTGACCTAGATCGTGAGACAATTTAAGTCTATCCCACACTGCTCTCCAGTATGAAATAACATTATGATAATAAATGATTTACTCTAAGTTCTTTCAAATATTAAAGTTATCTTAAAATAAATAGGAGCATGCAATAGCTTTCGAACATTATGAATTAATCCAAGAATATCAGAGTTATAAGGGAACTTAACAATCATCTCATAAATGGCAAACTGCAGTCTGAAGGCAAGTACAATCTGCCCTCTGTGTATAGCTGATAAGCTAAGAATAGCTTTTACATTTCAAACTGGTTGAGAAATCAAAATAAGAATAGTATTTCATTATATGTGACAATTATAAGAAATTCAGATTTCTGTTCAGGCCACTATAACAAAGTACCATAGACTGGGTGGGTTATAAACAGTAGAAATTTATTGCTCACAGTTCTGGAAGCTGGAAGCTCAAGATCAAGGTCCCACCATGGTCAAGAGAGGGCCCTCTTCCAGAGTACAGACTTCTTGTTAGAAGGGGCTAGGGAGCTCTCTGGAGCCTCTTTTACCAAATAACATTCATATAGGTTCCACCCTCATTATTTATGTACTACCTAAATGCCCCACCTACTAACCCATCATATATGGGGTCAGGATTTCAACATTTGAACACTCAGACCATAGCACAGTGCTCATACATATGGTTAATTGGAACATAACTATACTCATTTATTATATGTTGTATGTAGCTGCTTTCTCAAACTACAATGACAGTTGGATAGTTATGATAGAGAGGGTAACTACATGACATGACCCATCAAGCCACTTTTATACCTAGCCTTTCATAGAAAAATTTCGCCAATCCTTGTCTATCGCAATCCTGTTTTCTAACCTATGTGGGCATTTTGCTCAAAAGAGATAATTGTGCTTTCTATACTTGTTTCACAGAGTTCAGTTCATTTAATGTAAGTGAAGAACTCTGTAAATTGAAAAGGACTTTAAAAATGTTAAGTTTTAGTATCATTTAACTTTTAGTTTCTGTACATTTCAATATAGTTTCTGAATAATGACATCTTTTGAAGAACTGAGGCATTCAGATTTTTAGAGATAGAAAACAAATATTCCCTACAAATATTTACTAACGTGACCTAGATCGTGAGACAATTTAAGTCTATCCCACACTGCTCTCCAGTATGAAATAACATTATGATAATAAATGATTTACTCTCAGTTCTTTCAAATATCAAAGTTATCTTAAAATAAATAGGAGCATGCAATAGCTTTCGAACATTATGAATTAATCCAAGAATATCAGAGTTATAAGGGAACTTAACAATCATCTCATAAATGGCAAACTGCAGTCTGAAGGCAAGTACAATCTGCCCTCTGTGTATAGCTGATAAGCTAAGAATAGCTTTTACATTTCAAACTGGTTGAGAAATCAAAATAAGAATAGTATTTCATTATATGTGACAATTATAAGAAATTCAGATTTCTGTTCAGGCCACTATAACAAAGTACCATAGACTGGGTGGGTTATAAACAGTAGAAATTTATTGCTCACAGTTCTGGAAGCTGGAAGCTCAAGATCAAGGTCCCACCATGGTCAAGAGAGGGCCCTCTTCCAGAGTACAGACTTCTTGTTAGAAGGGGCTAGGGAGCTCTCTGGAGCCTCTTTTACCAAATAACATTCATATAGGTTCCACCCTCATTATTTATGTACTACCTAAATGCCCCACCTACTAACCCATCATATATGGGGTCAGGATTTCAACATTTGAACACTCAGACCATAGCACAGTGCTCATACATATGGTTAATTGGAACATAACTATACTCATTTATTATATGTTGTATGTAGCTGCTTTCTCAAACTACAATGACAGTTGGATAGTTATGATAGAGAGGGTAACTACATGACATGACCCATCAAGCCACTTTTATACCTAGCCTTTCATAGAAAAATTTCGCCAATCCTTGTCTATCGCAATCCTGTCATTATATATATGAGAAAACTGAAGGATACAACTATTCCAGGTAACTCAGTCAGGATTAATAATTATTCAGAATTAGGGCTAAAAATCTAGTATTCCTGCCCATTTGGTCATGCTTAATTTAATGACTGAAAAATATCTTTAATTATACTCATTCTTAAATTATGTAGCCTCCTTGTGTTAATTACTTGGTTTATCACAGAATCTTTGTTCACATGAGCTAACATTACACAAAAATATTCATCTTGATAAAGTAAAATATTTTTTTCATTTATCCACTGAAATGAATTTTATATTTCATTGTTCTTAAATAGCTCTAGAAGATGTTACTGTAGAATAAAATAATGGTAAAAATTAAATATTTTTCTTAATATATCAAATCAAACATGTTTTGTTTGTAATTCACAAAGCAGTAATATATGGAGATTCAAACACTTTTACAAAAATTGGCCATATTTAATTTTCCTATCTTATAAAAGATTATTGACAGTAAGATGTAAAAATAATCCTTTAGTCTTTCTACATTTAGTGACTAGAATTTGACCAGTTAATTTTCTAAATATAGACTAAATTTCAGTCTTTGCAAAATGAAAAAGAAAGTGTATCTAAAGTTAAAACATCTCCTTTACATCACTAGGATATCTCTGTTGGGTTTCCAGTGAAATCAATAACCTACTCTCCATCTTTAAGAGGAAATGTTTAAAGCAGCCCTTCTCACCTAGGGAGGACTTCTCTACTCCAACTCCCGCCCCTAAGCCAAAGGATATCTGATCATGTCTGAAGACAATTCATTGTTGTCACAATGGAATAAACAAAAAATTCTATTTGACACTATCTATTCAAGATGGTGCTCTTGTTGTTCAGTCACTAAATTGTGTCTGACTCTTCTGTGACTCCATGGACTAAAGCCCACCATACTCCTCTGTCCATAGGATTTTGCAGGCAAGAATACTGGAGTGGCTTGCCATTTCCTTTTCTAGGTGCTTTCTCAAACTACAATGACAGTTGGATAGTTATGATAGAGAGGGTAACTACATGACATGACCCATCAAGCCACTTTTATACCTAGCCTTTCATAGAAAAATTTCGCCAATCCTTGTCTATCGCAATCCTGTCATTATATATATGAGAAAACTGAAGGATACAACTATTCCAGGTAACTCAGTCAGGATTAATAATTATTCAGAATTAGGGCTAAAAATCTAGTATTCCTGCCCATTTGGTCATGCTTAATTTAATGACTGAAAAATATCTTTAATTATACTCATTCTTAAATTATGTAGCCTCCTTGTGTTAATTACTTGGTTTATCACAGAATCTTTGTTCACATGAGCTAACATTACACAAAAATATTCATCTTGATAAAGTAAAATATTTTTTTCATTTATCCACTGAAATGAATTTTATATTTCATTGTTCTTAAATAGCTCTAGAAGATGTTACTGTAGAATAAAATAATGGTAAAAATTAAATATTTTTCTTAATATATCAAATCAAACATGTTTTGTTTGTAATTCACAAAGCAGTAATATATGGAGATTCAAACACTTTTACAAAAATTGGCCATATTTAATTTTCCTATCTTATAAAAGATTATTGACAGTAAGATGTAAAAATAATCCTTTAGTCTTTCTACATTTAGTGACTAGAATTTGACCAGTTAATTTTCTAAATATAGACTAAATTTCAGTCTTTGCAAAATGAAAAAGAAAGTGTATCTAAAGTTAAAACATCTCCTTTACATCACTAGGATATCTCTGTTGGGTTTCCAGTGAAATCAATAACCTACTCTCCATCTTTAAGAGGAAATGTTTAAAGCAGCCCTTCTCACCTAGGGAGGACTTCTCTACTCCAACTCCCGCCCCTAAGCCAAAGGATATCTGATCATGTCTGAAGACAATTCATTGTTGTCACAATGGAATAAACAAAAAATTCTATTTGACACTATCTATTCAAGATGGTGCTCTTGTTGTTCAGTCACTAAATTGTGTCTGACTCTTCTGTGACTCCATGGACTAAAGCCCACCATACTCCTCTGTCCATAGGATTTTGCAGGCAAGAATACTGGAGTGGCTTGCCATTTCCTTTTCTAGGTGATCTGCCCAACCCAGAGATTTAATCTGTGTCTCCTGAATTGGCAGGCAGATTCTTTACCACTGAGCCGCTTAGGAAGCCCCTATCCATGATATCTGATAATAGAATACTTCTATCCATGATTCAGGATACAGTTAAATAATGTAATGCTAAACAAATCCTAAGCTATATTTACCTTTAAACAAAACTGGCAAAACACTTTATTATAGTTGTGTCCACATAATTCTCCCTAGACCTTAGCCAATGACATATTTAAAGGATAAAGCAAGAATAGTCTGAGTTTAACAGTGTAGCTTTTCTTCTAATAGTACTTTCTCTACAACACAGTGTAACATAGCCAAAAACACTATTGAAAGAAACATAGTAAAGTCTATCAGATCACTAAATTAAGGAATGCCCTTTCTCCAACACAAGTAAAAGATGAAGTAATTTCAATCTCTCATTTTTACTGTCAGTAAATATTTTCAAGGCAGACATCTGGTTCTACCTACTTATACTTTCTTCTTTGAGAAAGTATTTTATTCTGCATCACTTTTATTGAGTAATAATTGCTTGTTCAAGTCCTTAATTAATCTTCCAATTTGGGAAACAAATGAAATCTATCAACTCAAGTTCAAGGTATCCTTTAATTGGACAAAAATGACACAACCTTATAATATTTAGTTCTTCTAAGTGGCTTCAGAGCACTGCATCAAGAGCATAGTCAACCATTCTCTCCAACACTTACCCATTTATCTATCATCCCTGGTGCCAATGGTAAAGAATCCACCTGCCAATGCAGGAGACGTAAGAGACGTGGGTTCAATCCCAAGGTTAGGAAGATCCCCTGGAGGGGGCATAGCAACCCACTCCAGTAATCCTGCCTGGAGAATCCCATGGACAGAGGAGCCTGACAGGCTATAGTCCACAGTGTTGCAAAGAGTCGGATAGGACTGAAACAATTTAGCATGTATGCCCTAGCACCCCAATAATCCTGTGCTGTCTGCTAAATCATGTACATATAAAACTAAGATATGGTTCCTAACTTTAAGAAGCTCTTAAGAACAAGGTGAAAGAGCTAATAATACTACAATACATTCAGAGCAAATATGGAAATACCCTAAAAACTAACTTTTATGAAACCACTGAATTGGCAGGCAGATTCTTTACCACTGAGCCGCTTAGGAAGCCCCTATCCATGATATCTGATAATAGAATACTTCTATCCATGATTCAGGATACAGTTAAATAATGTAATGCTAAACAAATCCTAAGCTATATTTACCTTTAAACAAAACTGGCAAAACACTTTATTATAGTTGTGTCCACATAATTCTCCCTAGACCTTAGCCAATGACATATTTAAAGGATAAAGCAAGAATAGTCTGAGTTTAACAGTGTAGTTTTTCTTCTAATAGTACTTTCTCTACAACACAGTGTAACATAGCCAAAAACACTATTGAAAGAAACATAGTAAAGTCTATCAGATCACTAAATTAAGGAATGCCCTTTCTCCAACACAAGTAAAAGATGAAGTAATTTCAATCTCTCATTTTTACTGTCAGTAAATATTTTCAAGGCAGACATCTGGTTCTACCTACTTATACTTTCTTCTTTGAGAAAGTATTTTATTCTGCATCACTTTTATTGAGTAATAATTGCTTGTTCAAGTCCTTAATTAATCTTCCAATTTGGGAAACAAATGAAATCTATCAACTCAAGTTCAAGGTATCCTTTAATTGGACAAAAATGACACAACCTTATAATATTTAGTTCTTCTAAGTGGCTTCAGAGCACTGCATCAAGAGCATAGTCAACCATTCTCTCCAACACTTACCCATTTATCTATCATCCCTGGTGCCAATGGTAAAGAATCCACCTGCCAATGCAGGAGACGTAAGAGACGTGGGTTCAATCCCAAGGTTAGGAAGATCCCCTGGAGGGGGCATAGCAACCCACTCCAGTAATCCTGCCTGGAGAATCCCATGGACAGAGGAGCCTGACAGGCTATAGTCCACAGTGTTGCAAAGAGTCGGATAGGACTGAAACAATTTAGCATGTATGCCCTAGCACCCCAATAATCCTGTGCTGTCTGCTAAATCATGTACATATAAAACTAAGATATGGTTCCTAACTTTAAGAAGCTCTTAAGAACAAGGTGAAAGAGCTAATAATACTACAATACATTCAGAGCAAATATGGAAATACCCAGTAACTTTTATGAACATGAATAAAAGGAGAGCCTAATCTGGCTTTAAGAATTCAGGATTTTTTTTTCTTGAACTCATCCAACTCAGATGAGTACTAAAATATAGGCAGGAGTTAGGTAGGAGAAAATGTAGCCCAGATCTTCCAGGCAATTGAAATAGCTGTGCAGAAAGCCCAGCTAAAAGGAAATTTATGATTTGAAAAAGGGTAAAACAAAGCATAAAGTCAGAGAAGTAGATGCAGGACAGATTAAAGAGGGTCTCATATATTAATCCAAGGAGTTCAGGATTTTATTCTACGAGAAAAGGGGAACTATTAAAGAATGTGAAATAAGGTAGTATCCTGGTCTTATGTGCATTTAAGGGAACCATTCTGGAAAGGGTCAACTTGAATTAGACTGCTATAGTATTTTTGGCCCAAGAAAAAAAAAAAAAGAATGGTCTTGGGAACTGGGAACAGACAGAAGGGGGGGGGGTGAATTAGAGACATATTTATGAGAAAATCTGGAAGAACTGATTGGCTGATTACACAAGGGATGAGAGCAAACAAAGCAAAAGGCATAAGCCTAAGATTTCCAGTTGAGCAACATGGTGAATGGATGATTCTAGCAATTGGGAGAAAATAGAAGGGAGCAGTTGTGAGGGAGCTTGCTTATTTTGGCAATGGCCAAATGATTAGAGCAGAAGTTAAACTTTGTTCTCTGCAGTCTTTCTGACTCCAACCATGTAAGTTGTCACCACTTGAAGTAAATGAGACAGAGGTTAACACGCCATTTTTTTCTTCTAATCCAGGATATCACCTACCAAATACACATCTTAGCACTTAAGTTAGCTTTGTTGTATGATCCCTTAAGAAACAATTATGAAAGTCATTCAGTGTTTTCTGAACATGGGAACTTGAAAGATGTGGAAATATTATGAGCCTGTATAAATTTAGAGAGAGATAGTGGGTAATCTAATTTTAACATAAATAAGATACTAGGTGTGATTATGCCAAAAAATTTGGGTAATCTATTTTAACACTTTAGGAGAAACCCAATGTTTAGCCTTGCAACAAATCTTCCAAAAAAAAAAGAGCAAATATGGAAATACCCAGTAACTTTTATGAACATGAATAAAAGGAGAGCCTAATCTGGCTTTAAGAATTCAGGATTTTTTTTTCTTGAACTCATCCAACTCAGATGAGTACTAAAATATAGGCAGGAGTTAGGTAGGAGAAAATGTAGCCCAGATCTTCCAGGCAATTGAAATAGCTGTGCAGAAAGCCCAGCTAAAAGGAAATTTATGATTTGAAAAAGGGTAAAACAAAGCATAAAGTCAGAGAAGTAGATGCAGGACAGATTAAAGAGGGTCTCATATATTAATCCAAGGAGTTCAGGATTTTATTCTACGAGAAAAGGGGAACTATTAAAGAATGTGAAATAAGGTAGTATCCTGGTCTTATGTGCATTTAAGGGAACCATTCTGGAAAGGGTCAACTTGAATTAGACTGCTATAGTATTTTTGGCCCAAGAAAAAAAAAAAAAGAATGGTCTTGGGAACTGGGAACAGACAGAAGGGGGGGGGGGGAATTAGAGACATATTTATGAGAAAATCTGGAAGAACTGATTGGCTGATTACACAAGGGATGAGAGCAAACAAAGCAAAAGGCATAAGCCTAAGATTTCCAGTTGAGCAACATGGTGAATGGATGATTCTAGCAATTGGGAGAAAATAGAAGGGAGCAGTTGTGAGGGAGCTTGCTTATTTTGGCAATGGCCAAATGATTAGAGCAGAAGTTAAACTTTGTTCTCTGCAGTCTTTCTGACTCCAACCATGTAAGTTGTCACCACTTGAAGTAAATGAGACAGAGGTTAACACGCCATTTTTTTCTTCTAATCCAGGATATCACCTACCAAATACACATCTTAGCACTTAAGTTAGCTTTGTTGTATGATCCCTTAAGAAACAATTATGAAAGTCATTCAGTGTTTTCTGAACATGGGAACTTGAAAGATGTGGAAATATTATGAGCCTGTATAAATTTAGAGAGAGATAGTGGGTAATCTAATTTTAACATAAATAAGATACTAGGTGTGATTATGCCAGAAGCATAATTTTAATGAGACAACATCCATTTATTGAAGTATCACACTTCATAAGAAATACTCTCAAATGTTAGAGTACACAAAGTTTATCTGGGTTGTGTGTTAAAATGCAGATTCTCAAGGCGGTCTCAAGGGTTTAACCTAGTAGGCTTGGTTGGAATTCTGGGAAACTGATTCTATGATAGGCAGTCTTGGATCACATTTGCAAAACACTCCTTTAAGAGGTCATTTGGTGGACAAATATCCCTCCAGGAAGGAAATTTGATATATAAAATGTTGATGTCAATATCTCTCCAAAGAAGACATATAGATACCAAAAAGCACATGAAAAGATGCTCAACATCTCTTGTTATTAGAGAAATGCAAATCAAAACTACAATGAATATCACCTCACACCAGTCAGAATGGCCATCATCAAAAAATCTACAGATCATAAATGCTGGAGAGGGTGCAGAGAAAAGGGAACACTCTTGCATTTTCGGTGGGAATGTAAATTGATTCCACCACTATGGAAGATTCCTTAAAAAACTAAGAATAGAAGCACCCTATGACCCAGCAATCTCACTATTAGGCTTATACCCTGATGAAATCAAAATTGAAAAAGACACCTGTACCCCAAAGTTCATTGCAGCACTCTCTACAACAGCTAGATCATGGAAGCAACCTAGATGTCCGTGAATGAATGAATGAATGGATAAAGAAGCTATGGTACATTTATACAATGGAATAGTTCTCAGCCATAAAAAGAAAGGCAGAAGAATCAGTCCTAATGATGTGGATGAATCTAGAACCTATCATAAAAAATGAAGTAAGTCAAAAAGAGAAAGACAAGTACAGTATACTATCACACATATATGGAATCCAGAAAGATGGTACTGATAAATACACATGCAGAACAGCGATGGAAAAACAGACATAGAAAACAGACTTATGGATGCTGAGAGGAGGCAAGAGTGAGTTACAGATGTGGAAAGAGTAACTTGGAAGCCTACACTATCATATGTAAAAAAGATAACTATTGTCAACGTTCTGTGGAACTAAGGGATCTTACATGGGGGCTATGTGACGGCCTGGACAGGTACGATGGGGGGGACTGGAAGGAGGGCACAGGACGGAGGTGTCAGGGATATACATATGACTAATCTGGCATTATATGCATTTGTAAACAACAAAACTCTGTAAAAGCAAAAAGCGAAATAAAAATAATTAAGCAATAAAAAAAGTCGATGTTGGGCTTCCCTGGTGGTCCAGTGGGTAAGGACACTGCCTTGCAGTGCAGGGGGCGCCGGTTCGATCCCTGGCCTGGGAAGATTCCACGTGCTGCGGAGCGGCTGGACTGATGTATCCAATTACCGAGCCGGAGCTCTGGTGCGCATGCGCCCAGAGCCAGTGCTCTGCGACAACGGAGGCCACCGCGATGGGAGGCCCACAGGGGCCAAAGAACAAAGATGGATGAAAATGGACAAATGAAAGATCAATAGAAGTAGCCCGCCTGCTCCCCTCCCTCCCCATCCCCCACCAAAATAAAAAAATAAATAAATCTTAAAAAAAAAAAATGTTGATGTCAATAGATTTTTAAACAATGGAATCAATTCCTTCTTTCACCTACCTACCTGTGTATCACCTATCATTTCTCTATCATCTATGTCTATTTTAAACCTTGGAATTCTTTAATTATTTGGGGGAAAAGAAGCAGAAAGTATCAATACTATCTCTAAACTGCAAATTTCTATATATGTGCGACAGAAATGGAAGTAAACAAGAGCCACTAGCTGGAACAAAATTCCCAAATGCTTTTAACATAAATTTTATGTGAGATAAAAGTAAATATTAGTATCTATCTTGAGGATGGACACTATCTTTGGGAATTCCGGTTCATAATCATATCTCTATATAAATTCAATAGGAGAGAAAAATCCAAAAATACATTCATATGCCTGAAAAAATCATGGAAATAATACACAGAGAAATCTAAAATAGATAAACAGAAAAGAAAAAGAATAGGAACAAACATTCCTTCACTTTATGATGATATATCATATACAAACCAAAACAAGGCAGCTTAACTCAATTACTTCTCTATCTAAATGATCTTTCATGATTAAAGATTTTGAAAATTTGTGAGCTGTTTCTAAAAACCTTTTGCTCCCACTGTTAACTAACACATCATCTGTTCTGCCCAGATGCCAACAAAAGAGAGAGGGCATTTAATTGAGTTTCCCTCCAGTTCTGTTGAATCTAAGGCAGTTTTTCTCAATGTGTGGTCCTTCTAAGAGCTTTTCATGTAAGAATCACTAGGAGAACCTGGTAAATGAAAATTTCTGGACCCACAACCTACCTACTGAATTAGCATCCCCAGGGGTGAGTGTGAGCTGCTTTGCTCACAAGCTCCCCAAATGATTCCTAAGCTTTCTTAGGATTTTATGTATCATTTCACATATTCCTTCACTCATTTATTCTTCAGTGAACATTTATTGAATACCTTTCTAAGCTACAGTACTTAAAACTCTTTTTCATGTTAGTGAGTGGAAGGAGAGACAGTTGTCTGCAGATGAGTTCGAGCCAGTTATACCAACAGACTAAGAGATGGGGGTGGATATGAAGTCACTGCTGAAAAGGCAGTGTGCTCACCCCGCCCTCCACAGGAAGTCATCTGCAGGGAAGGAAGAACCTTTTCCCTTGAGACAGCCCTTGCCCCACTTTACTGTGACTCCACAAGTCATCCCAAAGCCAGATGGCCCTGGACTTGGACATCCCAGCTATATCTTCCCTCATTCTACAGTGACCACACGCTTTTGTTCTTTTCTCCACAACAGTGGGTATCAGAATACAGAGCTCACCAAAGACACAGCAGAGTTTCCTGGTGCCTCAGGAATTTCCTTCAGGCTGCCTGAGGAACATTTCACAAAAAAGCAAATCACATGGTCACTTTTCAGCAGCCTGAGTTGAAGCCACATTTGAAATGCACCAGACAGATTTTCGTCTCCCCTGGGTTTTAGTTTGAGCACATTCTCTTTTCTTTTTTTTTTCTTTCTTATTTTCTAAAAGGGAATCTGTGGCTGGCATGCTGAGATGGAAAAACAGAATTTATTAGCAGCCCTTAAATGTTTGCCTAACCATACACTGCGTTTTCCTAAAAGAATTTATTCTTCAAGCTTCCCATCTTTAAGGCACTTAAGAGGAACTGGTCCATAACCAGTTCTCTGACCTCACTCACCACTACTTACGAACATGTCTAGATACAATAAGTGTATGTTTCATCTCGAGCTGTTTCTAAAAACCTTTTGCTCCCACTGTTAACTAACACATCATCTGTTCTGCCCAGATGCCAACAAAAGAGAGAGGGCATTTAATTGAGTTTCCCTCCAGTTCTGTTGAATCTAAGGCAGTTTTTCTCAATGTGTGGTCCTTCTAAGAGCTTTTCATGTAAGAATCACTAGGAGAACCTGGTAAATGAAAATTTCTGGACCCACAACCTACCTACTGAATTAGCATCCCCAGGGGTGAGTGTGAGCTGCTTTGCTCACAAGCTCCCCAAATGATTCCTAAGCTTTCTTAGGATTTTATGTATCATTTCACATATTCCTTCACTTATTTATTCTTCAGTGAACATTTATTGAATACCTTTCTAAGCTACAGTACTTAAAACTCTTTTTCATGTTAGTGAGTGGAAGGAGAGACAGTTGTCTGCAGATGAGTTCAAGCCAGTTATACCAACAGACTAAGAGATGGGGGTGGATATGAAGTCACTGCTGAAAAGGCAGTGTTCTCACCCCTCCCTCCACAGGAAGTCATCTGCAGGGAAGGAAGAACCTTTTCCCTTGAGACAGCCCTTGCCCCACTTTACTGTGACTCCACAAGTCATCCCAAAGCCAGATGGCCCTGGACTTGGACATCCCAGCTATATCTTCCCTCATTCTACAGTGACCACACGCTTTTGTTCTTTTCTCCACAACAGTGGGTATCAGAATACAGAGCTCACCAAAGACACAGCAGAGTTTCCTGGTGCCTCAGGAATTTCCTTCAGGCTGCCTGAGGAACATTTCACAAAAAAGCAAATCACATGGTCACTTTTCAGCAGCCTGAGTTGAAGCCACATTTGAAATGCACCAGACAGATTTTCGTCTCCCCTGGGTTTTAGTTTGAGCACATTCTCTTTTCTTTTTTTTTTCTTTCTTATTTTCTAAAAGGGAATCTGTGGCTGGCATGCTGAGATGGAAAAACAGAATTTATTAGCAGCCCTTAAATGTTTGCCTAACCATACACTGCGTTTTCCTAAAAGAATTTATTCTTCAAGCTTCCCATCTTTAAGGCACTTAAGAGGAACTGGTCCATAACCAGTTCTCTGACCTCACTCACCACTACTTACGAACATGTCTAGATACAATAAGTGTATGTTTCATCTCTTCCTGTGGAAACTAAAGTGCTACTCACAAGCATGTGATTCAAGAGTGTTCTGTTCCAGCTAAACAAAAGCTCTGGTTTATTAATATTATCCTATCTGCCGTGTAAAGATTCAGAATTTTAGATGTGATAAAGGAGACCTTAAAAGTAAAAGATTTAAAACACAAATTGTAATCAATCTCAACATAAATGTTTTCTAAGAGTTTCAGAATAGCAAATGGAAGTCAGTTTCTGGAATGTCTGGCATCAACTATAAAAAACAGACTCAACTCTTCTTGTCATCAGGATCTTTCCATGCTTCGGGGACAAAGTAACAGACACTGGTTACAATGTCATAAAATTATAGGAGTAGAAAAAACATTGTTTATTTGGGCAGAATTTGTGATCTGGTAGCCTTACTTGATCACTGTTCTTTCAGTTATTTCTCTTGTGTTATAACCGGTTCACTTTCACTAATCCTTCTTTTGATAATAAAAAGAGAGAAAGGAGGGTAAAATGAATTAAAACTCTGTACTTTTTAACTGGATTTCAAAAATGGAAGCTTACTCTGCATTGTTTTATAAGAGCAAACATATCTAAGAAAACAGAAGTGATACTACTGATTATATATTATTTACATCAAAGAGTTTTGCTATCAGGCATTCAGTGGGGCTTATACTCATCAGTGACATGAAATTAGATTTCTTAATTTTGTCTAAGTCTCACTAGAATCAGTAATTTGCATACTCTTTCTAGCTCACCAAAGAATCACCAAGTGAGTTCTGTCCTTCCTTCTCAGGACCTTTATTCTCAGACATTGGAACCACCATTACTGGGACCATCAGACAGCAAAGTAGGATATCTGAAGATATCCTAAATTTTTCTTTCCATAACAACTAATTAGTGGTACATGATCCTGTTTGTCTTGCCTCCATTACTTTTGCATTAGACCTATTATTGTTGTTCAGTAGCTAGACAGCAAAGAATATGCAATGTGGTAGACCTAGGTTCAATCCCTGGATTGGGAAGATCCCATGGAGAAGGGAATGGCTACTCACTCTAGCATTCCTGACTGAAGAATTCCATGGACAGAAGAGCCTGGAAGGTTATAGCCCCTTGGGTCACAAAAAGTTGGACACAATAGAGAAACTAAATGTATTAGCCCTGGTCCTGATCAACTCTTCAGATCTCTAGTTTAATCTCTTACCTTTCAGTCTCACCGTCTCTCATGTGTTCTAGCCACTGTAGTCAAAGCATCTATTTAATAGATGAATCTAGCAATCACTTCTCTGCTAAGAGCTTTTTAATACCCCTCCCTAGTTTTCAGGATCATTGTCTCCTGCCTTGTTTTAGCAGGCAAGGCCCTCTATGATCTAAAAAAGAAAAACATTGTTTAATGTCTGGCATCAACTATAAAAAACAGACTCAACTCTTCTTGTCATCAGGATCTTTCCATGCTTCGGGGACAAAGTAACAGACACTGGTTACAATGTCATAAAATTATAGGAGTAGAAAAAACATTGTTTATTTGGGCAGAATTTGTGATCTGGTAGCCTTACTTGATCACTGTTCTTTCAGTTATTTCTCTTGTGTTATAACCGGTTCACTTTCACTAATCCTTCTTTTGATAATAAAAAGAGAGAAAGGAGGGTAAAATGAATTAAAACTCTGTACTTTTTAACTGGATTTCAAAAATGGAAGTTTACTCTGCATTGTTTTATAAGAGCAAACATATCTAAGAAAAACAGAAGTGATACTACTGATTATATATTATTTACATCAAAGAGTTTTGCTATCAGGCATTCAGTGGGGCTTATACTCATCAGTGACATGAAATTAGATTTCTTAATTTTGTCTAAGTCTCACTAGAATCAGTAATTTGCATACTCTTTCTAGCTCACCAAAGAATCACCAAGTGAGTTCTGTCCTTCCTTCTCAGGACCTTTATTCTCAGACATTGGAACCACCATTACTGGGACCATCAGACAGCAAAGTAGGATATCTGAAGATATCCTAAATTTTTCTTTCCATAACAACTAATTAGTGGTACATGATCCTGTTTGTCTTGCCTCCATTACTTTTGCATTAGACCTATTATTGTTGTTCAGTAGCTAGACAGCAAAGAATATGCAATGTGGTAGACCTAGGTTCAATCCCTGGATTGGGAAGATCCCATGGAGAAGGGAATGGCTACTCACTCTAGCATTCCTGACTGAAGAATTCCATGGACAGAAGAGCCTGGAAGGTTATAGCCCCTTGGGTCACAAAAAGTTGGACACAATAGAGAAACTAAATGTATTAGCCCTGGTCCTGATCAACTCTTCAGATCTCTAGTTTAATCTCTTACCTTTCAGTCTCACCGTCTCTCATGTGTTCTAGCCACTGTAGTCAAAGCATCTATTTAATAGATGAATCTAGCAATCACTTCTCTGCTAAGAGCTTTTTAATACCCCTCCCTAGTTTTCAGGATCATTGTCTCCTGCCTTGTTTTAGCAGGCAAGGCCCTCTATGATCTAAACTTTGCTGATAGTTCTAGTCCTCCTTCCATTTAAACATCCAATCCAGTTTAATTACTTTTAGCCTCAATAGGTTAATTTCTTCTATGTTCACAGAGCATGGCACGCTTTCCACAGGGAATCATAGCATGGAATAAGTCAAGACCTAAACTCTTTATTTTAAAGAGAAGGGCACCAAGTTACAGAAAGGTTAAATGACTACCTAAGGTTATATAAGTGGTTATGAAGACGAAGGAATTAGGATCCATTTCTTTAGACCTAACTGTCTGAAGTATAATTTCTTTAATCTCTTTCTGATAAGGCTCTAGTAGCAAAGTTATACTCTTCCTTGAAAATTCTAAAATGATACAGATCATTTGTTCATCACTAATAAACAGGCTTAACTATCTATCCAAATTCTGTTACAAGTGCACAGCCCCCCTTTCCCCCAAAGCAACCCATTTTTCAGAATCCCTCTTGACTAAATCTACCAAGACTTCAATGCAGAAAAAGCTTTCTGCTCTAAAATTAACATTCAAATTTAACAGAGGTAGCCAAACTAGTCTCCCAAAGAAAACAACAGCAGAGACAGACCTTATAATGAATATAAAATGTGTTAAAAACATTCTATCACTGAAATAAATTTGACTTTTTATGATTAATAGTAATATGAAGTCTTGAAACACATCAAAATGAAGCAAATGATAAACTGAAGATAAACAGTTTGGAAAGGGTCCCATTTGAAATGTATCCGTTTGAAAACAACCTCTCACTTTTGGCTATCATCATCATGTGCCTATCCAAAAATTCATTTTCAAATGATATTCCCAAATACAATCACAAATTCAAAATTTGAGTTGGTTGGCATATTCAAAATTTTCTCTGAGATGGACGAAACAACTGATGAGATGTTTTAAGAAGAAATAAAAAGTATATTCCAACTCTCACTGAGTTTAATTCATGCTTTGGATGCTGGCCTTTCCCTTCTAATTCTTTAGTACCTCGTTTCTACTAGACAGTGGGAAATACAGGAAACAGGATTATGAAGCCATTTCTAAACATTAATGTGGTACTGAAGTAAGTTAGCAAAGAAACACATTTTCCAAGAAAACACAAGGAGGAAATTGGTTTGCACACAGTCTGTCAGAAACGGTGAGTGATCTGAGTTTAATCCAATCTAATCATGCCATCATGTCCTAAACTGCATTTATGGACATGTGAGGGAATCGGAAATGGCATATCCAATCAGAAAAAGGCTTGGGAGAGGAACAAAAATTACCTGGTGAATAGGAGAACTGGGTTTATTCGCTTATGATTTCAATAGACTCCAGAGAATCCATCCACTATATTAACATGGTGGTGGCAGTGTGAGGGAGATAGAATAAGAGATTAAGAGAGAAGAGAAGGACTAAGCAGAAAGTGAGGAAAAGAATAGTAGAATTATTGCTATTAAATATTTAATTTATAGACTAAATAAGGAAGAACACTGACCAAAAGATGCAAATGATTACTTAGGAACTTCCATTTTGCTTGAAATATAAAAGCAGGGCAAGAACACACAGGCTTTAAGAAAGTAAAGACAAGATAGCAACAATCCAGAAGGGGTAAATCATACAGCATTCATATCCAGAACGTTGATAATACAGTAACTCATATACAAAATCAGTCCTTGTTTCTTTCTAAGTATTACTGAATGAATTTGGTAATACTTCTCTTCTTTCTAGTTTGAAATGTGCTCAATATTTGAAGTCTTCTAGTGTAGATATAATCTTTCAAAAATATAGATGTCATTTGGAAAGACAGTTCTCTAGGTAAACAAATCCTATTTTTCAGATATTAACAAAATTTGAAGAATACTTATTAATGCATTTTTAGATCGATTGTTATAAAGTACCATGTTACTAAAGAATGGTAAAATTGAGTTGTATGCCACCCATGGTATTGGTGTGCCAATGGTATTGTTGTAAAACTGAGTTGTGTGCCACCCATGGTATTGACAATGTTGCTGGTATATAGCATGAATGGTACTTAGAGTTTAAAAAGATGAGAGCTTTTCAAAAATAAGTTATCTACCTCAAGAGCTACTTCTCTGCCATTTTTGTGGCTAGCAAATGATAAATATCATTTTCCATTTAAAAAATGAGAGTATTAATGAATAATAGATTGAAGGTGGTATATGCACATCTGTTTAAAAGTCACTATACAGGTCAAAAGCGTTATTTTGGGATAAAGTCAATAAATGCCTTAACTGAAAAAGGTTTTTTATTGCACATGGAATTGCTGAAGTCAATTTTTTCAGTTATAGTTAGGTTTGCGAAGATACTCTTCACCCCAGACCCTGGATTCAGGAGTAATTCTGGAGGAAAATTTACATTTGTTTGTTAGTCCCTGGCCTCATTCTTTTTCACACCCTATCACACACGTTGTTCCAATACAGCAAAAACCCAATCCAAGGAAGCTTCTCTCTTACTCCCAAACCTGCTTTTCCTCCAAATATTCTTTCAAGGGAAGCAAACCACCACAACAGTGTGATGGATGTTTAAACAGGATGTGGCTGTAGCCCTGGGAAAGTTAATCTCAATTTGTGTTGAACAAGATAAAGGAAATTCAGACAAGGTTAATACTCCAATCCAAGAAGCCACTTCTCAATATATAACTAATTGTCCACATCAAACTTGACCCAACCAGAACACAGTCTCAGGAAAAAAAAAAAATGTTTAGTGTATTCAGTGATCCTTAAATATCAGTATCATATTAATACGGAAAGGAGAATTAAGAACTTCCTCTCTCCTTTTTTAACTTCACATGGATGGGGAATGGACATCCAGAGATATACATTTTTCCCAAATAAGCATTACCACATTCTTTTTTTCTGAGGGGAAATACTTGTTTTCTCACATTTTAAATTTTACTTATATTTCCTTCCCTACAAGGCAGATGGTGAATCATTATGAAGTTGTGGAGACTCTCTCAGTATTTATAATGTATTTGCTTCTAGAAAGAAGAGTGCTGCAGATACCAGGTAGCATCCTAGTTCAGGTATAGTACCATTTCTTTTGTGTAACTCTGAGTTAGAGATAAAGCGAGAAGCACACAGTCAGTATATATTTAACAATACTTTCCCACTACCGACTTCACTTAAGATACTAAAATTATCTTGCCTTTTTAAAAAAACAAGTACAATAAAAACGTCACAGTCTGATAAGGTTTGTTCTTTGTCTTCACCTGAGAGACCACCTAAGGACACAGGGATTTTAAAATAATAAGGAGAATCCTTTGTTCTCTCAGGTTCCACTTAAAAGGAAACTGGGTCGAAGGGCTTCCCCAGGGAGGGAAAAAAAATCCAGGAGCCAAACACTCGGGAGTAAGAGATTTCACTCCCACTACTGTTCCCACCCTCCCAAAGAAGTTAATTAATTCTATTTTAGGGATGTTTGGGGGTGGGGAGCACTCAGGCAGCCCATTCTCTGCGACCATAATCTCATTCTCAAATGTGGTTTAGACCATCCTCCCTCCCTGACACCATGGGGTGAGGGGCCTTGAGAACCTCTCAATAGCCATGGGCAACAGAGCCAGTACAGAAGGCATCTGTACTCCCCAAAAGGTGTGTCCCAGCCCAAGTGCGAAGTTGGGTATTCAGACCAAAGCACAATGAAAGCCATTCAAAGCAGCAAGTTACAGTACCTTAAGAAGTCTGACTGATGGGAGAAAGGCTGCGTGGCACAGCTTCCGGATGGTCCAGTTTAGGGGTCGAGGAGCATCAGTTTGATTCATGACCCCTTCCAAATTCCACCAGGAAAACCAGAAACTGCAAACCCGAGCAATGCCTAGAAAGTAAACGGTCCCCCACGCCCCTGGCATCCCATGGTCATCTCCACACCTGCGAATTCCATCAGGGCAGAGGCTTCCTGCAACTTGGGAGACTAGTCAAGTGGCGTTGCCTGAGCCACTGAACCTTCTTAAGAAAGCCACCTCCCCTCTCCCTGCGGCCGTGCTCATGCATACCAAATGTGGCTGAATGGAGGCACACTGCCTGCTGCTTCGGGGAGGGGATGCACGGTTTTGAAGGAGAGGGACAGCCTGCACGGAACAGCCTGTGGTCGGAGTCAGAGCAGCCTGCTTGGAATGCGCGCTCCCTCTCTTGCTCTCCTCCCAGTAAACGCAGGTCAGGCATTGGGGAAAACCGGGTTATTTGCTCTGCTCACTTGGTTTGGGGGGAGCCAGGAGGAGAGCAAAAGGGAACATCAGTAAATCCAGAACGGGGAACTTGCACTTTCACATACAAAGCATCTTTGAGGGGCTGGAAACTGGCACAGGGGGGAGGGGCTAGGACACAGAGGGAGAAGGGATGCTTCCAAATGGTAAGATAAACACTTCACTCTTGATTTATGTGACATCATAAATTGAGAGCTATTGTAAAGTAAGAGGGGGATACGTCCTCACCCTGATACAGACATTATACAGGGAGAAAAAATCCACCTCCCACTACTGTTCCCACCCTCCCAAAGAAGTTAATTAATTCTATTTTAGGGATGTTTGGGGGTGGGGAGCACTCAGGCAGCCCATTCTCTGCGACCATAATCTCATTCTCAAATGTGGTTTAGACCATCCTCCCTCCCTGACACCATGGGGTGAGGGGCCTTGAGAACCTCTCAATAGCCATGGGCAACAGAGCCAGTACAGAAGGCATCTGTACTCCCCAAAAGGTGTGTCCCAGCCCAAGTGCGAAGTTGGGTATTCAGACCAAAGCACAATGAAAGCCATTCAAAGCAGCAAGTTACAGTACCTTAAGAAGTCTGACTGATGGGAGAAAGGCTGCGTGGCACAGCTTCCGGATGGTCCAGTTTAGGGGTCGAGGAGCATCAGTTTGATTCATGACCCCTTCCAAATTCCACCAGGAAAACCAGAAACTGCAAACCCGAGCAATGCCTAGAAAGTAAACGGTCCCCCACGCCCCTGGCATCCCATGGTCATCTCCACACCTGCGAATTCCATCAGGGCAGAGGCTTCCTGCAACTTGGGAGACTAGTCAAGTGGCGTTGCCTGAGCCACTGAACCTTCTTAAGAAAGCCACCTCCCCTCTCCCTGCGGCCGTGCTCATGCATACCAAATGTGGCTGAATGGAGGCACACTGCCTGCTGCTTCGGGGAGGGGATGCACGGTTTTGAAGGAGAGGGACAGCCTGCACGGAACAGCCTGTGGTCGGAGTCAGAGCAGCCTGCTTGGAATGCGCGCTCCCTCTCTTGCTCTCCTCCCAGTAAACGCAGGTCAGGCATTGGGGAAAACCGGGTTATTTGCTCTGCTCACTTGGTTTGGGGGGAGCCAGGAGGAGAGCAAAAGGGAACATCAGTAAATCCAGAACGGGGAACTTGCACTTTCACATACAAAGCATCTTTGAGGGGCTGGAAACTGGCACAGGGGGGAGGGGCTAGGACACAGAGGGAGAAGGGATGCTTCCAAATGGTAAGATAAACACTTCACTCTTGATTTATGTGACATCATAAATTGAGAGCTATTGTAAAATGGTACAATAAAAAGGATCTTTGTCGTGTTCTGGGATTTTTATTATCTGTGATTGACGGTCCTCACCCTGATACAGACATTATATAGATGATAGGTGGTAGATGGCAGAGAGAAAAGCAAACACACACACACAGTGGAAGCCATGAGTTATTCCTTTCATAGAAAGCAGTGTAAATTAACGTATGCTTGGCTTATCATTTAGAAATGGCAGTTTCTAAACTGGGGGTTATTCCCTCCTGAAAAGCCACCTGATATTCTATTGCAACAAAAGTTTAACCCTTAAGGTGCCACATAGAATGCTTTCTATAAAAGATGGAGTTTCCTGAATTAGGGATACCCACCCCCACCATTTTCTAAGGGCAGCTTTAAGAGAGAGTTGCTGCATTGGCATGAATTGTCTTTAGGGCTCCTGTGATAAGAGAGAATAAAGGAACTTTTCAATTTGAAGGCATAAATTAAATAATTTCGCTAAGAACAGTGAAGTTCCTGTGGTTAGGAAGAGGAAGAAGTCACAATCCCCGTCTAAACTCCCTCATTCCCAGGAATCAGTCCTCAGTGAGTACAGTTGACTGACTGCTGGCTGTGCAGGAGAACTCCCACGTCCTTACAGCATTTCCACCTTACTTATTTTTCCTCTTATGTCCCTTCCCTATGATTGTACTGATTTTGTTTTTAATTAACTAGAAGAGAATGGTTAATGCCAGCTCGATGACTATTATGCATTCTGAAGCAGAATTGGAGACATGAGAGCACATGTGATGCATAGGGACAGCCTGCACGGAACAGCCTGTGGTCGGAGTCAGAGCAGCCTGCTTGGAATGCGCTCCTCTCTTGCTCTCCTCCCAGTAAACGCAGGTCAGGCATTGGGGAAAACCGGGTTATTTGCTCTGCTCACTTGGTTTGGGGGGAGCCAGGAGGAGAGCAAAAGGGAACATCAGTAAATCCAGAACGGGGAACTTGCACTTTCACATACAAAGCATCTTTGAGGGGCTGGAAACTGGCACAGGGGGGAGGGGCTAGGACACAGAGGGAGAAGGGATGCTTCCAAATGGTAAGATAAACACTTCACTCTTGATTTATGTGACATCATAAATTGAGAGCTATTGTAAAATGGTACAATAAAAAGGATCTTTGTCGTGTTCTGGGATTTTTATTATCTGTGATTGACGGTCCTCACCCTGATACAGACATTATATAGATGATAGGTGGTAGATGGCAGAGAGAAAAGCAAACACACACACACAGTGGAAGCCATGAGTTATTCCTTTCATAGAAAGCAGTGTAAATTAACGTATGCTTGGCTTATCATTTAGAAATGGCAGTTTCTAAACTGGGGGTTATTCCCTCCTGAAAAGCCACCTGATATTCTATTGCAACAAAAGTTTAACCCTTAAGGTGCCACATAGAATGCTTTCTATAAAAGATGGAGTTTCCTGAATTAGGGATACCCACCCCCACCATTTTCTAAGGGCAGCTTTAAGAGAGAGTTGCTGCATTGGCATGAATTGTCTTTAGGGCTCCTGTGATAAGAGAGAATAAAGGAACTTTTCAATTTGAAGGCATAAATTAAATAATTTCGCTAAGAACAGTGAAGTTCCTGTGGTTAGGAAGAGGAAGAAGTCACAATCCCCGTCTAAACTCCCTCATTCCCAGGAATCAGTCCTCAGTGAGTACAGTTGACTGACTGCTGGCTGTGCAGGAGAACTCCCACGTCCTTACAGCATTTCCACCTTACTTATTTTTCCTCTTATGTCCCTTCCCTATGATTGTACTGATTTTGTTTTTAATTAACTAGAAGAGAATGGTTAATGCCAGCTCGATGACTATTATGCATTCTGAAGCAGAATTGGAGACATGAGAGCACATGTGATGCATAGGGAGTCTGCTATAATTTAGAATTTGGAGCAACATGGATCCTCCCTGGAGTGTAATAAATACCTAACACATTGTATTACAACTTTGTTTCCCTCACAATGATCCTGTGTTACAGATCTAGGGACACTATTGCAGAAAATCTAGTCCACTGGTAGAATCCAGACCACTGGCTTGCCTTGTGTAATAAAATTCATGCATCTGATTACCGTCTATTAACCAATATCATTTTAATAGACCCCACACATAGTTCATTATCTGTCACCATTCCATTCCTACCAAAGATTAAAAGCAGCTTAAAACATTAACAGCTAACATGTATGTGTCTGGCATTGTGCTAGGCACTCTAAACACATTACATAAATTCATGTCAACACTAACCCTATGCAGAACATGCTACTATCATGTCCACATTTCACAGATGGAGGAACTGAAGTTTTGAGAAATTAGTAATGAGTAGATGGAAATTAGTAATTACATAACTAATAAAATTGGGAAAGACTATAAAGACAAGTTTTCTCTCTTCTCCTACTTCTTTCATAGTTACGGCAACAATAGCAATTAAGCCACTGCCTCAGCTTTCTAGTGATTTAATCTTACACAAGAGTTGAGTAAAAGATCATGAAGAAGAAATGATGAGCGTTTGTTTCAGGTTATTTCTTTGGTTTGAGGCTGATGGAGCAAATACCATGAATTCTAGAATCAGGCTGCATGGTTCAAATTCTAATTCTGACCCTAGCCTTGGCCAATTTACCCACCTACCATGTGTCTTAGGTTTCCCTGGTGGCTTGGTGGTAAAGAATCTGCCTGCAATGCAGAAGATGTGAGTTCCAGCCCTGGATTAGGAAGATACCCTGGAGAAGGAAATGGCAATCTAGTCCAGTATTCTTGCCTGGGAAATCCCATGGACAGAGTAGCCTAGTGGGCTACAGTCAGTCCGTGGGGTCACAAAAGAGTCTGACATGGCATGTCAACTAAACAACAACTCTGTGCCTTAGTCCTCATCTGCAAAATGGAGATAAAATGAAACCACACACCCAAAGCTATGAAGACCAAATGAGCTAAGATATCAGAGAAGCACATAGAACAGCCCTGTATACCATTTTTTATTGCCCAAGCAGCAAATGCTGATGCTAGAGGTGGGAACCTGGTGATGATTTCCTTAAGGGTATGCACTTTTAGTACCAGGTGATAAAGTCAAAGAAGGTGCATTAAACCTGACAGCTTCTTCTTTTTTTTTTTTTTGATCACTTCTATTAGTCTTTCCTTTATTTATTTCCATCCATCTTTGTTCTTTGGCTCCTGTAGGCCTCCCATCGTGGTGGCCTCTCTCATCGCAGAGCACCAGCTCTGGGAGCACGTGCTCCAGAGCTCCAGCTCGGTAGTTGGGACACATTGGTCCAGCCGCTCTGAGTCATGTGGGATCTTCCCAGGCCAGGGATCAAACCGGCTCACTTGCACTGCAAGGCGGTGTCCTTACCCACTGGACCACCAGGGTAGCCCCTGACAGCTTCTTATGTATTACCATGAGTTTAATACATGGGGTAAAGAGAAAGATGAATGACTATGAGGACAAGTTTTCTCTCTTCTCCTACTTCTTTCATAGTTACGGCAACAATAGCAATTAAGCCACTGCCTCAGCTTTCTAGTGATTTAATCTTACACAAGAGTTGAGTAAAAGATCATGAAGAAGAAATGATGAGCGTTTGTTTCAGGTTATTTCTTTGGTTTGAGGCTGATGGAGCAAATACCATGAATTCTAGAATCAGGCTGCATGGTTCAAATTCTAATTCTGACCCTAGCCTTGGCCAATTTACCCACCTACCATGTGTCTTAGGTTTCCCTGGTGGCTTGGTGGTAAAGAATCTGCCTGCAATGCAGAAGATGTGAGTTCCAGCCCTGGATTAGGAAGATACCCTGGAGAAGGAAATGGCAATCTAGTCCAGTATTCTTGCCTGGGAAATCCCATGGACAGAGTAGCCTAGTGGGCTACAGTCAGTCCGTGGGGTCACAAAAGAGTCTGACATGGCATGTCAACTAAACAACAACTCTGTGCCTTAGTCCTCATCTGCAAAATGGAGATAAAATGAAACCACACACCCAAAGCTATGAAGACCAAATGAGCTAAGATATCAGAGAAGCACATAGAACAGCCCTGTATACCATTTTTTATTGCCCAAGCAGCAAATGCTGATGCTAGAGGTGGGAACCTGGTGATGATTTCCTTAAGGGTATGCACTTTTAGTACCAGGTGATAAAGTCAAAGAAGGTGCATTAAACCTGACAGCTTCTTCTTTTTTTTTTTTTTTTTTGATCACTTCTATTAGTCTTTCCTTTATTTATTTCCATCCATCTTTGTTCTTTGGCTCCTGTAGGCCTCCCATCGTGGTGGCCTCTCTCATCGCAGAGCACCAGCTCTGGGAGCACGTGCTCCAGAGCTCCAGCTCGGTAGTTGGGACACATTGGTCCAGCCGCTCTGAGTCATGTGGGATCTTCCCAGGCCAGGGATCAAACCGGCTCACTTGCACTGCAAGGCGGTGTCCTTACCCACTGGACCACCAGGGTAGCCCCTGACAGCTTCTTATGTATTACCATGAGTTTAATACATGGGGTAAAGAGAAAGATGAATGACTATGAGGACAGTATGGATTTCCTCTTGCTATATTGCAGAATTATATTCATCAAATTAGAAAATATTGCCTTTGGTTAGGTTACAAGGCATCAGCCTCCCTAAACTATTAGATGCTATTAAGTGGTTGGATCCCTGCAGCTCCATGAAAATGCTGAAAACACTATAGTTGCCTCTTCCTTGCTCCCCACTGTTCCTCACTCTTAAGGACCTCACAAAAATGACAGCATCATTCTGAAAACACACAGCCTTTGATCCTCCCAGCCCCTTTTATTTTCAGTGAATAACTGTGGTCAAAAAGAATAGTAAGGAACTCTGCAGAATGGAGGAGGAGAAGGATTCACTTTGCTCTCTAACGGCAATTAGAAGAGTGAGCACAAGACTGGAGACTACTGGGCAAAAGAAGTAAAGATCAAAGAAAAACGAAGGTGCATGAGAGGAGGTTTCCTTCCATTGTTGGAACACTTTGGGTGCAATTGTTTGCTATTAAAACATCTAAAGTAGAGTTTTCAGGATCCCAACCTGCTTAAAGAAATGATATTTTCACATGGAATAGTATCCTTCCAGGTTTTAGAGGGGAGTCTAATGAGGAAAGAGCAGAGAGGAGCAAGCTCAGTCCCAGACATCTGCATTTCATAAATCCAAAATGCTTGTCTACCATTTTTATAAATGTGGATAAAAAACAGACTTAAAAGTCTGACATGGCCACATTAACTTTCAATATCCCCTCAAAGAGCAAACTCAGCACGTTAAATCTCTGCATTCCAAAGCCTGTCTTTGAATAAACTAATTTTCTCCTATGCTATATAAGCCCACTTTCCACTGATCATCTTCGTTTTGCTTCCTGTCTTGATGATCCTAAATTTAAGATTTGAAATGATAAGATCTGAACTGTCTCAATGCTGACAATGAGCTACAGTAGATAGACTGCCAGCCTTCCCTTTGAAAACCATATTCCTTTCTTTTTTCCCACCTATCAATGTGCTACTGCTCACTGTCTTCCTTATATACCTTAGATATACAAATGGCTGACACATGAAAACCTAAGAAAAAAACAGAAAGGAAATGACACAGTATCTTGGCAGTTCATTGTTTCAAACTGCCACCTTAAACATATTTAAAAAAAAAAAGTTTGATGTAATTTTTCACAATGTTGCTAAAACACTGAAATTTATAGGTACCTGGACATTAATAGAAGAGATATTTTGATGCTCTCACAGTGAATGGAGTGTGTCTAATTCAGAAGGAACATATTCAAACATTTCATGGAAATAGCAAGAACCAGCCCAAGGGTAAGCCTTTGTTGAGATAACTTCATTTGTCACAATAATTTGTAATTTCAGTATCATCACCCTGTTTGTTGTATGTGATAATTCATTTGTATTGTGAACTCTGGAAATTTATCATTTTATCAAAAACCATATTTTTCCTCTTCTCTTTAAACATAGTCAAATAAAGCCCTAAAATTTTTAGAAATTTTAGATCCTTCAACAATATTTTCTAAGGTGTTAAATCTCCTTATAGGTTCCATTGATACAGAACCATTCCTAACTTAATTTGAAATATGTTTGCTATTAAAACATCTAAAGTAGAGTTTTCAGGATCCCAACCTGCTTAAAGAAATGATATTTTCACATGGAATAGTATCCTTCCAGGTTTTAGAGGGGTGTCTAATGAGGAAAGAGCAGAGAGGAGCAAGCTCAGTCCCAGACATCTGCATTTCATAAATCCAAAATGCTTGTCTACCATTTTTATAAATGTGGATAAAAAACAGACTTAAAAGTCTGACATGGCCACATTAACTTTCAATATCCCCTCAAAGAGCAAACTCAGCACGTTAAATCTCTGCATTCCAAAGCCTGTCTTTGAATAAACTAATTTTCTCCTATGCTATATAAGCCCACTTTCCACTGATCATCTTCGTTTTGCTTCCTGTCTTGATGATCCTAAATTTAAGATTTGAAATGATAAGATCTGAACTGTCTCAATGCTGACAATGAGCTACAGTAGATAGACTGCCAGCCTTCCCTTTGAAAACCATATTCCTTTCTTTTTTCCCACCTATCAATGTGCTACTGCTCACTGTCTTCCTTATATACCTTAGATATACAAATGGCTGACACATGAAAACCTAAGAAAAAAACAGAAAGGAAATGACACAGTATCTTGGCAGTTCATTGTTTCAAACTGCCACCTTAAACATATTTAAAAAAAAAAAAGTTTGATGTAATTTTTCACAATGTTGCTAAAACACTGAAATTTATAGGTACCTGGACATTAATAGAAGAGATATTTTGATGCTCTCACAGTGAATGGAGTGTGTCTAATTCAGAAGGAACATATTCAAACATTTCATGAAAATAGCAAGAACCAGCCCAAGGGTAAGCCTTTGTTGAGATAACTTCATTTGTCACAATAATTTGTAATTTCAGTATCATCACCCTGTTTGTTGTATGTGATAATTCATTTGTATTGTGAACTCTGGAAATTTATCATTTTTATCAAAAAAACCATATTTTTCCTCTTCTCTTTAAACATAGTCAAATAAAGCCCTAAAATTTTTAGAAATTTTAGATCCTTCAACAATATTTTCTAAGGTGTTAAATCTCCTTATAGGTTCCATTGATACAGAACCATTCCTAACTTAATTTGAAATATGTTTCCCAAATAGATTAAATAAATTTTTTTCTACACTTAAGGTGTTTTCCCTCTTTGAGCAACTTTTATAGATAATAGACTTTAACATACATCAAAATCTACTAAAATACATGACTCACTCAAGTGGCTTAAACAACAGTTATGTTGCGTAAAATGAAAATATCTCAGGATCAGAATAGTTGTCTACCCCATTTCTCCTCGGTTCCCTGAGTACTATACCTTCTCAGCATCCAGTGGCAAGGAGCAGCTGAGTTTCTGAGGCAGCCCATTCCAAGAGTGGACAGCTCTAGTTAAGAGAAAGTTATTCCTACAACTAAGATAAAATGTATCACCCCAGAAATTCCCAGTCGAGTTTCTCCCCTGGAGAATGTTCTCCAAAATACAGGCTCAAGCTCCACTCAAATCTCTTCTCCATACTAGACATTTTGGATCTTTAATCCTTCTTCACATGATGGAGTATGGTTATGTGTTTATAAAACCATCTTCATGATTATAGTCAATATTATGTTATAGGGCACTTTAAACAGAATGATGTCTAATCCTTTCAGGTTCCTTGAATTACTTCTCAATAACGATTCTGTAGGGAGCTCTAAGGGCAAACTCACTAATAATTTAGTTTGTTTTAAATTTTTTCTTCATGAATTAGTTTACTCAGCATACAGCTTAAGTAGTAGCTGGCTCTCTCTCTCTAAGTGAGAAGTGCCATACAGAAGCTCTGTTACAAAGGGACCTCCATGGTATCTGAAGCCTGAAATGCTTTTTTTCCCCTCACTCATAAAGGAGGTAGTGATAAGCTACAGGCAATGGGAAGGCAGATATTTAGAAATGGGCATGAATTCGCCAGTGTTTCACTCTCCTCTCTTCACTTGCTAGCTTTAAGTCAGATTTAACTCAAACTCAAGTCCCATCTCTTACAACTGTGTAGTCTGGGCTTCCCAGGAGCCTTAGTTTTCATGTTGTAAAATGGAATCCAGCAGTACACAAGAGTTTCAAATAAAGCCCTAAAATTTTTAGAAATTTTAGATCCTTCAACAATATTTTCTAAGGTGTTAAATCTCCTTATAGGTTCCATTGATACAGAACCATTCCTAACTTAATTTGAAATATGTTTCCCAAATAGATTAAATAAATTTTTTTCTACACTTAAGGTGTTTTCCCTCTTTGAGCAACTTTTATAGATAATAGACTTTAACATACATCAAAATCTACTAAAATACATGACTCACTCAAGTGGCTTAAACAACAGTTATGTTGCGTAAAATGAAAATATCTCAGGATCAGAATAGTTGTCTACCCCATTTCTCCTCGGTTCCCTGAGTACTATACCTTCTCAGCATCCAGTGGCAAGGAGCAGCTGAGTTTCTGAGGCAGCCCATTCCAAGAGTGGACAGCTCTAGTTAAGAGAAAGTTATTCCTACAACTAAGATAAAATGTATCACCCCAGAAATTCCCAGTCGAGTTTCTCCCCTGGAGAATGTTCTCCAAAATACAGGCTCAAGCTCCACTCAAATCTCTTCTCCATACTAGACATTTTGGATCTTTAATCCTTCTTCACATGATGGAGTATGGTTATGTGTTTATAAAACCATCTTCATGATTATAGTCAATATTATGTTATAGGGCACTTTAAACAGAATGATGTCTAATCCTTTCAGGTTCCTTGAATTACTTCTCAATAACGATTCTGTAGGGAGCTCTAAGGGCAAACTCACTAATAATTTAGTTTGTTTTAAATTTTTTCTTCATGAATTAGTTTACTCAGCATACAGCTTAAGTAGTAGCTGGCTCTCTCTCTCTAAGTGAGAAGTGCCATACAGAAGCTCTGTTACAAAGGGACCTCCATGGTATCTGAAGCCTGAAATGCTTTTTTTCCCCTCACTCATAAAGGAGGTAGTGATAAGCTACAGGCAATGGGAAGGCAGATATTTAGAAATGGGCATGAATTCGCCAGTGTTTCACTCTCCTCTCTTCACTTGCTAGCTTTAAGTCAGATTTAACTCAAACTCAAGTCCCATCTCTTACAACTGTGTAGTCTGGGCTTCCCAGGAGCCTTAGTTTTCATGTTGTAAAATGGAATCCAGCAGTACACAAGAGTTTCCAGTTTCTTGAAGGTTTTTCTGAAGAATAAAATCAATTGGCACAGTGCTTATATAGTATACTCACATTAAGTGCCATTATGATGAATGTGATGATGATGGTTGTCTCTTTCACTGACACCATTGGCATAGTGGTTAAGAGCACAGGTTACATAGCCTGTGTTATGGATTTGAACCTCAGCTTTACCACTTCATGTAGCTTTGGGAAGTTTCTTAACCTTACTATGCTTTACTTTTTCCACCTGTAACTGGGGATAATACATACTACCTATGTCAAAGAAATACTGTTCAGCTAGTTAGCTAATACATGCAGAGCTCTTCAAAAGAGGAACCAGCACATGGTAAAAGCTCAAAAATATTTGTCATTGATTTATAGCAACATTAAGTCATAGCTACCGTCTTTACCAAAGTTGTTGCTCTAGGAAAAACAAAACAAAACAAAAAATAGAACCTTCATTTCCTTTTTTGCTTCTTCCAGTTAGAAGATGAGTAAGCTTCAAAGAACACAGGAAAGAACCATACCTGTCTTTATCTACTGCTTCCTTCTTCTCAGCAAATGGAAGGGAACCATATACTCCAGTAACAGAGTGCAAAGCTTTTAATATATAAAATGTTTCAACTGGAAAACATGAAGGTGAATATAAGAAGTTTTGATCTCATCAAAAATAGAAATCCGGGCTTCCCTGGTGGTCCAGTGAGTAAAGAGGTCACCTTGCAGTGCTAGTGGCACTGATTCGATCCCTGGCCTGGGGAAATTCCACATGCTGGAGCGGCTGGACCAGTGTGTCCAGTTACAAGCCAGCACTCTGAAGCACATGCGCCCAGAGCAGGTGCTCTGCAAGGAGAGAGGCCACTGCAGTGGGAGGTCCATACAAGCCAAAGAATAAAAAGATGGATGAAAATAAATAAGAAGCCAATAAAAGATGCCAAATTTTTTAAAATATATATATTTATTAAAAAAAAAAAGAAATCTTACATGCATACACACACACACACACACACACACACTCAAACGTTATGACAGTATTCAAAGGCCAAGAGCTAAATTACAACCTCATTCAAGCTTTGAAACCCTAACTTTGATTCACAAAGAGGATTATTTTTTGTACAATCTTTAAATTTTAATAGGTCCATGGAGGCTTGTTAAAAATATAAGAATTTGATTCCAAGAATAAAATGATAACCAAAACACAACAGTGCAAAACCTATGGGACACCACAAAAGCAGTGCTAAGAGGGAAGTTTATAGCAATATAATCCTACCTCAAGAAACAAGAAAAACAACAAAAAGACAACCTAACTCTACACTTAAAGGGAGAAAGAACAAAAAAAACAAAAGTCAGCAAACGAAGAGAAATTATAAAGATCAGAGCAGAAATAAATGAAAAAGAAATGAAAGAAACAATAGTAAAGATAAATAAAATGAAAAGCTGGTTCTTTGAAAAGATAAACAAAACTAGCAAACTGCTGGCCAGACTCATCAAGAAAAAAAGAGAGAAGAACAAGATCAACAAAATCAGAAACAAAAGAGGAGAGGCTACAACAGACAATACAGAAATACAAAGGATTATAAGGGACTATTATGAACAATTATATGGCAACAAACTGGACAACCTGGAAGAAATGGACTGTTTTCAAGAGAAATTTAATCTTCCAGGACTGAACCAGGAAGAAATAGAAATTATGAACAACCCAATTACAAGCTCAGAAATCGAATTTGTAATAAAAAATTCACCCAAGGGCTTCCCTGGTAGTCTAGTGGGTAAGGAAACCACCTTGCAGTACAAGGGGCTCCGGTTCGATCCCTGGCCTGGGAGGATCCCACGGGCCACAGAGCTGCTGGACCGATGTATCCAACTACCCAGTTGGAGCTCTGGAGTGCATGCACTCAGAGCCAGTGCTGTGCAGTGACAGATGCCATTGCGATGGGAGGCCCACACAGGCCAAGGAACAAAGATGGATGAAAATAGATAAATGAAAGACCAATAGAAGTGGCCCCCCCAAAAAAAAAGAAAAAAAAAACCTACCCAAAAATAAAAGCCCAGGACCAGATGGCTTCACAGGTGAATTGTACAAAACATTTAAAGAACTAATGCCTATCCTACTAAAACTCTTTCAAAAAGTTGCACAAGAAGGGACACTTCCAAACACATTCTACAACGCCACCATCACTCTGATACCAAAGCGAAGCAAAGACAACACAAAAAAAGAAAATTATAGGCCAATATCTCTGATGAATTTAGGTGCCTAAATCCTCAACAAAATTCTAGCAAACAGAATTCAACAATACATCAAAAAACTCATACAAATAAAAAGAAAAAAAACAAAAAAAAAAACAAAAAAACTCATACATCATGACCAAGTCGGGTTCATCCCAGACACGCAAGGATTCTCCAATATCCGCAAATCAATCAATGTGATACACCATATCAACAAATTGAGAGACAAAAATCACATGATCATTTCAATAGATGCAGAAAAAGCCTTCAACAAAATACAACATCCATTTATGATAAAAAAAAAACTTCAAAAAATGAGCATGGAAGGAACCTACCTCAACGTAGTGAAAACCATATATGAGAAGCCCACAGGGAACATTATTCTCAATGGTGAAAAACAGAAAGCATTCCCCCTAAGATCAGGAACAAGACAAGGGTGTCCACTTTCACCACTCTTATTCAACACAGTCCTGGAAGTTCTAGCAACAGCAATAAGAGAAGAAAGAGAAATTAAATGAATCAGATGGGAAAAGAAGAAGCAAAACTCTATTTGCAGACGACATGATACTATACACAGAAAATCCCAAAGACACTATTAGAAAACTACTAGAGCTAATCAATGAATTCAGCAAAGTCGCAGGACACAAAATCAATACACAGAAATCACTGGCATTCCTATATACAAGCAATGAAATAACAGAATGAGAAATTAAGGATGCAATCTCCTTCACCACTGCAACCAAAAGAATAAAATATTTAGGGATAAATCTACCTAAAGAGACAAAAGAACTGTACACAAAAAACTACTAGACACTAATGAAAGAAATCAAAGATGGCATAAACAGATGGAGAGATATTCCATGTTCCTGGGTCAGAAGAATCAGTATCATGAAAATAACTATACTACCAAATATCATCTACAGATTCAATGTGATCCCTGTCAAATTCCCAATGACATTCTTCACAGAACTAGATCAAAAAATAAGAGTTCATATTGAAAACGAAAAGACCCTGTATAGCCAAAGCAATCCTGAGAAAGAAGAATGAAGATGGAGCGAGCAGTCTTCCTAACTTCAGACTTTATTACAAAGCAACAGTCATCAAGACAGCATGTTACTGGCACAAAAACAGAAATATAGACCAATGGAACAAGATAGAGAACCCAGAGACAAACCCACGCACCTATGGGTACCTTATTGTTGACAAAGGAGGTGATAAGATACAATGAGACAGAAACAGCCTCTTCAACAAGTGGTGCTGGGAAAACTGGACAGCTACATGCAAAAAAATGAAATTGGAATATTCCCTGACATCATATACAAAGATAAACTCAAAATGGATTAAAGACCTAAATGTAAGACCAGTAACCAAAAAACTCTTTGAGGAAAATATAGGCAAAAAAACTCAATGACATAAATCAAAACAAAATCTTCTATGACCCGTCCTCTAGAATAGTGGAAGCAAAAACAAAAGTAAACACGTAGGACCTAATGAAATTTAAAAGTTTTTGCACAGCAAAAGAAACTACAAACAAGGTAAACAGACAACCCATAGAATGGGAGAAAATCATAGCAAATTAAACAACCGACAAAGAATTTCCAAAATATACAAACTTAGATAACTCAATACCGAAAAAACAAACAACCCAATCAAAAAATGGGAAAAAGACCTAAACAGACACCTCTTCAAAGAGGACATACAGATGACCAAAAAACACATGAAAAGATGCTCAACATCTCTTTTTATTAGAGCAATGCAAATCAAAACTACAATGAGATATCACCAGTCAGAATAGCCACCATCAAAAAAACTACAGATAATAAATGCTGGAGAGGTATGGAGAAAAGAGAACACTCCTGCATTGTCGATGGAAATGTAAATTGATACAACCACTATGGAAGGCAGTATGGAGATATCTTAAAAAACTAAAAAAAAAAAAAAAAAACTAACTAAAAATAGAAGCACCATATGACCCAGCAATCCCACTATTAGGCTTATATCCTGATGAAATCAAAATTGAAAGAGACACCTGTACCCTAATGTTCATTGCAGCTCTCTATACAATAGCCAGAACATGGAAGCAACCTAGATATCCATCGACAAATGAATGGATAAAGAAACTATGGTACATATATACAATGGAATAGTTCTCAGTTGTAAAAAGAAGTGCAGAAGAAATCAGTCCTAATGAAGTGGATGAATCTAGAACCTATTATACAAAGTGAAGTAAGTCAAAAAGAAAAGGACAAATACAGTATACTAATGCATATATATGGAATCTAGTAAGATGGTATAGATAAATGCACACACAGAACAGCAATGGAGAAACAGACTCAGAGAACAGACCTATGGTCATTGGAGGGAGGGAAGATAGGATGAGAGGTATGGAAAGAGCAACAAGGAAACCTACACTATCATATGTAATAGAGATTACCACTGTGATTAAGTTGTAAGACTAAGGGAACCTACATGGGGACTTAGTATCAACCTGAGGGTGTGAAAAGGGGGAAAAGGGAAAATATAGGCAAAACACTCAATGACATAAATCAAAACAAAATCTTCTATGACCCGTCCTCTAGAATAGTGGAAGCAAAAACAAAAGTAAACACGTAGGACCTAATGAAATTTAAAAGTTTTTGCACAGCAAAAGAAACTACAAACAAGGTAAACAGACAACCCATAGAATGGGAGAAAATCATAGCAAATTAAACAACCGACAAAGAATTTCCAAAATATACAAACTTAGATAACTCAATACCGAAAAAACAAACAACCCAATCAAAAAGTGGGAAAAAGACCTAAACAGACACCTCTTCAAAGAGGACATACAGATGACCAAAAAACACATGAAAAGATGCTCAACATCTCTTTTTATTAGAGCAATGCAAATCAAAACTACAATGAGATATCACCAGTCAGAATAGCCACCATCAAAAAAACTACAGATAATAAATGCTGGAGAGGTATGGAGAAAAGAGAACACTCCTGCATTGTCGATGGAAATGTAAATTGATACAACCACTATGGAAGGCAGTATGGAGATATCTTAAAAAACTAAAAAAAAAAAAAAAAAAACTAACTAAAAATAGAAGCACCATATGACCCAGCAATCCCACTATTAGGCTTATATCCTGATGAAATCAAAATTGAAAGAGACACCTGTACCCTAATGTTCATTGCAGCTCTCTATACAATAGCCAGAACATGGAAGCAACCTAGATATCCATCGACAAATGAATGGATAAAGAAACTATGGTACATATATACAATGGAATAGTTCTCAGTTGTAAAAAGAAGTGCAGAAGAAATCAGTCCTAATGAAGTGGATGAATCTAGAACCTATTATACAAAGTGAAGTAAGTCAAAAAGAAAAGGACAAATACAGTATACTAATGCATATATATGGAATCTAGTAAGATGGTATAGATAAATGCACACACAGAACAGCAATGGAGAAACAGACTCAGAGAACAGACCTATGGTCATTGGAGGGAGGGAAGATAGGATGAGAGGTATGGAAAGAGCAACAAGGAAACCTACACTATCATATGTAATAGAGATTACCACTGTGATTAAGTTGTAAGACTAAGGGAACCTACATGGGGACTTAGTATCAACCTGAGGGTGTGAAAAGGGGGAAAAGGGAAGGAGGGCTCAGTGGTGAGGGGTCAGGGATATACCTATGACTGTTTGTTTGGGGATTATGTATAGCTGTAGACAAAAAAACTCTGTAAAAATGTGTAACAATAACTTCGCTGACACCTGAAGCTAATGCAACAGTGCAAAATATATCCAAATTAAAAAAAAATAGGAATTTAAGATGTGCCATTTCTAAGCCACTTGATATTTGCATTCTTTTAATACCTGCAATGCTATTCATTATTATAGATAGTCTCTACTCTGAGCCTAGACACCTCTCTCTCTCTTTCTCTCTCTCTCTCTCTATTACACACACACACATACCATACACAAAGAGAATATAAGTATTTTAGATATTTACCTATTATGAGAACCATAAATCTGGCCAACCTGGTTTAAAAAAAAAAAACAAAAACTTATGAACAACACCATTTGAGAGGAGGGGTTTAAGCAGTGAATCTCCAATTACTGCTTGAATAAACTGTATGAATTGAAGGGGAAGCTCAATATTTCTTGCTAACAGTATAGCATGAGTCAGATATTTGATTAATGGACGGTACAATGAGATACAAGTTCAAGTTCACATATACCTTCTCAGACACCATCTGACTCCCACAGATGGGAGCAGAGAGAATGCCCCAGCTGCATACGCCACCTTGTGTATCTGGACTTCTGATACTAATGGCTCAAATTGGGTTGACCCATAAGGTCTGCTCACCTGGGAAATAGTTCTCAGTGTAAAAGAAGTGCAGAAGAAATCAGTCCTAATGAAGTGGATGAATCTAGAACCTATTATACAAAGTGAAGTAAGTCAAAAAGAAAAGGACAAATACAGTATACTAATGCATATATATGGAATCTAGTAAGATGGTATAGATAAATGCACACACAGAACAGCAATGGAGAAACAGACTCAGAGAACAGACCTATGGTCATTGGAGGGAGGGAAGATAGGATGAGAGGTATGGAAAGAGCAACAAGGAAACCTACACTATCATATGTAATAGAGATTACCACTGTGATTAAGTTGTAAGACTAAGGGAACCTACATGGGGACTTAGTATCAACCTGAGGGTGTGAAAAGGGGGAAAAGGGAAGGAGGGCTCAGTGGTGAGGGGTCAGGGATATACCTATGACTGTTTGTTTGGGGATTATGTATAGCTGTAGACAAAAAAACTCTGTAAAAATGTGTAACAATAACTTCGCTGACACCTGAAGCTAATGCAACAGTGCAAAATATATCCAAATTTAAAAAAAAAATAGGAATTTAAGATGTGCCATTTCTAAGCCACTTGATATTTGCATTCTTTTAATACCTGCAATGCTATTCATTATTATAGATAGTCTCTACTCTGAGCCTAGACACCTCTCTCTCTCTTTCTCTCTCTCTCTCTCTATTACACACACACACATACCATACACAAAGAGAATATAAGTATTTTAGATATTTACCTATTATGAGAACCATAAATCTGGCCAACCTGGTTTAAAAAAAAAAAACAAAAACTTATGAACAACACCATTTGAGAGGAGGGGTTTAAGCAGTGAATCTCCAATTACTGCTTGAATAAACTGTATGAATTGAAGGGAAGCTCAATATTTCTTGCTAACAGTATAGCATGAGTCAGATATTTGATTAATGGACGGTACAATGAGATACAAGTTCAAGTTCACATATACCTTCTCAGACACCATCTGACTCCCACAGATGGGAGCAGAGAGAATGCCCCAGCTGCATACGCCACCTTGTGTATCTGGACTTCTGATACTAATGGCTCAAATTGGGTTGACCCATAAGGTCTGCTCACCTGGGAAATAGACATGCTGTGATTTGGAAAATCTTCAAAGCAGTACAGGATTTTAGTTTAAAAAAAAAAAAAAAAGCTAATGAGAACTGTATTTGCAATCTATTTTTGTTAGTCTATCATAAAATGCATCACTGTTGATGTTTATTCTGGTATGATATAATTGACAAACAGAAGGCCCTTCATTTTTATTTTAATTAATAATAGTCATAGGGATCATATGATTTTAGTTTTTGAGAGAGATTGTCAAGTTTTTGCTTTGTTTATTTTTCCTATAAAGAGGCAAAAAATCTACACAGAAAACATGGATTTTGAAATTACAGAAAACACAATCTGAATCCATACTGTCATTGAGAAATTTATACAACTTTTTTTTCTATTTATTAGTTTTTTTAAAGTTCTTTATTTTAAAGGTTTTACAGAGTTTTGTTGTTCACAGACAATTATGTTCCCAGATCAGTCATATGCATATCTCTGGTTCCCTTCCCACTCCCAATCCCCCTATCCTACCCCTCCAGGCCATCGCACCAAGCCTTTCTAAGCACTCCTATTCCCTTAGCACAATGACAATAGCCATCTTTTTCACACATGACAGTACAGATTTCCAGGTTACTCCCTCCATGCCTCCCACCCACTGTTCATTCCCCACAATGTCCATATGTCTATTCTCTGTCTGTTTTTCCATGAGTTCACTGCGTGTTATCATGACCATCCTACTAGAGTCCATATATATGTGCTAGTATACTGTACTTGTCTTTCTCTTTTTGACTTACTTCACTTTTTATGATAGGTTCTAGAGCCAGCCACCTCATTAGGACTGAATCTTCTGCATTTCTTTTAACAGCTGAGTAGCATTCCATTGTATATATGTACCAGGGCTTCTGGATCCATTCATTCGTCAATGGACATCTCGGTTGTTTCCATGTTCTGGCTACTGTATAGAGAGCTGCAATGAACATTGGGGTACAGGTGCTTCTTTCAAGTTCACATATACCTTCTCAGACACCATCTGACTCCCACAGATGGGAGCAGAAGAATGCCCCAGCTGCATACGCCACCTTGTGTATCTGGACTTCTGATACTAATGGCTCAAATTGGGTTGACCCATAAGGTCTGCTCACCTGGGAAATAGACATGCTGTGATTTGGAAAATCTTCAAAGCAGTACAGGATTTTAGTTTAAAAAAAAAAAAAAAGCTAATGAGAACTGTATTTGCAATCTATTTTTGTTAGTCTATCATAAAATGCATCACTGTTGATGTTTATTCTGGTATGATATAATTGACAAACAGAAGGCCCTTCATTTTTATTTTAATTAATAATAGTCATAGGGATCATATGATTTTAGTTTTTGAGAGAGATTGTCAAGTTTTTGCTTTGTTTATTTTTCCTATAAAGAGGCAAAAAATCTACACAAAAAACATGGATTTTGAAATTACAGAAAACACAATCTGAATCCATACTGTCATTGAGAAATTTATACAACTTTTTTTTCTATTTATTAGTTTTTTTAAAGTTCTTTATTTTAAAGGTTTTACAGAGTTTTGTTGTTCACAGACAATTATGTTCCCAGATCAGTCATATGCATATCTCTGGTTCCCTTCCCACTCCCAATCCCCCTATCCTACCCCTCCAGGCCATCGCACCAAGCCTTTCTAAGCACTCCTATTCCCTTAGCACAATGACAATAGCCATCTTTTTCACACATGACAGTACAGATTTCCAGGTTACTCCCTCCATGCCTCCCACCCACTGTTCATTCCCCACAATGTCCATATGTCTATTCTCTGTCTGTTTTTCCATGAGTTCACTGCGTGTTATCATGACCATCCTACTAGAGTCCATATATATGTGCTAGTATACTGTACTTGTCTTTCTCTTTTTGACTTACTTCACTTTTTATGATAGGTTCTAGAGCCAGCCACCTCATTAGGACTGAATCTTCTGCATTTCTTTTAACAGCTGAGTAGCATTCCATTGTATATATGTACCAGGGCTTCTGGATCCATTCATTCGTCAATGGACATCTCGGTTGTTTCCATGTTCTGGCTACTGTATAGAGAGCTGCAATGAACATTGGGGTACAGGTGCTTCTTTCAGTTTTGATTTCATCAGGATATAAGCCTAATAGTGGGATTGCTGGGTCATAGGGTGATTCTATTTTTAGTTTTTTAAGGAATCTCCAGACTGTCTTCCATAGAGGCTGTATCCATTTACATTCCCACCAGCAATGCAAGAGGGTTCCCTTTTCTCCACACCCTCTCCAGCATTTATTGTCTGTCGATTTCTTGATGATGGACATTCTGACTGGTGTGAGGTGATATCTCATTGTAGTTTTGATTTGCATTTCTCTAATAAAAAGAGATGTTGAGCATCGTTTCATGTACTTTTGGGCCATCTGTATGTCCTCTTTGGAGAGGCGTCTCTTTAGATCTTTTTCCCATTTTTTGACTGGGTTGTTCATTTTTGCTTTGCTGAGTTGTCTGAGTTGCTTGTAGATTTTGGAGATGAATTCTTTGTCTGTTATTTCATTTGCTATGATTTTCTCCCATTCTGTGGGCTGTCTGTTCAGCTTTTTTGTAATTTCTTTTGCTGTACAAAAGCTTTAAGCTTCATTAGGTCCCACATGTTAATTTTTCTTTTTAGTTCTGCTATTCTAGTAGGTGAGTCAGAGAAGATCTTGCTTTGATTTATGTCCTTGAGTGTTTTGCCTATATTTTTCTCTAAGAGTTTGATGATTTCTGGTCTTACATTTAGGTCTTTAATCCATTTTGAGTTGATCTTTGTGTATGCTGTCAGGGAATGTTCCTACTTCATTTATACAACTTTTATGAATCTTCAACTTTAAAACAAACATAGTAGCTAATTGTAATAGCGTTAGGATAGTGATTGACAACTTTAAGCACTTATTATATGCTTAAGTGTGTTAATCCTTTGACATGCATACCTCATTTAGTTTTCACAACAAACTGAGATTTATAGTATTATTATCTTCATTTTACAGATGAAAAATAGTCTCAGGAAACTGAAGACTCAAAAAAGTTAAGAAACTTGTAATAAGTCATGACAAAAGAAGTTTTCACATTTTGAGATACATGGAAGTTATTCTGGCTTACACATGAGTTAAACCAGATTTTATGCTATGAAACTTTCTAAAAATGTAAGCCTTGACAAAATATTTAATGGTCTTTGTTCTGATAAGATATAAAACTGTGCGGAAGCAGTTTCTCACTATAATCTGGGAAGCAGGCTTCCAGGCTACTCCTCTGTTTGTCTCAAATAAAATCCTTCCCTGTTCTTATTATCAATCGTTTATTGATTATTTTTGTCAATAGTCACATGGATAGTAAATGGACTTGAATCCAGGTCTATCTGATTCTATGATCTGTGGAGTTCGTTCTATAATCTGTATTGTTACCCACAACAGTATGTTGCTGCCAATTAAAAACAAAAAGGTTTACACAAGTTTTTGGTTGTGTTCCAAAAGGAAGGTGCTATTTGATCACTGATACAATCTCAAAATAGAAGCAACTTATTTTAAGCAATCTTAAAATGCAGAATCCTGCAGAGCGGAAGTAACAATGGCTTGCCCAGTGGCTCTGGGTTTCTTATGTTTTTACTGCTAATGTTCATATCCCTTCCCTACCCTCTTGTTCTATCTGGCTGGGGAAGCCTGTCCTGAGCAGGAAGCTCAGGCTTCTCTGGTCAGACAATGATTTGTCTTTATTCATTTGATATACCAATGTTTTTAACACAAGGTCTGGGACACAGTATTTATTAAGTGGAAAATGAATGTTTCTGAAGGAGTCACATGATTCTTTCAGACGTGGGTTAAGTTCTCCATATATGTGTGCATGCGTGCTAAGCTGTTTCAGTCATGTCCAACTTTGCTATCCTATGGACTGTTCAGTGTCGGGAATTCCTTTTTTTTAAAATGAATCTTAAATTTGCAATTGTAATAGCGTTAGGATAGTGATTGACAACTTTAAGCACTTATTATATGCTTAAGTGTGTTAATCCTTTGACATGCATACCTCATTTAGTTTTCACAACAAACTGAGATTTATAGTATTATTATCTTCATTTTACAGATGAAAAATAGTCTCAGGAAACTGAAGACTCAAAAAAGTTAAGAAACTTGTAATAAGTCATGACAAAAGAAGTTTTCACATTTTGAGATACATGGAAGTTATTCTGGCTTACACATGAGTTAAACCAGATTTTATGCTATGAAACTTTCTAAAAATGTAAGCCTTGACAAAATATTTAATGGTCTTTGTTCTGATAAGATATAAAACTGTGCGGAAGCAGTTTCTCACTATAATCTGGGAAGCAGGCTTCCAGGCTACTCCTCTGTTTGTCTCAAATAAAATCCTTCCCTGTTCTTATTATCAATCGTTTATTGATTATTTTTGTCAATAGTCACATGGATAGTAAATGGACTTGAATCCAGGTCTATCTGATTCTATGATCTGTGGAGTTCGTTCTATAATCTGTATTGTTACCCACAACAGTATGTTGCTGCCAATTAAAAACAAAAAGGTTTACACAAGTTTTTGGTTGTGTTCCAAAAGGAAGGTGCTATTTGATCACTGATACAATCTCAAAATAGAAGCAACTTATTTTAAGCAATCTTAAAATGCAGAATCCTGCAGAGCGGAAGTAACAATGGCTTGCCCAGTGGCTCTGGGTTTCTTATGTTTTTACTGCTAATGTTCATATCCCTTCCCTACCCTCTTGTTCTATCTGGCTGGGGAAGCCTGTCCTGAGCAGGAAGCTCAGGCTTCTCTGGTCAGACAATGATTTGTCTTTATTCATTTGATATACCAATGTTTTTAACACAAGGTCTGGGACACAGTATTTATTAAGTGGAAAATGAATGTTTCTGAAGGAGTCACATGATTCTTTCAGACGTGGGTTAAGTTCTCCATATATGTGTGCATGCGTGCTAAGCTGTTTCAGTCATGTCCAACTTTGCTATCCTATGGACTGTACCACTTCCAGGCTTCTCTGTCCGTGGGGATTCCCCACACAAGAATACTGGAGTGGGTTGCCATGCCCTTCTCCAGGAGATCTTCCCAACCCAGGGATCAAACCCATGTCTCCTGTGACTCCTACATTGCAGGAGATCCTTTACTGCTGAGCCACTTGGAGAAGGCCCATTCTCCACATATACATATACACATACGAGCTCATTTAATTCTCAATGCTATCCTGCTTTTATCCCCATGTGCACTTTCTAGGTGAGAAAATTGAGGCACAAAAAGGCAAATTCACAAAGCAAGCTTCAGAGCCATGGTTTTAATTCAAATATCAACTCTTGAGTTACTGTATAGTGTTTTTTAATATGTAAATTAAAATTAAAATCTATTTTTAAGGCAATAGAATTAGTTTCAGATACTTTAGCTAGCTATCTCATAAAATCAGTGGTCTTTATTACTGAAAGACTATACTCTAGATACTTGCTAGGGTAACAAGAAGTTCTGGTTACACAGAAAATACATTTGACCAGAAAACCTAGTGACGGTCTCAGTAAATAAATACCAAAGTTTTCTATATAATCATATAAAGGTATGGTGATTATTCAAAGTTACTTGACTTTCATATGAAATATATAAATCATTAGGGAAAAAATGAGATATCAAACTTTACTACTGACCTGAAAATGCTAAACTAGAAAATTAGGTAGCAAAGGAAAATGTGACTTAGCTGATTCTAAATTGGCTAGTAAATCAGATTCTGGTTGCTGGTACTCTAAATCTCACCAAAACCACCCACAAGAACCTAAATAATACATGTGCTGGCAGGCGGTATCTGATTGACCTCATAGGAACCCCCAGTTTTCCCCAGGAAGCCTTCCCCAACAAGGAATTTGAGAGATGATAATAGAGGAAAGAACTAGAATGTTCTAAAGTACCTGAAATTATCTCTAAGAGACTGTATTATTATTTTAGAAAATAGGCAGAAAAAACTTTAATATGTGAGTTTTTCTTTGCATCTTGATTAAATTCTTTGCAAGTAAACTGTTGGCTATAGATCAGATGAGAGAATGATCAGTTCAATTTTATGAAAACAGGATTAAAACACATCAAGACACTCCCATGAGTAAAACCATCCAGTTCTCCCCAGGGGGTAAGGACAAAACCCAAACTCTTCATCTCAGTCTGATTTGATCCTGTTTATTAACTCTCCAGCTTCAACTATGGACCTTATTGTATTCATCATGTGTCAGCCATACTGATTTTTAGTTCTTGTATTTCCTGCCACAGGGCATTCACATATATTGCTTCTTCTCCTAAATCTCTTCTTCCCAGCCCATCCCAAGATTAGCTCCTTCTCATGCTTCAGGTCTTGCTTAGAGGTGAAGCAAGGTCACTAGAGAGGCCTTTCTTGATTTCACTAGCCCTACTTCATCACTCAATGCAGCTTTTTGTTTGAATTCTTTTTACTCTTACCAGAATTTGTAACTACTTAATGGCTTGCTTTTATTTTGTCATCTCCTACTTGAATGTAATTTCTATTAGGATAAATATCAACTATACCTCAGAACCCATATGAAACTCAAGCAAAACTTGGTGACTGAAGGATGAATACATAATGAAGGAATGATCTAGACCTATTTGCTAGTATCCTTTCTTTAAGTAAAGTTATCTCATGATAAATATTTTCAAACTTGGGTTGAACATGTTGGGTGTTCACAACCTTTTGGTCTCCCCAAACCTTAAAAGTCTAATGAATAACTTATTAGATGCCAAAAATAATAATAATAAAGAAGTACATTCTCATACTTCAACCTGGTGGTAGAGAACAAGTTCTGAATGCAGAGGAATCTGGAAAAGGAAAGGCAAGGAGGGGGAAAGTATGGATATCAGAACTTGAATCTGAGAGTAACTCATGATAGAGAATTTAACCATTTACCACGTTAGAGAGTCTAGTTCATTCTGAAACATTTCCCATGATAGCAATTGATTAGGGATTAACTTAATGTCAGAATATACCCTTATGAAAGTGATTCTCTATTTTATATACATAAAGGCAAATCTTCTTTTGAGGATAGGTACACTGACCTACACATTAGCAGCAGTAACAATCGACTGTATTATTATTTTAGAAAATAGGCAGAAAAACTTTAATATGTGAGTTTTCTTTGCATCTTGATTAAATTCTTTGCAAGTAAACTGTTGGCTATAGATCAGATGAGAGAATGATCAGTTCAATTTTATGAAAACAGGATTAAACCACATCAAGACACTCCCATGAGTAAAACCATCCAGTTCTCCCAGGGGCTAAGGACAAAACCCAAACTCTTCATCTCAGTCTGATTTGATCCTGTTTATTAACTCTCCAGCTTCAACTATGGACCTTATTGTATTCATCATGTGTCAGCCATACTGATTTTTAGTTCTTGTATTTCCTGCCACAGGGCATTCACATATATTGCTTCTTCTCCTAAATCTCTTCTTCCCAGCCCATCCCAAGATTAGCTCCTTCTCATGCTTCAGGTCTTGCTTAGAGGTGAAGCAAGGTCACTAGAGAGGCCTTTCTTGATTTCACTAGCCCTACTTCATCACTCAATGCAGCTTTTTGTTTGAATTCTTTTTACTCTTACCAGAATTTGTAACTACTTAATGGCTTGCTTTTATTTTGTCATCTCCTACTTGAATGTAATTTCTATTAGGATAAATATCAACTATACCTCAGAACCCATATGAAACTCAAGCAAAACTTGGTGACTGAAGGATGAATACATAATGAAGGAATGATCTAGACCTATTTGCTAGTATCCTTTCTTTAAGTAAAGTTATCTCATGATAAATATTTTCAAACTTGGGTTGAACATGTTGGGTGTTCACAACCTTTTGGTCTCCCCAAACCTTAAAAGTCTAATGAATAACTTATTAGATGCCAAAAATAATAATAATAAAAGAAGTACATTCTCATACTTCAACCTGGTGGTAGAGAACAAGTTCTGAATGCAGAGGAATCTGGAAAAGGAAAGGCAAGGAGGGGGAAAGTATGGATATCAGAACTTGAATCTGAGAGTAACTCATGATAGAGAATTTAACCATTTACCACTTTAGAGAGTCTAGTTCATTCTGAAACATTTCCCATGATAGCAATTGATTAGGGATTAACTTAATGTCAGAATATACCCTTATGAAAGTGATTCTCTATTTTATATACATAAAGGCAAATCTTCTTTTGAGGATAGGTACACTGACCTACACATTAGCAGCAGTAACAATCATATAACAATAATTAAATCAGAAATTGATACTCATGCTTCACAAAGCACTTTAACAAGCATATTCTGATTTGTTATCCATAATGATATTGACGTATGGATGAGGAGAATGTTATTTTTCACCTTATCTTAGAGATGAAAAACTGAGAATCAGAAGAGGTAGATGACTTGTCCAGCCTCTCCAGTCTTCATATTTCTTCTTTTCATTATGCCCCACCCCCTCTTCATCCTTGGATTAATTTTTGGAGTGAACCATCTACTGAGAACTTTTCAAAATAAAATCTTTAGAACCAAAAAAATGACATATATACAAGCATGGATCTCAAAATGATATACTCTAGAGAGGACAAACCAATAATGACAGAAAGAGCAGAGATTGCCAGTAATTGCCTGAGGATAGGAGTGACTGCAGAAGGACGTAAGGATTATTTTAGGGTGCTGAAAATGTTTTGTATATTGAATGTAACCCCAGTTACTCAACTGGACATAATTACTACAATTCATCAAATTTTTTTATGTCATAAAGCTGGGGAAAACACATTCTTTACTGATTATAAAAAAGAATTTTTCAGTACAATTTCTTTTAAGTAATAGAATTATAAAAAAATTTAAATGTCTCTATTTCACTACCCATAAATAACTATTGATGTGACTTCAGAAATTTTATTAAGTATTTTAGAAAGTATATTTTATTATATAACTTAATATGATAATCATGTCATAAACTGATCTCCATGCTACTGAATATTCTCAGAAATTATAACATTAAATGGGTATATAGAGTTTTACTATTATTTTATTCACTGCACATTAGTCTGGTTCCATTTTTATTATAATAAACAATGCTATCTATGGGTAAACTTGCTCATACAATTTTGGACATTTCTCTCATCATTTTCTTAGGATACAACTTAGAATGAAGGACATAATTTATTCATAAGATACAAATATTGTTTAGGCTCGTGATAGGTACTTAAAAACTGCTATCCAAAAAACCATCATATTACATGCCCCTCAGCAATATACAAAAATGTCTCTATTTCTGAATCATATATAAAACCAGGCATATCATTAATTTAAATTAATTTTTGACCAGGTTGATTACAGAAAAAGAAGTGTATTGTGCATTCACTAGGTAACTTATAAAGCTCAATTTTCCTGAGGCCATTTGTAATTCTTCTAATAAATTGCTTCTTCTTTGTAATAGTTTTATTTTTCCTATTACTCTGTAACAGCTCTTTTTTATACTAAGTATATTAACCCATCATCATGAAAGTTGTATTTTTAAAGTTTTCCACTTTATAAAAAATATGTATTTTGGACATACCTCATGGCATGTGGGACCTTAATTCCCTCACCAGGAAAGGAAATGAACTCAGGCCCCATGCAGTGGAAGCATGGAGTCTTAACCACTGGACCACTAGGGAAGTCCCTCCACTTGGTCTTTTAATTTTGTTTGGTTCTTTCGGATGATGCATAAAATTTTTAATATTTATACATTCAAATCTAGCAGTTATTTCCTTTGAAGTTCACATCTTACATTAAGTCAAAGGAAGGCCAACCCAAAATAGGCTCCAATAAATACTCATATATTCTTATAGCAGTTCCCACGGTCAGGTATTAGTTCTTAACACCATCTCTGGTTCATTCTCCTTCCTTTATGACCTCATTATTTTGTCTACTATCTATAAAAATCTGTGCATATGTGAGTGTGCACGTGCACACTTACACATGCACACCTGTCTCAATTTCTTTTTTTTCTCATTGTATTTAAAATATTTGGACTAACATTCCTTTCCTTAGCGGCCTTTCCAAATGGTGTGCTAAAATTCCTTAAACAGCAACTGTGAATACAGGGATCTTCTGTTCTATGATATAATCCCAATCTGTTCTAAATAAATCCTACTACTTCATATTTTCAATTATTAAGGCTTCTCTTCTTTCTCATGATCACCATCTCCATAGAATGAAGGATCCAAATGCTATGAAATCTCTGTCATCTCAGTCTCTGATAGATACAATCCTGCAGATTAAATGACTAAAATCTCTGCCACAAAAATGACTGGCAAAAGTAATGAGTGAACTCAACGTTACCCTATTGGCTGGCTGCTGAATAAATGTAACATGGATTTCTGAGTTTGCCAGAACTTAAGCCACTAGAGACTTAGAGGATCAGAAGTCAATACCTTGAACTAAGCTCTCTGGACTAGTAGCTAGAAAAATGGAGAATATCTGTTTCTAAGAGCTGTCAACCAGGTAACAAACAAGCTGGGGAAAAATTCAACTTGAAAACTCACTAAATCCTTATAATAGGAAAGATGAGCAAGAGGCAAAATGACAAAAAAAAAAAAAAAGTCAATGAAAGGAATTCATCACAATACAACCTTAAAAAAATCACATGTAGCTAAAACCAAAATTTCTAGCATTATCAATTATGATAATATTCAACATCCTTGAATTACATTAGTAACTCTTTAAAGGCATTCACCTGGAGCCAAAACTTATTTCTGGACCTATCATATGTCATATTATGTTGGCATCTTTTCCAAACACTAGGTAGCAAATTTTCAGTGACCCTTCAGCTTCCTGTTGACCTCTGCAATAGAAATCCTGCCATCTGTCACCTCCAGTTCTTTTTTTGTTTGTTTTATTGTTGTTTGGGGGTCACTTCTATTGGTCTTTCATTTATCTGTTTTCATCCATCTTTGTTCTTTGCCCATGTGGGCCTCCCATCGCAGTGGCCTCTCTCACTGCAGAGCACCGGCTCTGGGCACATGCGCTCCAGAGCTTCGGCTCAGCAGTTGGACATATCGGTCCAGCCACTCCACGACACGTGGGATCTTTCCTACTAGGGATTGAACCAGTGCCCCTTCCACTGCAAGGCAGTGTCCCTACCCACTGGACCACCAGGGAAGCACCCACCTCCAGTTCTGATCAGGGGTAGAGAGAAGAGTCAGAATCTGAAGCCATAGAGAGGTGATTTTATAGAATGGGAGTAATATGGAAGCCAAGGCAGCTGGATTATTCTCCAGGCTCTTCTACTAAGTAGGAGTGTGGACATTTTGAGGGCATGTCCCTCTTCTGGGCCCCAGGATAATGGTATAAAATAAGAGCAATGGCCATGAAAAGATGTTCAACATTGCTAATTATTAGACAAATGCAAAAAATACACGAGGTACCACCTCACACCAGTCAGAACGGCCACCATCAAAAAATCTACAAAGAGGGCTTCCCTGGTGGTCCACTGGGTAAGGACACCGCCTTGCAGTGCAAGGGGCACTGTTTCGATCCCTGGCCTGGGAAGATCCCACGTGTCGTGGAGCAGCTGGACCAATGTGTCTAACTACAGAGAGGGAGCTCTGGAGTGCATGCGCCCAGAGTCATTGCTCTGAGACGAGAGGGGTCATTGCAATGGGAGACCCACACAGACCAAAGAACAAATATAAATGAATGAAATATCAATAGAAGTGGACAAAAAAAAAAAAAAAAGTGAATACTGCCTAACATTTACTACAGGTCTGTGCAATAGGACAGCATCATAGGCTGAAGTTACCCAAAGACAAGAGGCATCATTGATGTAACTGGAGAATTTTATTCTACTAGAGTTTATGTTATAAAAAATCTGGGCCAGATATACCTCAGTATATGCTTATCTGTGCGGAAAAGGAAAACAAATCAGCAAATTTTAGGTCTGTTTTAATTTTTCTCAGTTAGATATAGTAGAATGTTAAGAGCGGTTACATATTACAAATATTACTGATTATTTGCTGAAGAATTATATAAATATCTATCCCTAGGTCTAGAATTTGTTTGATGCCATACTTGTAGCTGGTCTCTGAATTTAAGATTTAAGCAGAATTCTGAAGACACCATTTCAAAGTGGTTTAATTAACCTTGTCTAACTTACTGGATAGATTTGTTAATCTAACCATCTTCCTCTGAATGTCTGTCTGCCCAGAACTATACTATGTGCTGAAGATATAAAAAGATTAATATACAGTGCATGTGAAAACAGTGTACATAACACGATTAGTATCAAACTAAAGGGAAGATTGAACAGAGACAGCCTCTTAGACAAGCTAAAGACACAAATTCTTTATATACTGGCTCAAGAAGGGCTACTCATTTAAGCCTTACTTTGGAGTAAGGTGAGTGTTATGTGGGGAATGATTTAAGATTATTAGGCCCAGCCTCTTCTCTATGGCCCTGAGTCATTCAGCTCTAAGACCAAATATAAATACTCCATTTGGTAATTCAGAAGTGTTTCAGGTACCAGAGACTCATATATTTGAGTAGGGAGTCTGGCATAAAGACCACCTAATGTTTGGAGTTTACTTCTTAGGGATTTTCACTCTTCAATCATATTTACCTTTCAATCAATCCTTCCTAGTCACATTCCCTCGTCTCCTTGAAAGGAGCTCTAATAAATCAATATCCTCCTGTTTGGAGCATTTCTAGTAATATTATCATTACCTAAGGAATTGAAATGCCCATTACAAAAAAGGCAACAGGTAGGTACTCCCAGGTTTGCTCCTTAGCCAGATCTAGATAGGGATACACACAAAATGCCAAAGGGAGCACAGGAAGGGGAGTATCCTGGAGGGTGGCCTCTAAGCTGGAGCACAAAAAGAAATGCAATTTCCAGAAGCACAAGATTTGATCAACTTAACCACAATATGAGAGTAAGACGGTCCTCTAGATAGTAAGATCAGTTCTGGCAAAAGCAAACAAGAGTACCCATGTTTTTCAGATTATACTCATACAGTATATGCTTATCTGTGCGGAAAAGGAAAACAAATCAGCAAATTTTAGGTCTGTTTTAATTTTTCTCAGTTAGATATAGTAGAATGTTAAGAGCGGTTACATATTACAAATATTACTGATTATTTGCTGAAGAATTATATAAATATCTATCCCTAGGTCTAGAATTTGTTTGATGCCATACTTGTAGCTGGTCTCTGAATTTAAGATTTAAGCAGAATTCTGAAGACACCATTTCAAAGTGGTTTAATTAACCTTGTCTAACTTACTGGATAGATTTGTTAATCTAACCATCTTCCTCTGAATGTCTGTCTGCCCAGAACTATACTATGTGCTGAAGATATAAAAAGATTAATATACAGTGCATGTGAAAACAGTGTACATAACACGATTAGTATCAAACTAAAGGGAAGATTGAACAGAGACAGCCTCTTAGACAAGCTAAAGACACAAATTCTTTATATACTGGCTCAAGAAGGGCTACTCATTTAAGCCTTACTTTGGAGTAAGGTGAGTGTTATGTGGGGAATGATTTAAGATTATTAGGCCCAGCCTCTTCTCTATGGCCCTGAGTCATTCAGCTCTAAGACCAAATATAAATACTCCATTTGGTAATTCAGAAGTGTTTCAGGTACCAGAGACTCATATATTTGAGTAGGGAGTCTGGCATAAAGACCACCTAATGTTTGGAGTTTACTTCTTAGGGATTTTCACTCTTCAATCATATTTACCTTTCAATCAATCCTTCCTAGTCACATTCCCTCGTCTCCTTGAAAGGAGCTCTAATAAATCAATATCCTCCTGTTTGGAGCATTTCTAGTAATATTATCATTACCTAAGGAATTGAAATGCCCATTACAAAAAAGGCAACAGGTAGGTACTCCCAGGTTTGCTCCTTAGCCAGATCTAGATAGGGATACACACAAAATGCCAAAGGGAGCACAGGAAGGGGAGTATCCTGGAGGGTGGCCTCTAAGCTGGAGCACAAAAAGAAATGCAATTTCCAGAAGCACAAGATTTGATCAACTTAACCACAATATGAGAGTAAGACGGTCCTCTAGATAGTAAGATCAGTTCTGGCAAAAGCAAACAAGAGTACCCATGTTACTTTTTGAATACACAAAGTTTTGTGTAGCAAAACAATAGGTCGGGGGTGGAGAGTAACAGTCTGAACTAAAATGCTTGAACTGTACCATTAAACTGGACGGGGTGGGGGAGGTCTTAACTACTTATCTGGAGAAAATAGATCAGAATGGGACAAAATGAGAGGTAGAAAAGCAAAACAATGTCAATTATAAAAAATATTAATTTTTCATTTTTTAGTTATTAATACCAAATTTTCCTTTAGCTTCAGACCCAAAGGCAACATTTTCTTCTAGAGAGGAAGTAAACATAATGTTTCAAGCATGTGCTTCATAATGCAAAAGTTGTATTTTATGTTGTAGTTTTTCCTTAAAACTTCATTTCAACCAGCACTGAAATTCACTCAAAATAAAGAGAAAAAGATATTACTTCAAAGAAACAAAGATTAAATGCTACCATTTTCACAGCTTCAGACCAAGGCAAAAATCTATTACATTTGATATAGCTTCTCCCCTGTACAAAGAACAAATGTCAAATAAAAATCTAATAGTCCAACAAATGTCAAGTGAAGAGATTATCATTAGCACTTAAGCAAATTCTTAAGACAAGCATGTCTGAACATACTACAACAAAAAGAAACGATAACTGAGCTTTAAAGATGAATTAGTGGGAGTATAGACAATATACATATTTGGCAACTGTGTCAACATAAACTTTGGTAAAATGGCTAAGCAATGCCAATTATTTTAATTCTTTTTTAAAGAAGATGATTCTTCTCTTATTTCTCTTTAATTTTCCACATGGAGAAGCACATGACTTTGAGCTGTAATCCTCATCAGTTCCTTACTTTTGACATGTCTCTGAAGGGCTCATATGCAAAAGACTCAAGAGTTCTGCAAAATGTCCAGAAGGAAGCTTGAGGCTTGGACGACTATTACTTTTAAGGAATTGAAATGCCCATTACAAAAAAGGCAACAGGTAGGTACTCCCAGGTTTGCTCCTTAGCCAGATCTAGATAGGGATACACACAAAATGCCAAAGGGAGCACAGGAAGGGGAGTATCCTGGAGGGTGGCCTCTAAGCTGGAGCACAAAAAGAAATGCAATTTCCAGAAGCACAAGATTTGATCAACTTAACCACAATATGAGAGTAAGACGGTCCTCTAGATAGTAAGATCAGTTCTGGCAAAAGCAAACAAGAGTACCCATGTTACTTTTTGAATACACAAAGTTTTGTGTAGCAAAACAATAGGTCGGGGGTGGAGAGTAACAGTCTGAACTAAAATGCTTGAACTGTACCATTAAACTGGACGGGGTGGGGGAGGTCTTAACTACTTATCTGGAGAAAATAGATCAGAATGGGACAAAATGAGAGGTAGAAAAGCAAAACAATGTCAATTATAAAAAATATTAATTTTTCATTTTTTAGTGATTAATACCAAATTTTCCTTTAGCTTCAGACCCAAAGGCAACATTTTCTTCTAGAGAGGAAGTAAACATAATGTTTCAAGCATGTGCTTCATAATGCAAAAGTTGTATTTTATGTTGTAGTTTTTCCTTAAAACTTCATTTCAACCAGCACTGAAATTCACTCAAAATAAAGAAGAAAAAGATATTACTTCAAAGAAACAAAGATTAAATGCTACCATTTTCACAGCTTCAGACCAAGGCAAAAATCTATTACATTTGATATAGCTTCTCCCCTGTACAAAGAACAAATGTCAAATAAAAATCTAATAGTCCAACAAATGTCAAGTGAAGAGATTATCATTAGCACTTAAGCAAATTCTTAAGACAAGCATGTCTGAACATACTACAACAAAAAGAAACGATAACTGAGCTTTAAAGATGAATTAGTGGGAGTATAGACAATATACATATTTGGCAACTGTGTCAACATAAACTTTGGTAAAATGGCTAAGCAATGCCAATTATTTTAATTCTTTTTTAAAGAAGATGATTCTTCTCTTATTTCTCTTTAATTTTCCACATGGAGAAGCACATGACTTTGAGCTGTAATCCTCATCAGTTCCTTACTTTTGACATGTCTCTGAAGGGCTCATATGCAAAAGACTCAAGAGTTCTGCAAAATGTCCAGAAGGAAGCTTGAGGCTTGGACGACACGTTTCAAATACTATTTTAGGAAAGAAACCCTTTTACATTATTTAAGCAACTGAAAACCTGTGTTCAAGGAACTTTTGCTTTTAGAAAAAGACTATGAAACTTTGGAAAGAGGAAATATTATAAATCAAGAAAAAATTAAAACGAAGCATGGCAACAAAATCTTGTCAGACTCACAGACTAGGTTCCACGTCAAAGGTTTCCCAGTTTCCTTCACCCCCCCAGCTTTCCCTCTCTATTTTTGTTTATATTTGCTCCTAGTTATCTGAGGAGAAAAATTGGTGCTTTTCTGTTCCCAAGTAGATATGATCCTGTGCTAACAAGAGGGTACCTGAACCTAGGACATAGAAAATGATGCAAGCATTACTTTAAATTTGTTTTGGGGTTATAAATGAAAATTTTGTCTTCCAATTGATTTTTTAGCATTTATTTATTTATTTATTAAGCTTTATTTATTTATTTAAACTTCTAAGTGGAAGCAGAATTTTCCAAGCATTCTGCTTAAAAAAATTTTTTCAGCTTGTTTGCTTCACTTTTTACCACTAAAATGTATACTTCAAATGGGCAAACTTTTATGTAAAAATTGTACCTTAATAAAAATTTTCTTGAAAAGAAACAAATCATTGTGTACAAACAATAGGTCTGGGGTTTTGTGCCTTTTTCCTAATACTTCAACCATTTATTAAATGGAAATCACATCATACTTCCCTGAGGAGATTCTCTCTAATTGCCTCTGATCCTTCAGTAATCATTTCTAATAGTCATGTACGTTTCTGCTTGCTTCAATATAAAAATTGATTTTTAAAATGTGATTATTTGCTAGTAAAAAATGAAATTAGTGGGAGTATAGACAATATACATATTTGGCAACTGTGTCAACATAAACTTTGGTAAAATGGCTAAGCAATGCCAATTATTTTAATTCTTTTTTAAAGAAGATGATTCTTCTCTTATTTCTCTTTAATTTTCCACATGGAGAAGCACATGACTTTGAGCTGTAATCCTCATCAGTTCCTTACTTTTGACATGTCTCTGAAGGGCTCATATGCAAAAGACTCAAGAGTTCTGCAAAATGTCCAGAAGGAAGCTTGAGGCTTGGACGACACGTTTCAAATACTATTTTAGGAAAGAAACCCTTTTACATTATTTAAGCAACTGAAAACCTGTGTTCAAGGAACTTTTGCTTTTAGAAAAAGACTATGAAACTTTGGAAAGAGGAAATATTATAAATCAAGAAAAAATTAAAACGAAGCATGGCAACAAAATCTTGTCAGACTCACAGACTAGGTTCCACGTCAAAGGTTTCCCAGTTTCCTTCACCCCCCCAGCTTTCCCTCTCTATTTTTGTTTATATTTGCTCCTAGTTATCTGAGGAGAAAAATTGGTGCTTTTCTGTTCCCAAGTAGATATGATCCTGTGCTAACAAGAGGGTACCTGAACCTAGGACATAGAAAATGATGCAAGCATTACTTTAAATTTGTTTTGGGGTTATAAATGAAAATTTTGTCTTCCAATTGATTTTTTAGCATTTATTTATTTATTTATTAAGCTTTATTTATTTATTTAAACTTCTAAGTGGAAGCAGAATTTTCCAAGCATTCTGCTTAAAAAAATTTTTTCAGCTTGTTTGCTTCACTTTTTACCACTAAAATGTATACTTCAAATGGGCAAACTTTTATGTAAAAATTGTACCTTAATAAAAATTTTCTTGAAAAGAAACAAATCATTGTGTACAAACAATAGGTCTGGGGTTTTGTGCCTTTTTCCTAATACTTCAACCATTTATTAAATGGAAATCACATCATACTTCCCTGAGGAGATTCTCTCTAATTGCCTCTGATCCTTCAGTAATCATTTCTAATAGTCATGTACGTTTCTGCTTGCTTCAATATAAAAATTGATTTTTAAAATGTGATTATTTGCTTTTCTACTTAGAAACATGAAAAATACTACTGTTAAAAGACTTTTGAGTTTGAAAGTTATACTAGCACATAACTTGCGTAATACAAAAGACTAGTGGTTAGTACACTGGAAGTGAAAATGTTAGTCCCTCAAGTCGATTCAGCTCTCTGTGACTCCATGGACTGTAGCCCACCAGGCTCCTCTGTCCATGAGATTCTCCAGGTAAGAATACTGGAGTAGGCTGTCATTCCCTTCTCCAGGAGATCTTCCCAACGCAGAGAAGTACATTGAAAGAGGTTTCCTAATTTGCTAGCATAAAAATTTGGTTGTAGATCTTATTACTTTCATTCTTCTGTCTCTTCTCTAGAGGTTATTTTTCATTTTGTTTGTTTTGTTTACCTCTTTGATATTCTTTCTTGATTCCCTGAATACTTGCTATTTAATTTTCCCCAACTGCTGTCCTCTCTTACCACAATTTATGTTGTAACTGAAATAAGTGATGTCCTCAAAGATTAAATTGATGAGAACAGCATATGAGATGGATGTTCCCGTTAGCTAAATAGTCCACATAGAAATGGCTGTGTGGTAAGTCATTACCTCAAGAGGTTCTCTGCAATGAAAATTTTATAAGCTGTGATACTCTGAGGTAAAATTCAACGTTAATTCCTGAGGATATCGTAAAAATAATTAAAACAAAATTTTCCATTCATCTTAATTGATATGTCAGAAAAATGTCTGTTAACATTTCAGTCTTGAAAACAGGAACACGGGGCTTCCCTGGTGGTCCAGTGGGTAAGGACACCACCTTGCAGTGCAAGGGGTGCCGGTTCGATTCCTGGCCTGGGAGGATCCCACGTGCCGTGGAGCGGCTGGACCGATGTGTCCAATTACCAAGCCAGAGCTCTGGAGCGCATGCACCCAGAGCTGGTGCTCTGCAACGACAGACGCCACTGCGATGGGAGGCCCACACGAGCCAAAAAACAAAGATGGATGAAAATAGATAAATGAAAGACCAATAGAACTGGCCCGCCCGCCTCCCTCCCTCCCCACCCCACCCTCCTCAAATAAATAAATAAATAAATAAATCTTTTTAAAAAAAAGAAAAGAAAACAGGAACAAACTACGTCCCTTAGTAATTTACACAAATCATAGTTGGGGGAGGGGATAAAGAAAGGGCAGTGGTGGCAATAATACTCAGGAGAACAACAGTAATGTCTCACTTCGCAAATAATTTATAAAAATAATTGTAAGCAGTAAGAAGAGGTTGATATTACCAGGGAAAACCTATACTAATATTGTATTTATTCTCTTCAATACATTCCAGAGCATCTATAATAACAATTATAATACTTCTCAAATAAGTATGGATAATAGTAACAATAGCAATTAAATCAAATCTGTGTCAGGCCTGGTGTTAAGCAGTAATAATCCTTATAAAAAAAGTGATGTAAACTCTTTGCTGGTGACTCAACTGCCATTTGTAAACACTTTTTTATTTGTCCTTCTGCTGGAAAGGCTACAAAAGAAATAACTTGTTTTCTAAGCCTCCCTTACCTTTAGTTCTAGTCAAAAAGGTAAAGAAATTATGTGTCGGTTGGGGGAAAGATTTTTCTTCCTGAAAAACGAGAAAGGCACCAAGTTCTCCTGCAGCCATCTTACCAAGCCACTTAGTTATCCCCCTGCTTGTCCCTGTCATCTGAGGAGGGAGGGTCTGGAGTTGCAACAATCATCTTGAAGCCATGAATGAGAAGTCAAGAGACAGAGAGGCACAGCACCCAGATGCCTCAAACCCTAAGCTGTTGAGGCAACCTAGAATTTATCACCTCTGAGACATCTACTTATACTAGATAATTATGTGTCTTCAGTATTTAAGCAGCTAGTAAGCTTTCTGTTACTTCTAGCTTATGCTTTAGGATAAATAGCTATATAAAGCAAATTATAGATGAAGGACAGCAAAGCTGACTTCCCTAAAGTCACACAGCTAGAAGTGGTAGAGGCATGATTTTCAAAACCCTGTTCTACAATGTCTTTCATTCCCAAAGGAAATGGCTCTGCAACGACAGACGCCACTGCGATGGGAGGCCCACACGAGCCAAAAAACAAAGATGGATGAAAATAGATAAATGAAAGACCAATAGAACTGGCTCGCCCGTCCCCCTTCTTCCCCACCCCACCCTCCTCAAATAAATAAATAAATAAATAAATCTTTTTAAAAAAAAGAAAAGAAAACAGGAACAAACTACGTCCCTTAGTAATTTACACAAATCATAGTTGGGGGAGGGGATAAAGAAAGGGCAGTGGTGGCAATAATACTCAGGAGAACAACAGTAATGTCTCACTTCGCAAATAATTTATAAAAATAATTGTAAGCAGTAAGAAGAGGTTGATATTACCAGGGAAAACCTATACTAATATTGTATTTATTCTCTTCAATACATTCCAGAGCATCTATAATAACAATTATAATACTTCTCAAATAAGTATGGATAATAGTAACAATAGCAATTAAATCAAATCTGTGTCAGGCCTGGTGTTAAGCAGTAATAATCCTTATAAAAAAAGTGATGTAAACTCTTTGCTGGTGACTCAACTGCCATTTGTAAACACTTTTTTATTTGTCCTTCTGCTGGAAAGGCTACAAAGAAATAACTTGTTTTCTAAGCCTCCCTTACCTTTAGTTCTAGTCAAAAAGGTAAAGAAATTATGTGTCGGTTGGGGGAAAGATTTTTCTTCCTGAAAAACGAGAAAGGCACCAAGTTCTCCTGCAGCCATCTTACCAAGCCACTTAGTTATCCCCCTGCTTGTCCCTGTCATCTGAGGAGGGAGGGTCTGGAGTTGCAACAATCATCTTGAAGCCATGAATGAGAAGTCAAGAGACAGAGAGGCACAGCACCCAGATGCCTCAAACCCTAAGCTGTTGAGGCAACCTAGAATTTATCACCTCTGAGACATCTACTTATACTAGATAATTATGTGTCTTCAGTATTTAAGCAGCTAGTAAGCTTTCTGTTACTTCTAGCTTATGCTTTAGGATAAATAGCTATATAAAGCAAATTATAGATGAAGGACAGCAAAGCTGACTTCCCTAAAGTCACACAGCTAGAAGTGGTAGAGGCATGATTTCAACTCAGACATTTTGTCTTCAGTGTTTTAAATCCCTGTTCTACAATGTCTTTCATTCCCAAAGGAAATGGCATGGTGTTTGAAAACAGTTACTTTCCTTTCCTTCTTTGTCGTCCTAATGTTTTCCAATTCTACCTCTTTCTATCTCCTCTGCTTCCTCAATATGACATCCTGACATGTACCTAAAGTTTGGTCTTTGTGCCACTGTCGAATGATGTCTGAAAATATTTTAATATTATGGTATCTTTAAAGCCAACAGGCAAATAACCTTCCTCAGTGACTGCTCTAAGTTAGCATATTTTTAATTTTTTCATTCATCCATCCATCTTTCTGCACACTTACTGAGTTTCCACTAGGTGCCTGGCCCTTAGATATAGCTTCTCTAATAGTTCAGCTGGTAAAGAATCTGCCTGAAATGTGGGAGACCCCAGTTGGGTTTCTGGGTTGGGAAGATCCCTTGGAGAAAGAATAGGCTATCCACTCCAATATTCTTGGGTTTCCTTGGTGGCTCAGCTGGTAAAGAATCTTCCTGCAATGTGGAAGACCTGGGTTAGGTAGATCTCCTGGAGGAGGGCATGGCAACCCCCTCCACTATTCTTGCCTGGAGAATCCCATCTACAGAGGAGCCTCATGAGCTACGTTCCATGGGATTGCAAAGAATCGGACATGACTGAGCAACTAACACTGAGACACAGGTAACAGGGCTAGTATCTCACAGCTGATTCACACATGAACTTATATGGGGAAATATTGTTTATTAATATATTATATAAATGCATTACAGTCAAAAGCATAATAAAACAAGTGTAAACCAACTATGATTTTAGCAGAGGGACAGAGCAATTGACTTTGTCTGGGGTCATCTCAAGGATTCCAGAGGCTGTGCTTGAGCTGAATTGTATCATGTTCAAATGTAATTAGTTACTACGCTCAGATGTAGGCAGATAAACCAGTCAATCCTAAAGGAAATCAACCCTAAATATTCATTGGAAGGACTAATGTTGAAGCTGAAGCTCCAATACTTTTACCACCTGATGCAATGAGCCAACTTACTGGAAAAGACCCTGAAGCTGGGTAAAACTGAAGGCAAAAGAAGAAGGGGGCAGCAGAGAAAGAGATAGTTTGACAGGATCACCAGCTCAATGGACATGAATTTGAGCAAACTCCAAGAGATTGGAGGACAGAGAAGCATGGTGTGCTGTAGTCCATGGGGTTGCAAAGAGTTGGACATGACTTAGCAACTGAACGACAAAAGGCAAATAATATCCTTGATGTCCAACTCAGCTGTCATGTGTTCAATGTTTAGATATAAAAAAATATGTATATACTACTTTTGTAATTGTTGCGTCATTTTAACCTTTTTATATTTAGAAGAACCAAAATCAAGTACATTAACATGGTACATTTAATTTTGATGTGTAAAATTAAAATTTCCACAGAGACCTAACAAAGCTAGACTATTAGCATGTTCTTAAGCTTCTGATTCTTACTGATACTTTCAATAATTACTTGTATTAAAGTGCTGCAGTTTATCAATGTATTCAGCTTCAGACACCTTTGCAAATAGCAACCAGAGATTTATATACCCTTGTACAATTTACAAATATTTTTAGTATTTAATATGAACACAAAAATACTAAAATTCAATCCACTCACTTTCACTTTTCATGTTTAAAATTATTGTAACAAATTATGAACATCTAGTTTTTAAACTGGGAATGGCTATAACTCTGCCCTTTAACCTCTAATTCTGATTCTGTTCTTTTTTCTGATAATTTCAAGTAGGTCATTTCTCCCTCATCTTTTAGTTCCAAGATACCTTTTTATTCTGTGCATTATTTATTAAATTAAAGGGACTTATCAAACACAAACTTAGAATATTCTGAATTAATGAGATTATATGGACAATATATGACTATCTTAATCTAAAATAAAACATGGCAGTGTCTGAAGCATCTTTCTGAGGTCATCAACAACAGAGCTAAAAATATTACTATCACTTACAATATATTTTATTACATTTTATAGGCTGACTACATTTTTCATATACCACTTTCACTTGTGTTTCTATTTCTGTTAGTTGCTGTCCTGTGAAATCCCAATCATGCTGGCATGACTTTTTGATTTTCCATGAAATTAAGTGTCTTCTTTCACAATAACATCTTTAATACTCTGTTACTATACTTATTGTATTGTGACTGTTTTTGAAATTCTATTCCCTGGGTCTGCAATACAGATAAGATTCTTATCTGTGTAGTATATAATACCTGTTTTCAAAACTGAGCAGAAGGAGTTTTTTTTTGCTGCTGTATTATTTCTATCTTAAGCTTTACCTTTGTTACATAAAAATATTTTAATGCTGACTAGTATCAAAACAGTAAATTTGGAGTCCAAAAGGTAGAATTCGTTCTTTAGTGTTTGTGACACTGGACCAGACATCAATCTCTCTAGACCTCCAGTTTCCTATTTCTCAAGAGAAGAGCTTGAGCTGGGAAATTTCTTGACGAGACATTTCCAAAATGCCTTTGGACATGGTGGTCACTCGGTCCTGAAATGTCTTAAATATATGAGTTTAAACTCCCTCTAGGACAAACCCTGGAACAAGAATTTGAGGCCAAGTAGTATGCTTGGTAGTTATTCTAGGAAACAGAGAAGGAAAGTAGGAACTGAGACCAGTTAGGGGAAAGACAATGAGGATGTTACTAAGTAAGTGCTTTCATATCACTGGGATGTTTTGTATGCTGTAGAACCTGCTCCCCAGAGTTACCCCACCCAAAGATTGAGGCAACCAGGACATTTGTACACCCAATGCCTATTAGTCACTGGTTGGGGACTACTCTCAGTAGCATGAACATCTAGTTTTTAAACTGGGAATGGCTATAACTCTGCCCTTTAACCTCTAATTCTGATTCTGTTCTTTTTTCTGATAATTTCAAGTAGGTCATTTCTCCCTCATCTTTTAGTTCCAAGATACCTTTTTATTCTGTGCATTATTTATTAAATTAAAGGGACTTATCAAACACAAACTTAGAATATTCTGAATTAATGAGATTATATGGACAATATATGACTATCTTAATCTAAAATAAAACATGGCAGTGTCTGAAGCATCTTTCTGAGGTCATCAACAACAGAGCTAAAAATATTACTATCACTTACAATATATTTTATTACATTTTATAGGCTGACTACATTTTTCATATACCACTTTCACTTGTGTTTCTATTTCTGTTAGTTGCTGTCCTGTGAAATCCCAATCATGCTGGCATGACTTTTTGATTTTCCATGAAATTAAGTGTCTTCTTTCACAATAACATCTTTAATACTCTGTTACTATACTTATTGTATTGTGACTGTTTTTGAAATTCTATTCCCTGGGTCTGCAATACAGATAAGATTCTTATCTGTGTAGTATATAATACCTGTTTTCAAAACTGAGCAGAAGGAGTTTTTTTTTGCTGCTGTATTATTTCTATCTTAAGCTTTACCTTTGTTACATAAAAATATTTTAATGCTGACTAGTATCAAAACAGTAAATTTGGAGTCCAAAAGGTAGAATTCGTTCTTTAGTGTTTGTGACACTGGACCAGACATCAATCTCTCTAGACCTCCAGTTTCCTATTTCTCAAGAGAAGAGCTTGAGCTGGGAAATTTCTTGACGAGACATTTCCAAAATGCCTTTGGACATGGTGGTCACTCGGTCCTGAAATGTCTTAAATATATGAGTTTAAACTCCCTCTAGGACAAACCCTGGAACAAGAATTTGAGGCCAAGTAGTATGCTTGGTAGTTATTCTAGGAAACAGAGAAGGAAAGTAGGAACTGAGACCAGTTAGGGGAAAGACAATGAGGATGTTACTAAGTAAGTGCTTTCATATCACTGGGATGTTTTGTATGCTGTAGAACCTGCTCCCCAGAGTTACCCCACCCAAAGATTGAGGCAACCAGGACATTTGTACACCCAATGCCTATTAGTCACTGGTTGGGGACTACTCTCAGTAGCCCAAGAGGAAGGACTTTATTCACCAGCACTTTCAGATTGCCATGCAGGGCTTTAGCATCCGGAATTCTCAAGCAAAGACACAGGTGTAAAGAATTTTAAGTTGAGCAAGTATGCACTGAAATGAGCTGAAAGCATAGGCAGGATCTGCTACACCACTCCTTCTAGTGTTCATCTCCCAATCTATCGGGCTGACTTGTGACCATCCTCTGAACTAGTTCAAATGTACATCATCAGTACACAGCTTCTGTTGCTCCTGAACTCTGTCATAGCACATATTTCATTATAGGAATGATGGCATTGCATGCCTAGCTCCACTAAACTCTAAATTCTTTCTATCTTTAGTAGTCTACCTACATCTGTTTCAGTAATGTTACTGAATAAGACTGTGGTTCTTTCATAAAAATTTAGCATTCACCAAGCTGTGTCTTATTTAATTTCTATGAGGAAACAGAGCATGCAGAAATTACTACAGTTGCTTATGCCAAATAGCCATTGCTATCGTGTAACTCAAATTATTTAGACATCAAAATAGTGGAATAGTTTATGCTGACATTTTAATGTTGCTATTAAATTCATAATACCAAAAATGTGGTGAGCCATGTTAGAAAATTCATCCAGCAGTAGCTCCAACAAGCATATATTGAATGTCTACCTAATATGTTTAAGGCTTTGTTCTGCTTAAAGCTTTACCATTATTCTATATATCTTATACATATAATTGAACCTGAGGTCAAACCTAATGTTTAAATATTAAACTAAAATCAGATTAACAAAAAACATCAATCAAACTAATTTGAGCACATTAACTTTAACAAAGGTAACATTATCAGATTTAATTTTCACTGATAATTTATAAAAAGAAGCTTGCCTAGCAATGTATTAAAATTGTCTCTTCTATGTGAAGATGCATTTTTCACGCACTGTCAGGACTCTGTTACTTTATATAAACAGTACACCATCTTCAAAGCAGTTTTGTATTTTTCCACTGATAGAAGCTTATCCCACTAGTTATTGTATTAGCTATCAGAGCTGGCTTTTTTCCACAGTACTAGGAGAAACAGAGACTTCAAAGTTTGGGAAAGGACTGACCCTAGAGGCTACTGAACCAAAAAAACACAACTCCTTAGCACATTTAAAGATTGCCATTGCCAGGGTTTTAAAGCATTCCGGAATTCTCAAGCAAAGACACAGGTGTAAAGAATTTTAAGTTGAGCAAGTATGCACTGAAATGAGCTGAAAGCATAGGCAGGATCTGCTACACCACTCCTTCTAGTGTTCATCTCCCAATCTATCGGGCTGACTTGTGACCATCCTCTGAACTAGTTCAAATGTACATCATCAGTACACAGCTTCTGTTGCTCCTGAACTCTGTCATAGCACATATTTCATTATAGGAATGATGGCATTGCATGCCTAGCTCCACTAAACTCTAAATTCTTTCTATCTTTAGTAGTCTACCTACATCTGTTTCAGTAATGTTACTGAATAAGACTGTGGTTCTTTCATAAAAATTTAGCATTCACCAAGCTGTGTCTTATTTAATTTCTATGAGGAAACAGAGCATGCAGAAATTACTACAGTTGCTTATGCCAAATAGCCATTGCTATCGTGTAACTCAAATTATTTAGACATCAAAATAGTGGAATAGTTTATGCTGACATTTTAATGTTGCTATTAAATTCATAATACCAAAAATGTGGTGAGCCATGTTAGAAAATTCATCCAGCAGTAGCTCCAACAAGCATATATTGAATGTCTACCTAATATGTTTAAGGCTTTGTTCTGCTTAAAGCTTTACCATTATTCTATATATCTTATACATATAATTGAACCTGAGGTCAAACCTAATGTTTAAATATTAAACTAAAATCAGATTAACAAAAAACATCAATCAAACTAATTTGAGCACATTAACTTTAACAAAGGTAACATTATCAGATTTAATTTTCACTGATAATTTATAAAAAGAAGCTTGCCTAGCAATGTATTAAAATTGTCTCTTCTATGTGAAGATGCATTTTTCACGCACTGTCAGGACTCTGTTACTTTATATAAACAGTACACCATCTTCAAAGCAGTTTTGTATTTTTCCACTGATAGAAGCTTATCCCACTAGTTATTGTATTAGCTATCAGAGCTGGCTTTTTTCCACAGTACTAGGAGAAACAGAGACTTCAGTTTGGGAGGACACAAGCAAAATCTTGTGTGTATCAAGACCCAGGGAAAGGAGCCATGACCCTAGAGGCTACTGAACCAAAACAAACTGCTAGCATTGGAGGGTCTCCTGTGGAGGCGTGGGCTGACCATAGCTCACCACAGGGACAGGGCACGGGTACCATCAGGCCAGGAAGGTCTCCCTTGGCATAAATGCTCTTAGAGTTTGCCATTAACCCTATCATTCAGCCCACAGATTCACAGGGCTGGGTTGCCTCAGGCTAAACAACTAACAGGAGGGAATGCAACCCACCCATCAGCAGATAATTGAATTAAAGCTTTACTGAGCAAGGCCGTGTCCACCAGAGCAAGACCTCCAGTTTTTCCCACTTCCAGTCCCTCCCATCAGGCCTCTTAGCCTCATCTATCAGAGGGCAGACAGAAGAAGCAAAAAGAAGCGCAGTCCCACAGTCCCACCTAAAACGAAAAGTTACAGTAAAGTTAATCACGATGAAAAGCAGAAAGTTATGTCCCCGATAAAGGTTCAAGATAAAAGCCCCAGAAAAAACAATTAAATGAAGTAGAGATAGGCAAACTTCCAGAGAAAGAGATATTCAGAATAATGATAGTAAAGATGATCCAGAATCTCAGGAAAACAATGGAAAAGATGCAAGAAATGTTTACCAAAAGCCTACAAAAACTAAAGTACAAACAAACAGAGATGAATAATATACTAGAAGGAATCAACAGCAGAATAACTGAGGCAGAAGAATAGATAAATGACCTGGAGGACAGAATGGTATAAATCACTGCTATAGAACAAAATATAGGAAAAAAAGAAAAGGAATGAAGACAGCCTAAGAGACCTCTGGAACAAGATTATATGCACCAACATTCACATGACAGGGTCCCAGAAGGAGAAGAGAGAGAGAAAGAACCTGAGAAAATACTTGAAGAGATAATAACTGAAAATGTCCCTAACAAGAGAAAGGAAAGAGTCAATCAAGCCCCTATATCACAGACCCAGGCAGGATAAATCCATTTTGTATTTTTCCACTGATAGAAGCTTATCCCACTAGTTATTGTATTAGCTATCAGAGCTGGCTTTTTTCCACAGTACTAGGAGAAACAGAGACTTCAGTTTTGGAGGACACAAGCAAAATCTTGTGTGTATCAAGACCCAGGGAAAGGAGCCATGACCCTAGAGGCTACTGAACCAAAACAAACTGCTAGCATTGGAGGGTCTCCTGTGGAGGCGTGGGCTGACCATAGCTCACCACAGGGACAGGGCACGGGTACCATCAGGCCAGGAAGGTCTCCCTTGGCATAAATGCTCTTAGAGTTTGCCATTAACCCTATCATTCAGCCCACAGATTCACAGGGCTGGGTTGCCTCAGGCTAAACAACTAACAGGGAGGGAATGCAACCCACCCATCAGCAGATAATTGAATTAAAGCTTTACTGAGCAAGGCCGTGTCCACCAGAGCAAGACCTCCAGTTTTTCCCACTTCCAGTCCCTCCCATCAGGCCTCTTAGCCTCATCTATCAGAGGGCAGACAGAAGAAGCAAAAAGAAGCGCAGTCCCACAGTCCCACCTAAAACGAAAAGTTACAGTAAAGTTAATCACGATGAAAAGCAGAAAGTTATGTCCCCGATAAAGGTTCAAGATAAAAGCCCCAGAAAAAACAATTAAATGAAGTAGAGATAGGCAAACTTCCAGAGAAAGAGATATTCAGAATAATGATAGTAAAGATGATCCAGAATCTCAGGAAAACAATGGAAAAGATGCAAGAAATGTTTACCAAAAGCCTACAAAAACTAAAGTACAAACAAACAGAGATGAATAATATACTAGAAGGAATCAACAGCAGAATAACTGAGGCAGAAGAATAGATAAATGACCTGGAGGACAGAATGGTAGAAATCACTGCTATAGAACAAAATATAGGAAAAAAAGAAAAGAAATGAAGACAGCCTAAGAGACCTCTGGGACAACATTAAATGGACCAACATTTGCATTAAAGGGGTCCCAGAAGGAGAACAGAGAAAGAATCTGAGAAAATATTTGAAGAGATTATAGCTGAAAACGTCTCTAACATGGGAAAGGAAAGAGTCAATCAAGCCCCTATATCACAGACCCAGGCAGGATAAATCCAAGAAGGAATACACTGAGACAAAATAGTAGTCAAACTGACAAAAACTGAAGACAGAGATAAAAAAGCATCAAGGGAAAAATGACCAATAACATACAAAGAAACTCCCATCAGGCTATCAGCTGATTTCTCAACAGAAACTCTACAAGCAAGAAGGGAATGGGACAATATATTTTAAATGATGAAGTAGAAGAACCTACAATCACGAATATTCTACCCAGCAAGACACTCAATCAGATATGACAGAAAAATCAAAAACTTTCCAGACAAGCAAAACTGAAGAGAATTCAGCACCACCAAACCAGTTTCACAATACATACTAAAGGAACTTCTCTAGGCAAGAAACACAAGAGAAAAAAGAAGACCTACAGCAAAAAAAAACAACCCAAACAATTAAGAAAACAGTAATAGGATCATACATACTGATAATTATCTTAAATGTAAATGGATTAAATGCACCAACCAAAAGATATTAACTGGGCAGATGAGAACATGTGCATATGTGCACTTCCACTTACCACATGCCTTGGCTTGATCCCCAAATTGTCTGTGATTATTTTATATTGTTAAATTAATCATGTTCTCATTATGCCTTACAATTTTAATTATCTTTTGCTTTGTGAAAACTGATAAACATCTTTTACTGTTGTGATTATATAACTATTACTCAATAACATTATATCATAGTTGGTCAAAAAAGTACAAACAAACAGAGATGAATAATAACTAGAAGGAATCAACAGCAGAATAAACTGTTTACAAAAGCCTACAAAAACTAAAGTACAAACAAACAGAGATGAATAATATACTAGAAGGAATCAACAGCAGAATAACTGAGGCAGAAGAATAGATAAATGACCTGGAGGACAGAATGGTAGAAATCACTGCTATAGAACAAAATATAGGAAAAAAAGAAAAGAAATGAAGACAGCCTAAGAGACCTCTGGGACAACATTAAATGGACCAACATTTGCATTAAAGGGGTCCCAGAAGGAAAACAGAGAAAGAATCTGAGAAAATATTTGAAGAGATTATAGCTGAAAACGTCTCTAACATGGGAAAGGAAAGAGTCAATCAAGCCCCTATATCACAGACCCAGGCAGGATAAATCCAAGAAGGAATACACTGAGACAAAATAGTAGTCAAACTGACAAAAACTGAAGACAGAGATAAAAAAGCATCAAGGGAAAAATGACCAATAACATACAAAGAAACTCCCATCAGGCTATCAGCTGATTTCTCAACAGAAACTCTACAAGCAAGAAGGGAATGGGACAATATATTTTAAATGATGAAGTAGAAGAACCTACAATCACGAATATTCTACCCAGCAAGACACTCAATCAGATATGACAGAAAAATCAAAAACTTTCCAGACAAGCAAAACTGAAGAGAATTCAGCACCACCAAACCAGTTTCACAATACATACTAAAGGAACTTCTCTAGGCAAGAAACACAAGAGAAAAAAGAAGACCTACAGAAAAAAAAAAAAAAAAACCCAAACAATTAAGAAAACAGTAATAGGATCATACATACTGATAATTATCTTAAATGTAAATGGATTAAATGCACCAACCAAAAGATATTAACTGGGCAGATGAGAACATGTGCATATGTGCACTTCCACTTACCACATGCCTTGGCTTGATCCCCAAATTGTCTGTGATTATTTTATATTGTTAAATTAATCATGTTCTCATTATGCCTTACAATTTTAATTATCTTTTGCTTTGTGAAAACTGATAAACATCTTTTACTGTTGTGATTATATAACTATTACTCAATAACATTATATCATAGTTGGTCAACAGAAAAATAGAACTCTATACCACAAAAACTACGATTTAACAGAAAATCTGTAATCACTTTTTAAAATCCAGATATATATCAGAATTATCTAGGAATTTTTTGAAAAATACAAATGCCCAGGTACTGCCTTTGTTTTCTCTCCAGACCTCCAGATATGTTTCTAATAAGCAGCAGCATTTAAAAACAACTGGACTATATCATGAGCTTTTACTTTTATCTAGTTTGTTTCACTTTTTCTATTTCACATTCAGTGTTCCCATTTCATTTAGTCCATGTTTTCCAATTTCTCCATCTCTCTTTTTTTTGATGTTCTTTCTCAAATTTTTATCAAGCAAAGTAGAATAAATTTTGTATACATATATATAAATAACATGTATAATATGTATATTTTAGAAAACTTATGAATTTTTGCATAATTAAAAAATTATGACATTTTTATTCTACTTGTCTGACTTAGTATGAACAGAATGCTAGATTTCTAATTAAAAAAACAGATGCCCAAAGCAATAAAATTTTTCTGTATAGCACAGGGAACTACAGTCAACAACTGTATCTACGTTTTCCATTATAATCTGTATCTATATTTTTCCATTATAAGTAGTAACTTATAATGGAAAATAATTCAAAAATAATATATGTGTAGATGTATAAATGAATCACCTGCTGTGTGCCTGAAGCATGTAAGCCAACTATACTTCAATAAAATATATTGAGAAAAAAATATATATTCTAAACTTCTTTTCATATTTGTCAGTTCTCAAACAAAATGTATGTTTTCTCTCTTATGCTTTAACAAAACATTCCTGACTTTATGGCCAATCTTGTGGGAAAATAAAAAGTACAAAAATGAGTAAGAGTTCCAAATTTCATAAGATTCATGATTTTCAAACTTTTGTGTACCTCCAAACAGTATGTTTTATTCAAGAAAGTTACCTTAAAAAGTTTCATCTGAGGACCCATTCAGCAGTGGACCTGAAGAGGTTGCTGCCAGCAGCAAGAGCAGCAGTCTCAAGAAAATCAAAAAGCTCTGAAGGCTATCCCAGGAAAACCAGAATGGACGGGTGTAACTTACAGAGATATTCCCCATCCGATCCCCAGAACCCAGTAACAATAAACACAGAAAAACAAAAACAAACAAACAAAAAATTTCATCTGATCACTTTTAGTCTTATCCAATCTTGACCTATTCAAACAAACTAAAAAAACTTTCCCAATTCTTTATCTTTTTTTTTTTTTAGATTTTTTTTTTTCTCCCCCGGGGGGCGGGTTGGGGAAGGAGCCGGGCAGGCAGGCCACATCTATTGGTCTTTCATTTATCCATTTTCATCCATCTTTGTTCTTTGGCCCGTGTGGGCCTCCCATCGCAGTGGCCTCTGTTGTCACAGAGTACTGGCTCTGGGCGCATGCACTCCAGAGCTCTGGCTTGGTAATTGGACACATCGGTCCAGCCACTCCACGGCATGTGGGATCTTCCCAGGCCAGGGATAGAACCAGCATCCCTAGCACTGCAAGGTGGTGTCCTTACCCACTGGACCACCAGGGAAGCCCTCCCAACTCTTTTTATCTAACTCTTTGCTCATGGACAACCTGACCTATCTCCAGTTCCACCCACCCATCCATTCATTCTCTTTCCCCTACTTTCTTAGGTATCAAATTTGTTCTTTGTTTTTAGTAATTGGTAGTACACCCTAAAAAAGCAGAGCACAGGGCTTCCCTGGTGGTCCAGTGGGTGAAGAGTTTGCCTTGCAGTGCAAGGGGTACCAGTTTGATCCCTGGCCTGGGAAGATCCCCCGTGCCATGAAATGACTGGACCCATGTGTCCAATTACAAGCCAGTGCTCTGGAGTGTATGCACCCAGAGCCAGTGCTCTGCAATGAGAAGCCACTTGATGGGAGGTCCACACAGGCCAAAGAATAAAAGACAGATGAAAATAAGTGAATAGAAAGATTAATAAAAGAGGTCATAACTTTTTTAAAAAAGCAGAGCACAGTGAGATTTTGGACTATTTTAGGAGAAGCAAGGGTTTTACTTTTATTCCCCCTCTGGTTCAATTAAATTTCTATGAGGCCCCCAGTGAGTTGGTCTAATATATGATAATAAGCATTATTCTGAAGATTATATATAGACCTGACTTGAAATATCAGCAGGAAAAAGGAAAGGTAGCAAAAGTCAACCTAGACTGTTGATCAGTCATTGTGACACACAGTTTAAACTGTGCCCTTTGGAAATATAAAGTCTTTAGAGAATTAAAAAAAAAAACAAAATTAAGGAGCAGTATGCTTAATAAAATAACCTTAGTGAAAAAGAAAATGAATCTCAATTACCATAGCAGTTTTTTGGTTATGCTACATTACACACTGAAAATAAACAGTCAATTTTGTAATAAATTTATGAAGTAAGTTTCTACATGTATGTATCCATGACAACCCAGGTTTATATTTCTGTATTTCAAATAGCTGTGTTACCAGGAATATGTAAATTATTTATTTAAAACATTGTAATAAGATAAAATTGTTTCCATAAATATCCATTAGCTAATTGTCCAACAAAAAACTTTATAGCAAATCACAAATTATGAAAAGTTTTATTAGTCTTAGAGAAACTAGAAAAGCTATTTAATATCATAATTATAATGAAGAGCTAAGAGTCATGGGTCACATGTCCTTAAGACTATTGTGAAAACAACAAAGGACATGAAAATGTGAGAAAATGTGCATGTTATCTTGGATAACAGATAGAACTCCACTTGGAAATCTGATAAAGCAATTTCCTTATAGTTTATACACACCAGAGGAAAATAACAACAGATGAATAATTTAATGTGGCCCTTCAGGAAAGGACTTCAGCAACTCCTGCTTTTCCAGTAAGAGGAATAGGTTCCTTAACACATGGGACTTTGAGAATGGATTCTGGAATACTCTATAAAGTATTATAAGTAAGAAAGCAGTAAATATCACACCACTAGATTATGTCTATTCAGAGAACTTTGAGAGCCCTACTAAACTGATATGAAGCCTGGAGATGCACTGCAGAAAAATATTGTGTTTCTGGAAGAAGAAAACAGACATATGAAGAATGGACAAAACAAGCATCCCAAAGTCTATTTTTTTTCACAGGGAACCCTAAAATTAGTTCCATGTAATCAACAAGGAAAAGTATACTACTGTTAATATATTATTATAAGTAATATACAAAAAACATTGAAAGAAGCATGTCTTAAAATATGGGGAATTTAAATTTCAAACTAACGTTTTCTAAAAGAATTAATATTGTTAAAATGCCCATACTAACCAAAGCGATTTACAGATTTAATGCAATCCCTCTCAAATTAGCCATGACATGACAGAAATAGAACAAATAATCCTAAAAAATGTATATAGAGTCACAAAAGATCTAGAATTGTCGAAGTAATCCTGAGGAAAAAGAACAAATCATGAAGCATAACTCTCCTAGACTTCAGACAATACTACAAAGCTACAATCATAAAAACAGCATGATATTGGCACAAAAACAGATACATGGATCAATGGAACAGAATAGAGTGCAGAAATAAATCCACACATCAATGACCAATTAATCTTCCACAAAGGAGACAAAAATATACAACAGGGAAATCTCTTCAGCAAGTGGTGTTAAGAAAGCTGGACAGTCACTTGTGAATCAATGAAGCAAGAATACACTCTCATCTCACACAAATATCCATTAGCTAATTGTCCAACAAAAAACTTTATAGCAAATCACAAATTATGAAAAGTTTTGATTATTAGTCTTAGAGAAACTAGAAAAGCTATTTAATATCATAATTATAATGAAGAGCTAAGAGTCATGGGTCACATGTCCTTAAGACTATTGTGAAAACAACAAAGGACATGAAAATGTGAGAAAATGTGCATGTTATCTTGGATAACAGATAGAACTCCACTTGGAAATCTGATAAAGCAATTTCCTTATAGTTTATACACACCAGAGGAAAATAACAACAGATGAATAATTTAATGTGGCCCTTCAGGAAAGGACTTCAGCAACTCCTGCTTTTCCAGTAAGAGGAATAGGTTCCTTAACACATGGGACTTTGAGAATGGATTCTGGAATACTCTATAAAGTATTATAAGTAAGAAAGCAGTAAATATCACACCACTAGATTATGTCTATTCAGAGAACTTTGAGAGCCCTACTAAACTGATATGAAGCCTGGAGATGCACTGCAGAAAAATATTGTGTTTCTGGAAGAAGAAAACAGACATATGAAGAATGGACAAAACAAGCATCCCAAAGTCTATTTTTTTCACAGGGAACCCTAAAATTAGTTCCATGTAATCAACAAGGAAAAGTATACTACTGTTAATATATTATTATAAGTAATATACAAAAAACATTGAAAGAAGCATGTCTTAAAATATGGGGAATTTAAATTTCAAACTAACGTTTTCTAAAAGAATTAATATTGTTAAAATGCCCATACTAACCAAAGCGATTTACAGATTTAATGCAATCCCTCTCAAATTAGCCATGACATGACAGAAATAGAACAAATAATCCTAAAAAATGTATATAGAGTCACAAAAGATCTAGAATTGTCGAAGTAATCCTGAGGAAAAAGAACAAATCATGAAGCATAACTCTCCTAGACTTCAGACAATACTACAAAGCTACAATCATAAAAACAGCATGATATTGGCACAAAAACAGATACATGGATCAATGGAACAGAATAGAGTGCAGAAATAAATCCACACATCAATGACCAATTAATCTTCCACAAAGGAGACAAAAATATACAACAGGGAAATCTCTTCAGCAAGTGGTGTTAAGAAAGCTGGACAGTCACTTGTGAATCAATGAAGCAAGAATACACTCTCATCTCACACATAAAAATAAACTCAAAATGACTTTAAAGCTTAAATATAAGACATGATACCATATAACTCTCAGAAGAGAACATGAGCAAAACATCTTCTGACATAGAAAATAATATTTTCAACAGAGAGATAGCTCCATGGGCTTCCTGTTTAATGCTAAACAGAGCTTAAAAACAAGAAATTCGTTACAGGATTCTCCTTATGTAACATTACAATGTTACAGATGAAGCAGAAGTTTCCCTTTTCTACTCCAACATCCAGCATATCCATTTATATCAGTTTAGTTTGCGTCGTCAGAATTCTTTTTTTCTTTATGTTTACAAAGTTGGAGAGAGGGTAAATGGATAGATGTATGAATGAATGATAGATAGATAGCCTCTTCTATAGTGTACATATAAAAATAATGGATTGATGAATAGATATGTGGGTAAATGAACAGACACAAAATTACTGTATATATGCTGTAAAATAATCAAATCATTTTATGTATGGTTATATGTGTTTACAGCCTGTTCCATTTGCTTATTGATATGCTGCAGTGCTCCTGAAAGAGAATATATTGACCAATTTTTTATAAATGCTAAATAGTTCCACTGAGGTGGATACATCATCAATCATCTATAGATAAGGCTCATTCTTCTTTCACAATTCTATGGATTTTTTTTCCCTTATAATATACACAATGTTACAATAATATCTAACCCCAGGTCTTTTAAACTCACCACTTCACGCATATGTACCCCAGATTACACAGTCGGTTATAAGAAATAAGGTATCACACATGTCCTTAGAACCTTGAAAGAATATGCTTTTCCTTGAAGATCTCAGCAACGGAATTTATTAATATCTCTCAGTGAACAGACATTTGTTACATTACTGTCTCATAGAACACACTGTCCCCAATCCTCAGAAAAACTGAGAAGACTTGCTTCCTGCCCTTAAGGAGTTCACAATTCACAAAAAAATAAAATAAAATATATGTGTATATAGTGTATATAATATGTATGTGTATGTGGACTATATATACCATGGTATTGGTAATTATTGACACACATAATTATTGACAGTTATCATATATTATGCCCTTTGCTAAGTCATTTATTTACATTACCTCATTTAGTCTTCATAAAGGTTCTTCACATCATTTCCATTTTCTAGATCATACTAAGAGCCTAATGTCACATAGTTAATAAGGCTCGGAAATGCAATTTGTCTTTATTCCTCTATCTACAAATTCTAGGATTATACACACGTCATAAATTATATTTACAATAAGTGAAAAATTTTACATTTTCTTACATTGAGTAAGAACCGACTAGAAGGTAAAGGGGCAGTAAGGACAACACACAACAGGCCTGACTTATTAATGATGTGCACAGGGAGGCCACAAAATTTGAGCCATGAAGCCAGGAATATGCCAAGTACGCTACAGAGCTCCCACTTAGCTCCATGTGCTTCCCAACGTTCTCAAGGATTTGGTGTCTGCAGACAACTGTTCCCATGGATTCTTGGAATGTACAGGAGACATTTTATAAATCTGTGTTTCCCCAATTCGCAATGCTCAACAAATGCTTGTTGAATAAAATAAAGAATGGAAAAAACATACCTTTAGCTATATCTTAGAAACAGAAAAGCCTAGAAATTACTGTAAAGATTCACAGTGTGTTGAAAGGTATTGGTTAATTTGCTCCTATTTTAAAATCGCCATATGTTTAACACAGATCTTGGAATCTTGAGAACAGAAATTCTACATAGGAACTACTAAAATATAACTGTGCCAAAGTTCATACAACTATTTTTCTTTAATATTAAAACATGCACACGTGTCATTAAATACTTCCTCCAAAGTCCCCCCAACACCCAGAGCAATGAAAATTGTGCTGGGCAGTTAATGGAAAGCAAATCCAACTGTTTTTCCTCATAAGAGAACTTCTTCTCGGAGCTTCTCTCAAGTCCTGGACCCATACTTGACAGAAACTCTCAAGAGATCTGCACTGAGAATCACTCAGTGATTCTTTTAAACCATTCTCCAGTCTGAATGGAAATCAGGTTAAGATAGCATTTTGGAATTCATCCTGTTTCAAGTGCTCTAATCACATAACTGACAGAAAAAATAACCCCATTTGCTGCCAAATCCTGCTGACTCAAGTACTCAGAGATAGAAAATGCTGCCTATGCACAAAGGTAGGTGCGCAACTCATATATTAGATCAGTCAGAAAAAAGCAGCAACATTATAAACAACCTTACAAGTGGTACTAATTATGTGGCATTTTCTGACCTACATTTCCTTTTTCAGGATCTAGAAAAATTCTCCCTCTCCCTTGACATAGCTCTATCCAACTCAACAGTCACTTCACCAAGAAGCCTGCTTTGAAAAATTTAGTCCAACAATGTTCCTGTCTGATTATCGCCATCATATTTCACTTGGTACAAAATTACTAATTCTCAAATGGAAATGACAGGTAGTGGTGGTGGAACTGTCTACATAAAAATCTTATCCAGTAAATATGACATACTTGTTCTCCCACTGAGAAGAACTGCTAGAGGTAGAAGTATAGTATTTTCTTGAGTCCTTAGGACATAAGAAATTTCACAGAACTAAACTTTTTAATCATCTAAAACTGTCAGATGCTTAAATTATGTTTACTATTTTTAATTAGTAGAAAAACATTTATAAACAAATTTACATTTGCCTGAATTTTTAGAAATAACGCTGAAAGTAATTTCCACTTTTCCAAACACCCTGGAACATGGTAATCTATATCATTATCACATGATATCCTACAACAATGTTTTTAGATACAACTTAGGTCTTTTGGATGTTGTTTTGAAATTTTCTTGAGAACAGAAATTCTACATAGGAACTACTAAAATATAACTGTGCCAAAGTTCATACAACTATTTTTCTTTAATATTAAAACATGCACACGTGTCATTAAATACTTCCCCCAAAGTCCCCCCAACACCCAGAGCAATGAAAATTGTGCTGGGCAGTTAATGGAAAGCAAATCCAACTGTTTTTCCTCATAAGAGAACTTCTTCTCGGAGCTTCTCTCAAGTCCTGGACCCATACTTGACAGAAACTCTCAAGAGATCTGCACTGAGAATCACTCAGTGATTCTTTTAAACCATTCTCCAGTCTGAATGGAAATCAGGTTAAGATAGCATTTTGGAATTCATCCTGTTTCAAGTGCTCTAATCACATAACTGACAGAAAAAATAACCCCATTTGCTGCCAAATCCTGCTGACTCAAGTACTCAGAGATAGAAAATGCTGCCTATGCACAAAGGTAGGTGCGCAACTCATATATTAGATCAGTCAGAAAAAAGCAGCAACATTATAAACAACCTTACAAGTGGTACTAATTATGTGGCATTTTCTGACCTACATTTCCTTTTTCAGGATCTAGAAAAATTCTCCCTCTCCCTTGACATAGCTCTATCCAACTCAACAGTCACTTCACCAAGAAGCCTGCTTTGAAAAATTTAGTCCAACAATGTTCCTGTCTGATTATCGCCATCATATTTCACTTGGTACAAAATTACTAATTCTCAAATGGAAATGACAGGTAGTGGTGGTGGAACTGTCTACATAAAAATCTTATCCAGTAAATATGACATACTTGTTCTCCCACTGAGAAGAACTGCTAGAGGTAGAAGTATAGTATTTTTCTTGAGTCCTTAGGACATAAGAAATTTCACAGAACTAAACTTTTTAATCATCTAAAACTGTCAGATGCTTAAATTATGTTTACTATTTTTAATTAGTAGAAAAACATTTATAAACAAATTTACATTTGCCTGAATTTTTAGAAATAACGCTGAAAGTAATTTCCACTTTTCCAAACACCCTGGAACATGGTAATCTATATCATTATCACATGATATCCTACAACAATGTTTTTAGATACAACTTAGGTCTTTTGGATGTTGTTTTGAAATGCTTTGCTATAGGGGGATTTATTGCAGATTTTTATGATTTTTAAAAATCTCCTCTCTTGTTAGTCTGTCAACTGTTCAGCCAATTCACCACAGTAGAATATACTATGCACATAGTAGAACTGGCACATAGTAGAGTGATACCTGGGAAGATCTTAGGCAAAGCATGAACCAAGAACTTTATACCCAGTTAAACAATCACTTGGCTATAAAGGACACATAACATTTTTTGAACATATAAGTACTCAAGAGAATATTGTTCCAAGAAAGCTTTCTTGAAGGAGTTTGAAACTTCTTGAATATCAGAGGCCTAATTTCATCTGAAGATGAAAATGGAGTAAGATAGCAAATACAGAAGCTACTGAAGACACCTGATTCTAAGATAAAGAAAAAAATGCAAACCCATGGCCATTATGGTAATACAAGCATGAAATGAAGAAATAAATAACTACCAAAACTTAAACGATAAAGTAGAAGATGATAGTGGATGTAGTTAGTATTCTCTCATTTTTAGAGCTGGAGATTCAAAAGGCATCATAGACAACTGATAATTAGAAAGAGAGGGATATTCAAAGATAGAATTTAAATTTCAGGACTAGTAAAAATGCAATCAAACCATGAAAGGAAACCCATGAAGAAGGCAAATGAGACAAAGTGAAAGTATATTCATTTAAACACCATGTATAGAGGAGAGCCAATAAACTGTCTAAAGAAACAGAAGGAGCACATATAACACTAAATGTAAGGGCAGAATTTGAAACATTAAATTGGCCCTTACAAATAAATGGAAAAAGAATTTCCTTATCTATTGAGAGGCAAATATTCTTGAAAGCAAAACAACTATATTCAGTACAAAAGAGATACACTTAAAACAAGGTAATTGAAGATAGTTGAAAATGAAAGGGTGAGCAGAGGTATTTAAGGAAGTGAAAACAAAAAGACCCTAAGAGTTTATGAACTAATGCCAAACAGATTAAATTCAGGGTCACACACATTAAATAAAAAAAAGAGAAGGCATTCAATGATGATTTCAATCCACTGAACATTTACCAGTTATGATATCTGTGAATAAAATTACACTAAAATTAATAAAACAGAAAATTAATAAAGAAACACAAGCCTTAAAAGAGACACTAGAAGAGATGGACCTCATGGATATCTTTAGGACCTTCCATCCAAAAGGAGAAGAATACACTTTCTTCTCAAGTGCTCATGGAACATTCTCCAGGATAGAACACATCTTGGGCCACAAATCAAACCTCAGTAAATTCAAGAAGACTGAAATTATATCAACCATCTTCTCTGCAATCATCAACAATGCAATGAGACTAGAGATCAACTACAGGAAAAAAAACACTAAAAACACAAGCACATGGAGATTAAACAACACATACCTAAAAAACAAACTGATTACCGAGCAAATTAAAGGAGAAAAAGTCATCGTATTTTTGCTGCAAACTTGATAAAAAGATATTGCATGGATATGTTTTATAAAATAAAATGCTGATAACTTTCACCCTGGAAAAAAAAAAACAGAAAAAAAATTACATTAAAATTCATAAAGCAAAAACTACAGGAAACATAAGGAGATATAGATGGAATCACATTAGTGATATAGAATTTGAATTCCTTTTTCCACACTCACAAAAGACCAAGTATATCAGAAATAAACAAGGTCTTCGTATACCTAAGGGCCAAAACTATCAAGGTAATTGATACAAGTTTCTATAATCTTTAAACCAACAAAATAACTTCTTCCAAAGTAATAATAGAATAGTCACAAAGAAACAAATATTAGGCCATTTTAAAAAACCTCAATAAATCCCTTACAAATATAATTAATATAGATGCATGTGAGTTAGAGGAAATAAATTTTTAAAATTACAGAATACTTATTAGCAAACACAGATAATAAAATTTATCTTAATGATGACAAGAAATAGCTAAAGTCAGGTTTAAGAAAATTTAGTCTTAAATATTTATGTAATAATGAAAAAGAAATTATTGAATAATAAAAAGTCTTACATAAGAATTTTGAAACAGAAGAGAAAAATGAAACTAAGCAATACAAAAAAAGTGGGTAAAGAGAAATGAAAAACAAATTATTAGAATACAGAAATATTGTAGAATTAATTTACAATACAAGATACGTGTCTTTTAAAAATACAATTGCATAAACAATAAACACAACTAAGGAAAACTGGTAGAGAGTAATGTGCACACACACATACATACACACATACACAGACATACACACACAGTGAAAGGGAAAATGATCCCAACAGAGGAATTTAGAAGAAATAAGACACTGCTAATATTTTCAGCAATTTGAAAACTGAACATCTGCATGAAATATATAGTTAACTAGGAAAATATAATTTACAAAAACTGAGCTAGAGTGAGCAACAGATGAATAGGAAGAGCACAGAGGATCTGTGTGATATTATAATGATGAATACACTTGTCCAAACCCATTGAAATGTACAAAACCAAGAACCCTAACTTGCGGACTTTGGGTGATGATGTTACTTCATCCTTGATGAAAAAAATGCACCATTCGGGTGAATGACCTTGTTAACAGGCGAGTCTGTAAGCATCTGAGAGCAGAGGGTTTCTGTACCATCCTCTTGATCTGACTATAAAGTTAAAACTTCTCTAAAAAATATTTATAATAAGCAAAACAAACACAAAAATCCTAAACAGTAAAACTAAAATCAAAGAAACACTAGAAGAGTGATTCCTCTACCCTCTATTATACCTTAAAGCACAAGTCTCAGACATTTGCAGGAAAAAATCTAGAAGGAGTATGTAAATAGCTCTGATATCATACCAAATGTGAAAGTAATGATAACTCCAATACTATTGAAACAGTTCCAAAGCATTAAAAACAAAATAAAACAAAATCTTTCAAACTGTGTTTAAAGTCGGTATAATGTGGATGCCAAAATCCAATCAAATAGCCTCCCACTAAAATCACAAGTAACACTACAAAACAGACGCAAAGATCTTAAATACAATTACAACATATTTTTTAGACCTATGATAAGCTGTTGACTTAATTCACATGGAAAATAAATGTGTACAAAAGGAAACTTTTAGAAAAGAATTCTAATGAAGAAGAAGAGGTGAGATGAACACTAGTTTTATTATGCTTACTGCTACTAAAATACTGTAGTTCTGTTGCATAAAAAGATCAATGAAACAGAATAGAGTCTAGACATAAAATAAAACAAACGTGTAACTTTATGATACAAGCGGCATGTAGGAGAACTAGATTAAACATTTAGACAACTGGGAAATCATTTGGGAGAAACTAGAGTTGGATTATCTACCTCATATCAAAATAAATTCCAGATAAAATCCTACAAACAAGATAAAGAAAGAGGAGGAGAGAAAGAGGCAGAGGAAGGCAGGAAGGAATGGTGGTGTACGTGTTGTGTAGGGAGAAGTTATAAAGTAAAATATTCATAAATTGAAGAGGTTAAAAAAAAAAAAAATCTGTGTTTTCTTCATGGCAAAATATATCACTAAGGGACTTCCCTGGTGGCCCAGTGGCTAAGAGTCCATGCTCCCAATGCACGGGGCCTGGGTTTGATCCCTGGCCAGGGAACTGGTCCCACATGATGCAACTAAAAGATTCCCAGTCCCACAACTAAGAGCCAGCACAGCAAGATAAATAAGCATTAAAAAAAAAAAAAAAAAAAATCACTAAGATCCTTCAAGATAACTAACAAATGAGGAAAAACAGTATTTGCAAATTCTATCACCAAGGCACAGTTTTCCAATATGGAAAGTGTTTCCACAAATCAGAAAAGGAGGAACGATCTAAGACTGAACAAAATACAGAGAGTTCATTGAAAATAAAGTATAATAAATAACTTTGAATGCTAAGTTAAAAGTGTTCAGATACCATTTTTCACCTATCAGGATTGGTACCGTCTAAAAGCTTGCTGTTCCAAAACCTCTGGTAAGAGTGTAAATTAAGAGAAAACTTAGCTATCTCTATCAAACATAAAAAAAATACACAGATGCTAGGACTTAGCAATAATACTGCTAGGTATTCTGTAGAATATTCCCAAAACCAAAAGACATTCTTAGCATCATTGTTTACAGCAGCAAGTTTGAAGACAGCAAGGTTAACTATATATCCCCAACAAAAAAAAAAAAATTTTTTTTAAGCTGTTGACTTAATTCACATGGAAAATAAATGTGTACAAAAGGAAACTTTTAGAAAAGAATTCTAATGAAGAAGAAGAGGTGAGATGAACACTAGTTTTATTATGCTTACTGCTACTAAAATACTGTAGTTCTGTTGCATAAAAAGATCAATGAAACAGAATAGAGTCTAGACATAAAATAAAACAAACGTGTAACTTTATGATACAAGCGGCATGTAGGAGAACTAGATTAAACATTTAGACAACTGGGAAATCATTTGGGAGAAACTAGAGTTGGATTATCTACCTCATATCAAAATAAATTCCAGATAAAATCCTACAAACAAGATAAAGAAAGAGGAGGAGAGAAAGAGGCAGAGGAAGGCAGGAAGGAATGGTGGTGTACGTGTTGTGTAGGGAGAAGTTATAAAGTAAAATATTCATAAATTGAAGAGGTTAAAAAAAAAAAAAATCTGTGTTTTCTTCATGGCAAAATATATCACTAAGGGACTTCCCTGGTGGCCCAGTGGCTAAGAGTCCATGCTCCCAATGCACGGGGCCTGGGTTTGATCCCTGGCCAGGGAACTGGTCCCACATGATGCAACTAAAAGATTCCCAGTCCCACAACTAAGAGCCAGCACAGCAAGATAAATAAGCATTAAAAAAAAAAAAAAAAAAATCACTAAGATCCTTCAAGATAACTAACAAATGAGGAAAAACAGTATTTGCAAATTCTATCACCAAGGCACAGTTTTCCAATATGGAAAGTGTTTCCACAAATCAGAAAAGGAGGAACGATTTAAGACTGAACAAAATACAGAGAGTTCATTGAAAATAAAGTATAATAAATAACTTTGAATGCTAAGTTAAAAGTGTTCAGATACCATTTTTCACCTATCAGGATTGGTACCGTCTAAAAGCTTGCTGTTCCAAAACCTCTGGTAAGAGTGTAAATTAAGAGAAAACTTAGCTATCTCTATCAAACATAAAAAAAATACACAGATGCTAGGACTTAGCAATAATACTGCTAGGTATTCTGTAGAATATTCACCCAAAAGCTCAATGACATGGACACAGACATTCTTAGCATCATTGTTTACAGCAGCAAAAGTTTGGAAACAGCATAAGTTTCCTTCCACAGGGGCAAGGTTAACTATATTATATAAATCCAAACAAAAGAATATTAGGTGGTGGTGGTTTAGTCACTAAGTTGCATCTGACTCTTGCGACTCCATAGACTCTAGCCTACCAAACTCCTCTGATCATGAGATTTTCTAAACAAGAATACTGGAGTGGGTTGCCATTTCCTTCTCCAGGAGGATGTTCTCAACCCAGTGATCAAATCTGGGTCTCCTTCACTGCAGGCAGATTCTTTACTGACCGTGCTACCAGGCAAGCCATACAAGAATATTCAGTAGCTCTTAAGAAGTATAAGGCAACTCTACAATGCAAATACAGAATGGGCTCCCAGTGAAAATAAAAACAAGGTGGAAAAACAATCATGTTTCCATTACTACAAAAATATGCGTTACAGTTTTGTATGATGGTTCATGAACTAGGGCCCTTCCTTTAACTATCTGCAATCCATAAATGAAAAATGCACATTATAAAAGCCACACTATGATATATTTGTCTTTTTTTTCAAAAGAGGTATAAGAACTATGCTTGTTTCCCAATCAATTTATATCTCATAGCTGATTTTACGATAATGTGGGTTTAAAAATCTGGACACATATTATAAATAACCAGAAGTACATGTCCTTAATCACACATAAAACTGTGAACTCCTTGTTGATAAAAATTTTATCACCTTCAACTTGATCTACTATAAACTATAAGAGAAATAATTCTGAAGTTTATTGCATAGTAACTGGGAGATTTATTTCTCAAGTCAAGGCCACAGCTAAAAACCAAGTCACTTTAGAGGGTATATGTATTCTCAAAAAAGAAACAATATTGATGGTCTTGTACCTTGCTCCTCAGGACTTAGTGAACTGACAAATTTCTTTACAATTAATACTGTACTTATGTAAAGTAAACCATCATTAAAATATTCCAACCACAAGTAAATATTTAAACAGAGGAGCAAATACAGCTTTGAAAAACCCCAAATTCTAGGTATTCTGTAGAATATTCACCCAAAAGCTCAATGACATGGACACAGACATTCTTAGCATCATTGTTTACAGCAGCAAAGTTTGGAAACAGCATAAGTTTCCTTCCACAGGGGCAAGGTTAACTATATTATATAAATCCAAACAAAAGAATATTAGGTGGTGGTGGTTTAGTCACTAAGTTGCATCTGACTCTTGCGACTCCATAGACTCTAGCCTACCAAACTCCTCTGATCATGAGATTTTCTAAACAAGAATACTGGAGTGGGTTGCCATTTCCTTCTCCAGGAGGATGTTCTCAACCCAGTGATCAAATCTGGGTCTCCTTCACTGCAGGCAGATTCTTTACTGACCGTGCTACCAGGCAAGCCATACAAGAATATTCAGTAGCTCTTAAGAAGTATAAGGCAACTCTACAATGCAAATACAGAATGGGCTCCCAGTGAAAATAAAAACAAGGTGGAAAAACAATCATGTTTCCATTACTACAAAAATATGCGTTACAGTTTTGTATGATGGTTCATGAACTAGGGCCCTTCCTTTAACTATCTGCAATCCATAAATGAAAAATGCACATTATAAAAGCCACACTATGATATATTTGTCTTTTTTTTCAAAAGAGGTATAAGAACTATGCTTGTTTCCCAATCAATTTATATCTCATAGCTGATTTTACGATAATGTGGGTTTAAAAATCTGGACACATATTATAAATAACCAGAAGTACATGTCCTTAATCACACATAAAACTGTGAACTCCTTGTTGATAAAAATTTTATCACCTTCAACTTGATCTACTATAAACTATAAGAGAAATAATTCTGAAGTTTATTGCATAGTAACTGGGAGATTTATTTCTCAAGTCAAGGCCACAGCTAAAAACCAAGTCACTTTAGAGGGTATATGTATTCTCAAAAAAGAAACAATATTGATGGTCTTGTACCTTGCTCCTCAGGACTTAGTGAACTGACAAATTTCTTTACAATTAATACTGTACTTATGTAAAGTAAACCATCATTAAAATATTTCAACCACAAGTAAATATTTAAACAGAGGAGCAAATACAGCTTTGACAATTCCCCCAACCCTAAACTCCACCCCCCAAATAGCTCTATTTCCAGTAACTAATTACTGATGTCCAATGAAAATAAGATAGTAAGGGAGAATTTTGTTTTAATTTATGAATTTCAAACTATTATATTTTAGAAACTGGAATACAGAGGGGAGAACCAGCAGGAGATAATATATAGATACACAGTCTGCCCTCACATTCAAGTGATCATCACCTGCCCTTCCTGGCCTTCCTGATACCCAAGAAGGCTAAGGCCATCAGGAAGTAGAATTATTAACACTTAACTGTCTTTTCTCAGCTCATCTGTCCAATCAGGACACAGATTAGAGCTCTCCCAGATAAGACCCCCAGTTAAGTAACTTTTCAATAACTATGTACCTTTATTTGAAGTTTTCTTGAAAGAAGACGTGTATCAGACACTTGTGTCATAGACAAAAGGAATAAAACAACAGTGCAGTGACCTTACTCTACAGAAAGTCTAGTAAAAGAGATAGCAGGGTGATAAGAAAGTCAGCTGTCACAATGGCCAATGGCTGCAGTCATAGCCGCATTTTGCATTTATACAGTCATAATAGCATTTTATCTCAGAAATCTTTTTAGCATTCTGGTGAAGTGGCATTATCAGAGCCGTCACTGGCAATACTGAGACCACAGAATGTTAGAAACATCAGATCACCTTGGCAATGTGCCTCAGGTGTAAGTATCAGTAACAATACTTGTCACATGGTAGTTTCCTGTTTTAATTACTCTTTCTTGCTAATTAGGTATTAAACTGTTGATATGCACATGTTACATTATTTTAAATGGCACCATTAATATTTCAATTTTTAAGGTTTATAATCCCTTAAAATTTGGCACCCCATTTTTGTGTGTTGATTTTTCCTTGATCTACTATAAACTATAAGAGAAATAATTCTGAAGTTTATTGCATAGTAACTGGGAGATTTATTTCTCAAGTCAAGGCCACAGCTAAAAACCAAGTCACTTTAGAGGGTATATGTATTCTCAAAAAAGAAACAATATTGATGGTCTTGTACCTTGCTCCTCAGGACTTAGTGAACTGACAAATTTCTTTACAATTAATACTGTACTTATGTAAAGTAAACCATCATTAAAATATTTCAACCACAAGTAAATATTTAAACAGAGGAGCAAATACAGCTTTGACAATTCCCCCAACCCTAAACTCCACCCCCCAAATAGCTCTATTTCCAGTAACTAATTACTGATGTCCAATGAAAATAAGATAGTAAGGGAGAATTTTGTTTTAATTTATGAATTTCAAACTATTATATTTTAGAAACTGGAATACAGAGGGGAGAACCAGCAGGAGATAATATATAGATACACAGTCTGCCCTCACATTCAAGTGATCATCACCTGCCCTTCCTGGCCTTCCTGATACCCAAGAAGGCTAAGGCCATCAGGAAGTAGAATTATTAACACTTAACTGTCTTTTCTCAGCTCATCTGTCCAATCAGGACACAGATTAGAGCTCTCCCAGATAAGACCCCCAGTTAAGTAACTTTTCAATAACTATGTACCTTTATTTGAAGTTTTCTTGAAAGAAGACGTGTATCAGACACTTGTGTCATAGACAAAAGGAATAAAACAACAGTGCAGTGACCTTACTCTACAGAAAGTCTAGTAAAAGAGATAGCAGGGTGATAAGAAAGTCAGCTGTCACAATGGCCAATGGCTGCAGTCATAGCCGCATTTTACATTTATACAGTCATAATAGCATTTTATCTCAGAAATCTTTTTAGCATTCTGGTGAAGTGGCATTATCAGAGCCGTCACTGGCAATACTGAGACCACAGAATGTTAGAAACATCAGATCACCTTGGCAATGTGCCTCAGGTGTAAGTATCAGTAACAATACTTGTCACATGGTAGTTTCCTGTTTTAATTACTCTTTCTTGCTAATTAGGTATTAAACTGTTGATATGCACATGTTACATTATTTTAAATGGCACCATTAATATTTCAATTTTTAAAAGGTTTATAATCCCTTAATACTGGTGCCTTGGGACACACCCCTGTTCAGTTCACGCCACTGTGCTTTCATCAGGGTAATTTTGCAGGAGCCACAGGAGGGTCAGGGATATCCTGTCACTTACTCTAGGGCCCTAGTTCATGAGCAGTAGTGAGACCAGTACCCTGTTAGGGCTGACTCTGAAGTTTGTGCTTCTTCACTACATCCCCATAGGAGTTGAAATTCTATACCGCTAAAATGGGAGCCAACAAGTATAGTGAGCACCTTCAGTTTTTCTTGAAACTTAGCAACCTGACTTACTTGCACACAGTCAACTAGAATATTTTCTTTCAAATTCCTTTAACATATTATAATTTGGGGTTTCTAAAGCCATGTTTCTGTACAGCCAATGTTAAAAAACAACAGGAATAAACTTAGTTTGGCACGTGAGAATGAACCTGAGGGGAGCTGTAATGGTAAAGTTCAAGTCTTAAACAGCAAAAAAAAAAAAAAAAAATAACCTTGGGAACTTATTGTCCTTGAATTCTCCAAATAAAGGTTATTCTATTTAGATAAATCCATGGATAAACTTTGGTTTCAAATTGGCATTTCAGCGCTTCCATGGTGGTCCAGTGGGTAAGGATACCGCCTTGCAGTGCAAGGGGCACCAGTTTGATCCCTGGCCTGGGAAGATCCCATGTGCTATGGAACGGCTGGACCGATTTGTCCAACTACCGAGCCAGAGCTCTGGAGCGCATGCGCCCAGAGCCAGTGCTCTGCCACAACAGAGGCCACTGTGATGGGAGGCCCACACGGGCCAAAGAACAAAGATGGATGAAAATGGATAAATGAAAAACCAGTAGCAGTGGCCCGCCTGCCCCCTCCCTCCACAACCCGCCCTGCCAATAAATAAATAATAAATATATTTTTTAAAAATGTTGGCATTTCAAATGATTGTTTAACGCTTTAGGTATTTTATCCAAAGGTATTTTGCATTTATATTATACATGTACACTTACTATATTTAAAATACACTTTTAGCCTTTATAAATACAAAGCAAATGTTTCTTCTTAAAAAAATCAAAAATATATGTGTAAACCATTCACTAGATCTGCTAAAAAGCATGTAGCTACGCTGCAATTACTGATGCAAGACAGAGTTCCAGATTCACTTCTATTTGGGCCCCAGTTTCCTCGAAGTAAAATAAAGTGATTGAGGCAAATGATATGTAAGTCTTCTTCACAATTAAAGATTCTTGTCTATTGCTATCTCGCAAGGTAACAAACTTCAGTGGCCAGCAGGTCAAAATACACCTGCATGGGATGAAAGCCAACCAACTTCTCTTTCTTTGAAATAGTTTAACTGAAGAAAACTTCCCTATCTAATGTTAAATACTATGCCAATTCTACTCAAGAGGTGAGCGTCCTTTTATATTAATTCTAGGAGTCTGTACCTGGTTTTGGTATTTTCTAGAACAAGCAGATAAAGTGCAAGCAGTATGAGGCATTTAAATTACTCCCCGTTAGCCAACTCCCTAGGAGCTTCCACGATGGCTCACTGGGTAAAGAATTTGCCTGCAATGCAGGAGACACAGGCATGATTCCTGGGTTGAGAAGATCTCATGGAAAAGGGCACGGCATCTCACTTCAGAAGGGCATGGCTACTCACTTGGCCGGGAGAATCCCTAGGACAAAGGAGCCTAGCATGCTACAGTCCAAAGGGTCACAAAGAGTTGGATGAGACTTAGTGACTACACACACATCCAATTCTGTTATCCATTTTTAGAAACTCACGTTTTCACAATAGTTTTATTTATCCAAAGAACATTGTGTCAAAGGTGAAAAGCACTCTTTTCAAAGAAAAGAATGATACAGTCTAGAATTCAAAATCAAGATTCCATTCAAAATTGTATAGACCTACAGAATTATATCCAGTTACTAATGACTCATGTGTAAAGCGCCATCTTAACCGTTTTTTTTTTTTACTGTATAATCCAAAAAATTAGTCTTCCTACACTTCCCAGATGTTGATGATGTCAATTTACTGTAAAATGCAAACAACATTCTCCAGAAATATAGTTTTATCCTCAAATAAGAGTCACAGCCCTAGTTACAAATGACAGTTTTGTCAAATCACCTTTATTTTAAACTGAATTCAGAATATCTGTGCACTAAGTGTTTTTATTTTCTAATTATGTAGCAAACAATTACAAGGAATTTGTGTTCAAAGTTAGGAGAGTCAGTTTATTTTATAAGCAGATGGACTAACCAAAAATCTATGCTAAATTTTTGCTGTTCATTCATTAACTCAAAAGATATTTATTAAATACTTACTATGCACCAAACTTGTCTCCTGGTGCTATGGACAGGCATCTGATTAAGGCAAATGATATGTAAGTCTTCTTCACAATTAAAGATTCTTGTCTATTGCTATCTCCAAGGTAACAAACTTCAGTGGCCAGCAGGTCAAAATACACCTGCATGGGATGAAAGCCAACCAACTTCTCTTTCTTTGAAATAGTTTAACTGAAGAAAACTTCCCTATCTAATGTTAAATACTATGCCAATTCTACTCAAGAGGTGAGCGTCCTTTTATATTAATTCTAGGAGTCTGTACCTGGTTTTGGTATTTTCTAGAACAAGCAGATAAAGTGCAAGCAGTATGAGGCATTTAAATTACTCCCCGTTAGCCAACTCCCTAGGAGCTTCCACGATGGCTCACTGGGTAAAGAATTTGCCTGCAATGCAGGAGACACAGGCATGATTCCTGGGTTGAGAAGATCTCATGGAAAAGGGCACGGCATCTCACTTCAGAAGGGCATGGCTACTCACTTGGCCGGGAGAATCCCTAGGACAAAGGAGCCTAGCATGCTACAGTCCAAAGGGTCACAAAGAGTTGGATGAGACTTAGTGACTACACACACATCCAATTCTGTTATCCATTTTTAGAAACTCACGTTTTCACAATAGTTTTATTTATCCAAAGAACATTGTGTCAAAGGTGAAAAGCACTCTTTTCAAAGAAAAGAATGATACAGTCTAGAATTCAAAATCAAGATTCCATTCAAAATTGTATAGACCTACAGAATTATATCCAGTTACTAATGACTCATGTGTAAAGCGCCATCTTAACCGTTTTTTTTTTTTTACTGTATAATCCAAAAAATTAGTCTTCCTACACTTCCCAGATGTTGATGATGTCAATTTACTGTAAAATGCAAACAACATTCTCCAGAAATATAGTTTTATCCTCAAATAAGAGTCACAGCCCTAGTTACAAATGACAGTTTTGTCAAATCACCTTTATTTTAAACTGAATTCAGAATATCTGTGCACTAAGTGTTTTTATTTTCTAATTATGTAGCAAACAATTACAAGGAATTTGTGTTCAAAGTTAGGAGAGTCAGTTTATTTTATAAGCAGATGGACTAACCAAAAATCTATGCTAAATTTTTGCTGTTCATTCATTAACTCAAAAGATATTTATTAAATACTTACTATGCACCAAACTTGTCTCCTGGTGCTATGGACAGGCACATTCAAGATGAATGATCCCTGTTCATATTTTTCAAGAATGCCAACAAAAAACAATAGACAATAAGATAATTTCAAGAAATTAAAAGTGCTTTAGGGCTTCCCTGGTGGTCCAGTGGGTCGAGTCCATCTTGCAGTGCAGGGGGCACTGGTTCGATCCCTGGCCCAGGAAGATCCCAAGTGCCGCAGAGTGGCTGGACCGATATGTTCAATTACTAGCCAGCACACTGGAGCTCATGCGCCCAGAGCTGGTGCTCTGCAACGAGAGAGGCCACTGCAATGGGAGGCCCACACAGGCCTCAGAATAAAGATGGATGAGAGATTAAAAAAAAAAAAAAAATCAATAAAAGGAGGCCAAAATTAAAGTGCTTTAAAGAAAAGCTTTAAAAACAATGCGATAAAAAACTGGGGGTGTATTCTAGAGGACACTCATAGACAGTCTCTCTAAGGGAACATCAGAGTGGAAAAATAAGAGAAAAACCCATCCAGGAAAATCTTCAAAGTATTGTAGGCCAACTGCAAAGACCCTGAAACTAAAACAAACTTGGCTCATTCTGAGATTAAACATTCGTATCTAATACATATTACTGTATGTTTTATTTTGCTTATTTAATAGTTCAAATATATTGAAAATTAGACTTGAAATGCTTCCACTGAATGCTTCTGTGTTATAAGACACAGTTGGCTCTAAATAAATGCATCTATATCCTGGCTATACATGTTAATTATAGAGCAATTTTTAAAAAAATACCAGTGTCTAGGTTCCACCCAAGAAGACCAATTGAATCAGAATCTCAGGCTGTTTTAAAATTCTCCAAATAGTTCTCGTGGGGAAACAAACCCGCGAAGGTTTTTGCAGCTTTGGCCGAGCCAGGAGAAAACCATCTTGGAAATAAGAAAACTAAGAAAAACAAGTCAATTTGATTCATATGGGCTTATTAGTTGGGGATATACTGAAGGGCAACAGGTGAGAGATCTTCTGTGGACTTGGGAACACTGGGTCAGCGCACGTTAGAACGCTGTGTGTGCACACAGAACAGACTCGTTAACTTCTTGCCGATTCAGTTGCCCCCCAGCTGCAACACACCTTTTCCATCCTCAAAGCTAGGAGAACAATCACTGAATAAAGCTGTAACTGAAACCAGCCAGTGCCAATATCATTCCCTGAAAACACCTAGAGGCCTTAGCACTGAATAAAAGCAGGACTGGTGAATGTGTTCTGGGCCTTGAGCCCCCCACCCCATTCCCATCCTTTCTCTCTGTGTATGTGTGTGTATATTTCTTAAAGTCTCCTCATACCCGCTATTCTCTGTGCACCCAGCTGACAAGCTGTGGCAAGTTCTAATACAAAATGAGATTTGAGGGTCTCCCTGGTATGTCAGTAGTGAAGACTTCACCCGCCAATGCAGGAGACACAGGTTTGATCCCTGATCGGGGAAGATCCCACATGCTATGCAGCAACTAAGCCCATGAGCCAAAACTATTGAGCCTGTGCTCTAGAGCCTTGGAGTCACAACTACTGGGCCCATGTGTCCTAGAGCCTGAGTTCCACAACAAGAGAAGTCACTGCAACAAGAAGTCTGCTCACCTCAACTAGAGAGTAGCCCCAACTCCCTGCAACTAGAGAAGAGCCTGCAGCAGTAGTGAAAACCCAGAATAGACAAAAGTAAAAATATTTTTTTTTTTAAAAAATGAGATTTGAAAGCCATTGTTCTAAATTTACAACAAACTTCCATATTCTAGTAACCAGACTGTGTGCTGGGGTTCTCTCTAATGGTCAATCCTATGTTGATGCTTGTTAAAGTACATTGGGAGTTCAGGAAGGACTATGGCATGTCCTGATTAAGATCCTGAGTTCTAGAGACAGATTATTCCTGGTTTGAATATTTTTATCAGACTTGGGCAAGTCATTAAATTTTAAGCCTTTTCTTCTTTATTCAGAATATGAGTACATCTACATTAATGTTCATCACCTTATCACTACACCAGATACATAATAACTGATCATCAAATACCAACCAGCCTGGTATTTGCTAATAATTAAATGAATAGCCTAATATTTTAATCTGCCTTTTTAAAGTAAATTAAATTTCCTGCTCACTTTTAAAGATTTAAATTAGAAGAAATGATTGCGATTCAGCTGCTACCCATATAATTCCATATGATTACATTATTCAATGCTTTTCAAGTCATGATAAAGACAAAAATGTACTTATATTTCTAAGTTACTCATTACTATTCTTGTAATTGCTTATCATTCCCTGAAAACACCTAGAGGCCTTAGCACTGAATAAAAGCAGGACTGGTGAATGTGTTCTGGGCCTTGAGCCCCCCACCCCATTCCCATCCTTTCTCTCTGTGTATGTGTGTGTATATTTCTTAAAGTCTCCTCATACCCGCTATTCTCTGTGCACCCAGCTGACAAGCTGTGGCAAGTTCTAATACAAAATGAGATTTGAGGGTCTCCCTGGTATGTCAGTAGTGAAGACTTCACCCGCCAATGCAGGAGACACAGGTTTGATCCCTGATCGGGGAAGATCCCACATGCTATGCAGCAACTAAGCCCATGAGCCAAAACTATTGAGCCTGTGCTCTAGAGCCTTGGAGTCACAACTACTGGGCCCATGTGTCCTAGAGCCTGAGTTCCACAACAAGAGAAGTCACTGCAACAAGAAGTCTGCTCACCTCAACTAGAGAGTAACCCCAACTCCCTGCAACTAGAGAAGAGCCTGCAGCAGTAGTGAAAACCCAGAATAGACAAAAGTAAAAATAATTTTTTTTTTAAAAAATGAGATTTGAAAGCCATTGTTCTAAATTTACAACAAACTTCCATATTCTAGTAACCAGACTGTGTGCTGGGGTTCTCTCTAATGGTCAATCCTATGTTGATGCTTGTTAAAGTACATTGGGAGTTCAGGAAGGACTATGGCATGTCCTGATTAAGATCCTGAGTTCTAGAGACAGATTATTCCTGGTTTGAATATTTTTATCAGACTTGGGCAAGTCATTAAATTTTAAGCCTTTTCTTCTTTATTCAGAATATGAGTACATCTACATTAATGTTCATCACCTTATCACTACACCAGATACATAATAACTGATCATCAAATACCAACCAGCCTGGTATTTGCTAATAATTAAATGAATAGCCTAATATTTTAATCTGCCTTTTTAAAGTAAATTAAATTTCCTGCTCACTTTTAAAGATTTAAATTAGAAGAAATGATTGCGATTCAGCTGCTACCCATATAATTCCATATGATTACATTATTCAATGCTTTTCAAGTCATGATAAAGACAAAAATGTACTTATATTTCTAAGTTACTCATTACCATACTTGTGGATATTTGCTATAAGCATTCTTCAGGATTCTTAAAGAGATGTGTAAAATTATTTTTCATATAGGACCATAAAAACTTTACCCTCTTGAAAATTTGCAAACCTTATGAAAGAATGCTAGATGTCACTTGTGTATGCATTCCAAATTGCTTTGGAAAGAAAAATGATTATAGCTTGATGTCATAATAGGCATCTTCATGACAATCATTCTCTTAAGACAAAATCACTTGAAAGTTTTCTTGTCATGACCATTGTTACAAAGGGATTTCCATAACAATATAAGAATGTCAAAGTCCAGTATAATTTTCATAAAGCATATTTGATCAAATATTTACATGCCCGACTTTTGCCTGCTTCCCACATCCCACACACAAAGAATAGTGAAGGCTTCTTTGACTGCAATAGTCCACAGAGGATACATACTGACTTTCTTGGACTTCAGGTTTATTTTCCAAATATTAATAAACAATAAAAAAAAACTAACTTATCAGCAAAAGCATAACACCTACACAATGCTGAGGGAACATTTTGGTTTGCTGAGCGAACAAATGTTACAGTTCTGAAAGCAAAGAAAATTTTGCTAAACAAACAGCAAAGTATCATAACTTTAAAAAAATCAGAAGCAAGTTGCCATAAATGTGTCTATAGTGTTATCGAAACATCTTTAAAAGTGTTACTGTTCATGTCAAAAGTTTCAAAGTCTATAGCTATCAATTTCAAAAGATGTTAGTTGCTACTAATTTCTATTCTACAGTCACTTGAACATACAGATAGTATTATTTGCTCAACTCTTGCCTCTTTCTTAGTTAGAGCAAGATAAACCTAAAACAAGGGCATCCTCTAAGAAATCTTAATATGCAAAAATAATACTAATTAAACTCTATAAGTAAAATAAAAACCACTCTGATATTCCATTTATATGTATTTTTTTCAGAGACTTAAAACTCTGATCAAAGTTCAGTAATGAGCCAAGCTAATAGCCTACAAACATTTTGTTATATCACTATTGTTTTTAAGTACGACCAGGAAACAAGGACTATACATCTGTGGTGGTCTAATGCTTAAGTGACAGTATTTATGGGCAGGTAGTAAGCAATAAAGGAACTGGGCTAAAGGTATGCTATTTTTAGCTATTCTTCCATGGATAGGAGGAATCAAGTATTTTAGTCAGAGAATATCTAAACTGAAGAGCACACAGATTGTTGAAACTGAAATAATTAAATTATGCAAAACCTGAGAACAGACTGTCCAAAAAATTCTGCACTTGGTACTACAGAACATTTGACTGGGTTAAATGAGGGTAATACAACTTGCCATGCAAGAAAGGTCATGAACTTTTCTACCTGAAAACCTAATTATAATATAATCCAGGGAGTTATATTACATACAGTTCTGAAGTTGTGACATAGCTTAGACCATTAATCCTTGATATAAAAATATGCTTTGCCAACCAAAGAAAAGGTCTTACTGGATTAATCCAGCAAAAACAGCTTTACTTAGTTCAAAATATGCCTTTATTCAACTCTTCCCATAACTCTATATGGTAGGTATGATTATTCTCACTTTGTAGGCCAGGAAATGAAAGCTCAAAACTGTACAATAACTTATCAGCAAAAGCATAACACCTACACAATGCTGAGGGAACATTTTGGTTTGCTGAGCGAACAAATGTTACAGTTCTGAAAGCAAAGAAAATTTTGCTAAACAAACAGCAAAGTATCATAACTTTAAAAAAATCAGAAGCAAGTTGCCATAAATGTGTCTATAGTGTTATCGAAACATCTTTAAAAGTGTTACTGTTCATGTCAAAAGTTTCAAAGTCTATAGCTATCAATTTCAAAAGATGTTAGTTGCTACTAATTTCTATTCTACAGTCACTTGAACATACAGATAGTATTATTTGCTCAACTCTTGCCTCTTTCTTAGTTAGAGCAAGATAAACCTAAAACAAGGGCATCCTCTAAGAAATCTTAATATGCAAAAATAATACTAATTAAACTCTATAAGTAAAATAAAAACCACTCTGATATTCCATTTATATGTATTTTTTTCAGAGACTTAAAACTCTGATCAAAGTTCAGTAATGAGCCAAGCTAATAGCCTACAAACATTTTGTTATATCACTATTGTTTTTAAGTACGACCAGGAAACAAGGACTATACATCTGTGGTGGTCTAATGCTTAAGTGACAGTATTTATGGGCAGGTAGTAAGCAATAAAGGAACTGGGCTAAAGGTATGCTATTTTTAGCTATTCTTCCATGGATAGGAGGAATCAAGTATTTTAGTCAGAGAATATCTAAACTGAAGAGCACACAGATTGTTGAAACTGAAATAATTAAATTATGCAAAACCTGAGAACAGACTGTCCAAAAAATTCTGCATTTGGTACTACAGAACATTTGACTGGGTTAAATGAGGGTAATACAACTTGCCATGCAAGAAAGGTCATGAACTTTTCTACCTGAAAACCTAATTATAATATAATCCAGGGAGTTATATTACATACAGTTCTGAAGTTGTGACATAGCTTAGACCATTAATCCTTGATATAAAAATATGCTTTGCCAACCAAAGAAAAGGTCTTACTGGATTAATCCAGCAAAAACAGCTTTACTTAGTTCAAAATATGCCTTTATTCAACTCTTCCCATAACTCTATATGGTAGGTATGATTATTCTCACTTTGTAGGCCAGGAAATGAAAGCTCAAAACTGTACAATAACTTGACTGAAGTCATACCATTCATAAGGGGAAAGCTAGCATTTGGATCTAGTACTTTTAAATGCCTACCACTTAAACTGGTCTAGAATACCATATCAGGAAAAGATGAACACCCAGCAGCTATTAACCAATTAACAATTTACTCCTTCTACCAGACTCAAGTTATGTATGGTTCAAAGGGAGTTAAAAAGAAAACGAAACCATGCAGAAAATTACAAAGGATTTGGGGTCGGAACAATATAAACTAGTATTTCAGTACTTCAGCCCCACAACAAATAAACTGTGTAACGGGGCAAAATTATTTTACCTCTGTAAGCTTCAGGTAACTCTCTTGAAATTTTGAATAAAACTCTCTCTTGTTATTGATTCACTGTAAGCATAAGAAATTAAGTAATGTGCAAGCAGTAGTGAATACAATGGGTCACAGAGGGCCATTAGCACAATACAACATCTATGTTAAAGAGAAAACCTAAATGCCGGTATATTAAATAAAATATGTCAAGGATGCATACTTCAAGGTATAAGGAAAGGAAACACACAGCTGTTCAAAAAAAACCCTAAGGAGCCTAAAACCTGCAAACATATTTTTATCACTCCATCTTTCATTTCTAAGAAACAATACATAACTACATTCTAAAAACGTCCTTTAAATATTCTTGAAGTCGAAACCTTTCCAGTGAAAAATAACTCATACCTGTTACGTCCACGGCAATTTCCCACGGTGAGCTTCTGCGCTGTAAACCATTTGGTACAAACAGAACATTTGAAACTGTATTGAAAGAACAGACTGTCCAAAAAATTCTGCATTTGGTACTACAGAACATTTGACTGGGTTAAATGAGGGTAATACAACTTGCCATGCAAGAAAGGTCATGAACTTTTCTACCTGAAAACCTAATTATAATATAATCCAGGGAGTTATATTACATACAGTTCTGAAGTTGTGACATAGCTTAGACCATTAATCCTTGATATAAAAATATGCTTTGCCAACCAAAGAAAAGGTCTTACTGGATTAATCCAGCAAAAACAGCTTTACTTAGTTCAAAATATGCCTTTATTCAACTCTTCCCATAACTCTATATGGTAGGTATGATTATTCTCACTTTGTAGGCCAGGAAATGAAAGCTCAAAACTGTACAATAACTTGACTGAAGTCATACCATTCATAAGGGGAAAGCTAGCATTTGGATCTAGTACTTTTAAATGCCTACCACTTAAACTGGTCTAGAATACCATATCAGGAAAAGATGAACACCCAGCAGCTATTAACCAATTAACAATTTACTCCTTCTACCAGACTCAAGTTATGTATGGTTCAAAGGGAGTTAAAAAGAAAACGAAACCATGCAGAAAATTACAAAGGATTTGGGGTCGGAACAATATAAACTAGTATTTCAGTACTTCAGCCCCACAACAAATAAACTGTGTAACGGGCAAAATTATTTTACCTCTGTAAGCTTCAGGTAACTCTCTTGAAATTTTGAATAAAACTCTCTCTTGTTATTGATTCACTGTAAGCATAAGAAATTAAGTAATGTGCAAGCAGTAGTGAATACAATGGGTCACAGAGGGCCATTAGCACAATACAACATCTATGTTAAAGAGAAAACCTAAATGCCGGTATATTAAATAAAATATGTCAAGGATGCATACTTCAAGGTATAAGGAAAGGAAACACACAGCTGTTCAAAAAAAACCCTAAGGAGCCTAAAACCTGCAAACATATTTTTATCACTCCATCTTTCATTTCTAAGAAACAATACATAACTACATTCTAAAAATGTCCTTTAAATATTCTTGAAGTCGAAACCTTTCCAGTGAAAAATAACTCATACCTGTTACGTCCACGGCAACATGGGTGAGTCTCACAGCCTGATGTTTTTTTCGGTGAGCTTCTGCGCTGTAAACCTTCGCGGCCTGCATTTTGCCGCAAGACTAATTGCCTTCAAATAATTTCGCCATGAAAAAACCACAACTGGCCGATAGTTTGGGGTTCAACAGTTTGATTTCAACTGGCTGAAATATTACACACTAGTGCATCTTCCCGTTAACTGACGAGCTGACAGACGAGGATGATTTGCCTCAAGAGTTGGTTTCTTTACGCCTCAATAGAATTCAGTGAAGGAAATGAACACACCCACTCTCTCTCTCTCTCACACACACACACACACACACCCAAAAAAACCCAAAAACCAAAAACCAAAAAAAAAAGCGGGGGGGCACTGAGTGGGTTTGGAAAAAAGAGAAAAAAAAAATTGAAACGAAGTAATACAATACAAAAAATGAAATTTTAAAGGAAGTAGCATGAAGGCCTGTACTATCATAAGTGAAGAAGATAGCTCTAGTCATTGCTCTGTGAGAAAAGGGGATCCTTCAGGGGAACTGTGTGATGGTTGGGAGGGGTGGGAAGGGGGGGATATGCATATGAGTAATCTGGGAACATACATATCTGTAAACAACAAAACTCTGTAAAAGTTAAAAGCAAAATAAAGGTTAAAAAAAAAAAAAAAAAGTTGGTTTCTTCCTTTCGAATACCGTGCATTAGAGGGTAAAGAGACCAGCTCCTCCAAGGTGCAGAGTTAACGCCCGTTCCCTCGTTTAAAAGAGCGCGGCGGTGTGCTGCCCTCAGTGCACGATTTCAACATGACTTCGCAACCTGTCACCAGCCCGCAGTTCTGTGAGAGCAGCAAACGGCGCGGGAGCCCCCGGCAGAGGTCGGGTTCAGCCACGGGTCGGCGCGCCCCAGTGAGCCCCTCCCCCACGCGACCAACTGTCAACGCGTGACGGTTAAGTAGCCTGCTCAGCCATTGGCTGGTGCCGTGGGCCCCGCCCCCAAGCAACCGTCAACCAGCGGCCGTTGAGCCTTGCATTCGGGCTTCCCAGGCGGCTCAGTGGTAAACAAAGAACACTCCTGCCCCTGCGGAAGAGGCCAGAGACACAGAACTGATCCCTGGGTCGGGAAGGTCCCCTGGGGAAGACACAGGCCACCCATTGCAGTATTCTCGGGCTTCCCGAGAAACTCATGTGGTAAGGAATACACCTGTAAGGCGGGAGCTCTGGGCTGGAGCCCTGGGTCGGGGAGATCCCAGGAGGCAATGGAAACGCACTGCAGTAGCTTCGCCTGGGAGACCCCCAGCACGGAGGCGCCTGGCCGGCTACCGACCAGGGGGTCAAGGCTGACCAAGCCCAGCGCAGTGGCCGCTCAGCCACCTGCCGGGGGACCGGGTCCGCAGGCAGAGAGCGAGCTCGGAGGCAGAGCCTGGCCTCCCCGAGGCCCTCCGGCGCATCGGCCTCCAGCCCGCGGGTACGCGGTGGGGCCCGGGAGCAGGCCGTGTCCCGCAGGGTGCCCAGGGCCGTCCTCCGGCTGGGCCCAGGCCTTGCGGCGGTGGGGACCCTCTGCCCCAGCCCGCAGTCTGCGCGGGTCACAGTCTGCGGGACCTGGCCTAAGCTGCCTGAGGGCCAGCTGCATCCTGAGCTCCTTGTTCCCTCGGCGACCAGAGCTGGGAAGGGTCTGGGGACCTGGCCCCGAGGGAGCTGCCAACTGAGGCCTGCCTCCTCTTCGCTGGGATCTGGATCTCAGAGGGTGAAAGCTGAGCCTTGGGACCCTGTCTGTTCTTGTCAGAACAGAGAATAGCATTTGTTTGGTGGAGGCTGACAGGAATACGATTTCCTGACCATGACCTAACCTCAAGAACAGAGGACCTGACACCAAGAAGTCTGCAACAACTAACCACACCCCTCCTTCACCTTTCCTATAAAAGGGCTTTGCTGACTACTTTCTGGGAATTTAGGGTTTTTAAAGCATGAGCCACTCATCTCCTTGAATGGCCCTGCAGTAAAGCATTCTCTGTTCCCAACTCCCATGTTCTGGCGGTGTTTGGCCTGTGTGTCAGGTACAGAGACATGCGTTTCAGTAACATGAGGATTTTGGAATGTCAACTGACAGATATAGGGAAATGCTGCTGCTAAAAAGCAGTGTACAAGGCTTTCACAATGCAGCATAAAGCTCAAGTGCAAATACATATCCTAGTATTTGGAAACTGATAACCTCTCTTAATGAAAGAAGGAATTTTAGCAAAAAAGAAAAACGGTGATGCCAAACAAGGACACAAATCGCCAGGCAAAATAAAAAGGGCATAAAATACTATGAGCAAAATACTTGGAAGATAAGTGCTTAGGTACATGCCATGAAATAGAATCAGTTACTTATGCAGTACTGCTATGAATCAATACACATCTTAACTATACTCAAATATTTTGTATTTAACAATAAAGTACTTTAAAAGTTGTTATTCATTTCTCACATTTCATTGTGTCCTTTTTATGTCCTTCTTTTACTTTTTTGTTACTGTATCCTTTAAGGAAAAATTGCCTTATGACCAATTATTTATATGGTGAAAATGACTACAGCAAAGATGCTTATGGCAAAAGTACTTAGAACCATCACAGAGTACTTGTAACAATTTGAAATACTGTTTTCTTACTATTTAAAGTCTAACAAAATCATTTCCCTTCCAGAGATCTGTAAGATTGAATCAAAAAATGTTAAACAAACTAGGCTATGTTGATTCCATACACTGTGTTATGATTGGATGGATCATGGATGGTGCATCCCTTCCATGAGTAAGCTGTAGAAGACATTGTCTTCATGTTTTCTTTAAGATTCCAAAATCATGAAACTATTAGAATGGGGAAGAGGAAGCAAAATAGGTCTCAAACCTTGTATTAGACCCTGCAGAACTCATGCCCACCTGCATCACACACCACTTAACATGATGGTGTTTTGTTCTTCTCTCATCTACACTCAACTCCAGTTATGCTGGTGTCTAAGTCATTTCTTGAACATGCCAAGCACACGGCCTTATCACTTTCTTCTTGAACATTCTCCCCTGAGATATCTGAATCTTTCTGTTCCTGATCCCTTTCCAGGCTTTGCTCAGAGGTTGCTTTCTCATTGAATTATGCTTAGACCGCCCAATTTAAAATGTTAGCTAGCATCCTACAAGGCACTACAATTTCTCTTACCCTGCTTTATTTTTTCTTTCATTTTTAATCACATAATCACCTTCTAAAATCCTTTATAATTTTTCTATTGTGATTATGGTTTATCATTTCTCTCTCCATTTTCACATAGTGTGTGCTCAAAGTTTGCTGAATGTGGAACACAGAGCCTGTTCTGCCACAAAGAGCATTCCCTTACCATGCACCATGCCACCTCTGTCCCAACCCAAGGAGACAACCCATTCTCTTTCCTCCTCCTAACTTTCATGTTTTCCCTCTGAACGTCTTAACTACAGTGGCCTCTGTACTTCACTTCCACTTGTCAGACTATAACTGTTTTCAAAGCCTGCTCAAGTTCCATCTCCTCTGTGAAGTCTTCCCATATTCCACTAGGGAGGATCAAATCCTCTTTTCTTCTTTCCCATTATAACTGGCCCTTAGTTACAACATTCACTATGGTTATTTATGTGTTTCAAGCTGTCCAAAAAGCTACAGTCTTCTAAAATCGTCTATATATTCCTCTTAGAGCCTAGCACAGTGCCTGACCCTTAATCATCAATTATTCTGATGACGATCATAATTTTGGGATTTTTACTGTTTTCTTAATTTTTATTTAAAGTCTAACAAAATCATTTCCCTTCCAGAGATCTGTAAGATTGAATCAAAAAATGTTAAACAAACTAGGCTATGTTGATTCCATACACTGTGTTATGATTGGATGGATCATGGATGGTGCATCCCTTCCATGAGTAAGCTGTAGAAGACATTGTCTTCATGTTTTCTTTAAGATTCCAAAATCATGAAACTATTAGAATGGGGAAGAGGAAGCAAAATAGGTCTCAAACCTTGTATTAGACCCTGCAGAACTCATGCCCACCTGCATCACACACCACTTAACATGATGGTGTTTTGTTCTTCTCTCATCTACACTCAACTCCAGTTATGCTGGTGTCTAAGTCATTTCTTGAACATGCCAAGCACACGGCCTTATCACTTTCTTCTTGAACATTCTCCCCTGAGATATCTGAATCTTTCTGTTCCTGATCCCTTTCCAGGCTTTGCTCAGAGGTTGCTTTCTCATTGAATTATGCTTAGACCGCCCAATTTAAAATGTTAGCTAGCATCCTACAAGGCACTACAATTTCTCTTACCCTGCTTTATTTTTTCTTTCATTTTTAATCACATAATCACCTTCTAAAATCCTTTATAATTTTTCTATTGTGATTATGGTTTATCATTTCTCTCTCTCCATTTTCACATAGTGTGTGCTCAAAGTTTGCTGAATGTGGAACACAGAGCCTGTTCTGCCACAAAGAGCATTCCCTTACCATGCACCATGCCACCTCTGTCCCAACCCAAGGAGACAACCCATTCTCTTTCCTCCTCCTAACTTTCATGTTTTCCCTCTGAACGTCTTAACTACAGTGGCCTCTGTACTTCACTTCCACTTGTCAGACTATAACTGTTTTCAAAGCCTGCTCAAGTTCCATCTCCTCTGTGAAGTCTTCCCATATTCCACTAGGGAGGATCAAATCCTCTTTTCTTCTTTCCCATTATAACTGGCCCTTAGTTACAACATTCACTATGGTTATTTATGTGTTTCAAGCTGTCCAAAAAGCTACAGTCTTCTAAAAATCGTCTATATATTCCTCTTAGAGCCTAGCACAGTGCCTGACCCTTAATCATCAATTATTCTGATGAGACTGAACTGGCCATAATTGGTTTGGGATTTTTACTGAATATTAGACATTAGTAAACTTTACACTTTAGAGCAAATCAATACAATCTACTGAATTATGAGGTTTCCTATTTAGTTGAATTTTACTGAGCAACGAGGCAACTCGAGGAACACAATACTTCCCTTTGATGCGTATGCAAAGTCTTATCTATCTTCTCTGTCAAATAAATGAAAATTTTACTTTCTGGCTTATTAGTCTTGGTTTTGTAAATATCTTTCAATTTAGTTATGAGGAGTTATCAATTGCTTTCATGGAAGCCAAGCCCCTCTCCATCTCCTGGTTACCTCTGGCAGCTTCATCTTTCACCATGTCCCAGCACAACATCCTTCACTCTGGGAATAACCAAACCAGATTTCAGAGCTAACCTGAGTTCCATGGACCCAATTCCAATTCAAAGAAATTCTTTTAGAACTCCAAGACCCCTTGAAATTTTAACATTTTTGAGGGTATGAGTATATGCATTTTCCTTGAGAGGGGACTACATCAGATTCTCAAGGGGCTCACAATTCCAAGGAGATGAAGGAAGACTTCTTCCACTGCCTGTTCTCTACTGTATGATATCTTTAAATATACCCTTGGCTTTGCAAAGAATATATGAGAGGATTTGGTGGGTTGAAAATCCTCTAAATGTGGTAAAACTCCAGAAGAGTTTCCAGGGTGTAGACTCAAGGGACAGTCTCTGAGAAGCTGCTGAGTATCTGACACAACACTACAGAGGAGGTGAACAGAGGAAACTCTGATTACAGAACCTCTGGGGGAAAACGGGGGCTGTTTCAGGAAAAAAAGCTTATTAGACTTTAGGAAAGACACTACATGGCAGGAAAATTATTTCATAAGGAGATTCTCATTACTTTAATATGCAGAAAGTAATTTAATATGCAATTGAGTGAAATACCTAAAAGTTTGCTATATTCACAACATTCACTATGGTTATTTATGTGTTTCAAGCTGTCCAAAAGCTACAGTCTTCTAAAATCGTCTATATATTCCTCTTAGAGCCTAGCACAGTGCCTGACCCTTAATCATCAATTATTCTGATGAGACTGAACTGGCCATAATTGGTTTGGGATTTTTACTGAATATTAGACATTAGTAAACTTTACACTTTAGAGCAAATCAATACAATCTACTGAATTATGAGGTTTCCTATTTAGTTGAATTTTACTGAGCAACGAGGCAACTCGAGGAACACAATACTTCCCTTTGATGCGTATGCAAAGTCTTATCTATCTTCTCTGTCAAATAAATGAAAATTTTACTTTCTGGCTTATTAGTCTTGGTTTTGTAAATATCTTTCAATTTAGTTATGAGGAGTTATCAATTGCTTTCATGGAAGCCAAGCCCCTCTCCATCTCCTGGTTACCTCTGGCAGCTTCATCTTTCACCATGTCCCAGCACAACATCCTTCACTCTGGGAATAACCAAACCAGATTTCAGAGCTAACCTGAGTTCCATGGACCCAATTCCAATTCAAAGAAATTCTTTTAGAACTCCAAGACCCCTTGAAATTTTAACATTTTTGAGGGTATGAGTATATGCATTTTCCTTGAGAGGGGACTACATCAGATTCTCAAGGGGCTCACAATTCCAAGGAGATGAAGGAAGACTTCTTCCACTGCCTGTTCTCTACTGTATGATATCTTTAAATATACCCTTGGCTTTGCAAAGAATATATGAGAGGATTTGGTGGGTTGAAAATCCTCTAAATGTGGTAAAACTCCAGAAGAGTTTCCAGGGTGTAGACTCAAGGGACAGTCTCTGAGAAGCTGCTGAGTATCTGACACAACACTACAGAGGAGGTGAACAGAGGAAACTCTGATTACAGAACCTCTGGGGGAAAACGGGGGCTGTTTCAGGAAAAAAAGCTTATTAGACTTTAGGAAAGACACTACATGGCAGGAAAATTATTTCATAAGGAGATTCTCATTACTTTAATATGCAGAAAGTAATTTAATATGCAATTGAGTGAAATACCTAAAAGTTTGCTATATTCACATTACTGAGTATATGCAGATGTCACGAGATCTTTTAAAACAATCGTATTAAAAAAGAAATGGCTGCACTGGGGATTAGAGTAAGATTAGTTCATAATAAAAACTTCTGACTTTCTTGTAACCACAGGTCCCTTATGTACCATATAATAATAACTGATAGTGATGACAATGAATAAAGGATATAAAAGCAAAGTAGACTGAAGCATTTGAACTACAATATTTTGTAGCATGTATTTTATTATACTCTTACTCAAAAGAATGGGCATACTTTATATGGCATAACTAGCCTTGTGTGTGTGTACACATGCTCAGTCATGTCTGACTCTTTGGGACCTCATGGACTGTAGCCAGGCTCCTCTGTCTATGGAATTTTCCAGACAAGAATAATGGAGCAGGTTGCCATTTCCCACTCCAAAGGATTTTCCTGACTCAAGGATTGAACCCCACATCTCTTGAGTCTTCCAAATTAGCAGGTAGATTCTTTACCCCTGTGCCACCTAGGAATCCCCCATAACCAGCTTTAAAATATTAACTGAAATATGTAATTACCAAGAGTACAACTTCCCTTGAAACATACAAAAGGGGATTTTAAAATAGAAATAAAACTACATAAACAAAACTGTTTAGAGGAATCATTTGTATTTTTAAATGAGAAAAACTCTTTTAACTTTCTTATTATGATATTTCACTCATTTCTTAATATATTAACCATTTAATAAACAATTATTGATTATCCATCTAACGAGGTAGGTTGTGGTGAGATAAAATGAATAGATTTGGACTTGGTGTTAGAGAGAAAAGTAAACAGACTATTCCAAAAGGGTATGGTAGGCGTAAAAGTAGAGATGTGTGTATATTGGAGGCTTTAGGAATACAAAGGAAGAGGATCTATGTTAAGCTGAGGGGTCATAAATAGTTTCCTTGGGACAGTAAAGCTTCGCATGGGTCTTGCAAATAGGTGTGAAGCATTTAAGTACATGGCACATTTACAAAATACCATGTTTGCTATTCTAAACGAATTGCTATTCTACTCTGTTCTACAGGCAATTGAGTGAAATACCTAAAAGTTTGCTATATTCACATTACTGAGTGTCACGAGATCTTTTAAAACAATCGTATTAAAAAAGAAATGGCTGCACTGGGGATTAGAGTAAGATTAGTTCATAATAAAAACTTCTGACTTTCTTGTAACCACAGGTCCCTTATGTACCATATAATAATAACTGATAGTGATGACAATGAATAAAGGATATAAAAGCAAAGTAGACTGAAGCATTTGAACTACAATATTTTGTAGCATGTATTTTATTATACTCTTACTCAAAAGAATGGGCATACTTTATATGGCATAACTAGCCTTGTGTGTGTGTACACATGCTCAGTCATGTCTGACTCTTTGGGACCTCATGGACTGTAGCCAGGCTCCTCTGTCTATGGAATTTTCCAGACAAGAATAATGGAGCAGGTTGCCATTTCCCACTCCAAAGGATTTTCCTGACTCAAGGATTGAACCCCACATCTCTTGAGTCTTCCAAATTAGCAGGTAGATTCTTTACCCCTGTGCCACCTAGGAATCCCCCATAACCAGCTTTAAAATATTAACTGAAATATGTAATTACCAAGAGTACAACTTCCCTTGAAACATACAAAAGGGGATTTTAAAATAGAAATAAAACTACATAAACAAAACTGTTTAGAGGAATCATTTGTATTTTTAAATGAGAAAAACTCTTTTAACTTTCTTATTATGATATTTCACTCATTTCTTAATATATTAACCATTTAATAAACAATTATTGATTATCCATCTAACGAGGTAGGTTGTGGTGAGATAAAATGAATAGATTTGGACTTGGTGTTAGAGAGAAAAGTAAACAGACTATTCCAAAAGGGTATGGTAGGCGTAAAAGTAGAGATGTGTGTATATTGGAGGCTTTAGGAATACAAAGGAAGAGGATCTATGTTAAGCTGAGGGGTCATAAATAGTTTCCTTGGGACAGTAAAGCTTCGCATGGGTCTTGCAAATAGGTGTGAAGCATTTAAGTACATGGCACATTTACAAAATACCATGTTTGCTATTCTAAACGAATTGCTATTCTACTCTGTTCTAAAGGCAATAGGCATCTAATGACAATATTTACGCAGAGAAGCAACATGATCAGAAGAGCACCTTGGAAGCTCCCTCAAAGGCCACAGTGTGAAGTACAGATTAGAAATAATATAATTTATTCAATAACAGCTGTGTTGATTTGGGAGAGAAAAGATGCACATCTGCACTAAGGAAAGAACCATGGTGATGAAAAACAAGGGGGTGGGGAAGAAGAGGAGGAAGAGAGTGGCTGATGTTGACTTAGAAAGTACAAATGGGGCTTCCCTGGTGGTCCAGTGGGTAAGGACACCGCCTTGCAGTGCAAGGGGCACCAGTTCAATCCCTGGCCTGGGAAGATCCCACGTGCTGTGGAGCCACTGGACCGGTGTGTCCAATTAGGAGCCAACACTCTGGAGCACATGCGCCCACAACTGGTGCTATGCAGCGAGAGAGGCCACTGTAATGGGAGGCCCATACAGGCCGAAAAATAAAGATATATGAAAATAAATAAATAAAATATCAATAAGAAGAGGCCAAAATCTAAAAAAAGGGGGGGGGTGCGCAGAATATCATCTGGTGACTGCCTGGGATGACAGAGCAGGCTGGATGAATCGATGAACAGTGGTGCCATTCACCAGATGGGCAATGTCAGATAGGAAGATTTGAAAAAGGATGATAACGAATTTGAAGTGCTTATGAAATAACCAAATTGAGATGAGTAAATGGTTGTTGTGTGTCTCAAAACTAGTAGAGAGGCCAAAACAAGCGATAGAAATTTGGGGATTATAAGTATAGATCTGTCAGTTGAAGACATGGGCATGGATAAGCACGTTAAAGAATGTAAAGTAACTATAGGGTCAAAGCCTGAGTACTTTATCAAAGGGAGTTGGAGGCTAAAGATGGATTTGTAAAGATAACAGAAATAATAGTTCATTAAAAATAAATTTTTATTTATTAATAAAAGAAAAACCATAAATCCTAGAAAGGACAATTCTGGAAAATAAAGAAAAAAAATTTTAAGTAGCAAAGAATGATCAACATAACATAAATCAGTGGGATTATCAGGAAATATAAAGATAGAGTTGTAGCTACTAAATTTGGCCACATGGAAGTCTATGGTCTCTGTGGCTGCCAGACAAATCTCACTCGAGAATTCATAATCCAGCTCTAAACTCGGTGCTAACCATAACTGTAATTCTAGCCCAAATCCTAACCCCGTCAGGCTGTACATGTAATATGCACATGAAAAGTCTAGCTTTATACTGTGAGCAAGACAAGGGCACAGACCACAGGTGATCATAAGAATTCTGAAAGCAGGAGAGCCAGGTGGCCCCAGAGTTTTCTCCTCCTGCCATTCTTAATAGAACTGCTCAGGGACTAGCTGAACTAAAGTTTAGAAGTACTGTCAGAACTCTTTCTATCAAGTCACAGATGCCAACCAGAACCAGCTTAAGCACAAAGCATGCTGGGATAGCTCATGGTATCAGAGGACAAAAGCTGAACAAACAGGAAGGCAGGGACCATGGCAGCCTTAGGGCCAATATCCCAACAGATAATTCACCATATCTAACCAGCTGTCTAAATAGTCACTTGGTTTAAGGCCGAACTGCTTAAAGTCAATCCACTAAATACTAAGTTCAGTAAGCCTACTTGTTTCTGTTTCTTTTAATAATCTGAAATGGCTTACATATATGTATACTGGATAGGGCAGGGATAAGAGCTTCTGAAAATTTATGCTATGTTTTAGTTGACTAGTTTTCTTTTCTTCCTCCATTAGAAAACTGTCAAGTGAGTTGAATTTGCCCCAGATACCCACTGTTAGAACTGTAGTGAGCTGGCCAAAGAGGTAGAAGGCAAAGAACCCACAGCAAGAAGAGAGCAGAAGGGGGAGTCAGTGCACCTCAGAGCTGCTGCAGTGGACAGACTCAGGGGAAAATGAGCCAGTGGAGAATGAGGGGCAGAGCTGCAGACAGAGGAGGAGAGGAAAGGGGAGATGGGAGATATGGTCTGAACCTTGGAGGAGATCAGGACAACAATGAACTTCAACGTCTGAACTCTTACTTTTATTTTCTTATTAACAAAGACATACCAGACAGTATCTGAGACTAGATAACCAATTTGTTTTGAATTTTCAAAATCAGTAAAGAAAAAGAGTTGTAGCTACTAAATTTGGCCACATGGAAGTCTATGGTCTCTGTGGCTGCCAGACAAATCTCACTCGAGAATTCATAATCCAGCTCTAAACTCGGTGCTAACCATAACTGTAATTCTAGCCCAAATCCTAACCCCGTCAGGCTGTACATGTAATATGCACATGAAAAGTCTAGCTTTATACTGTGAGCAAGACAAGGGCACAGACCACAGGTGATCATAAGAATTCTGAAAGCAGGAGAGCCAGGTGGCCCCAGAGTTTTCTCCTCCTGCCATTCTTAATAGAACTGCTCAGGGACTAGCTGAACTAAAGTTTAGAAGTACTGTCAGAACTCTTTCTATCAAGTCACAGATGCCAACCAGAACCAGCTTAAGCACAAAGCATGCTGGGATAGCTCATGGTATCAGAGGACAAAAGCTGAACAAACAGGAAGGCAGGGACCATGGCAGCCTTAGGGCCAATATCCCAACAGATAATTCACCATATCTAACCAGCTGTCTAAATAGTCACTTGGTTTAAGGCCGAACTGCTTAAAGTCAATCCACTAAATACTAAGTTCAGTAAGCCTACTTGTTTCTGTTTCTTTTAATAATCTGAAATGGCTTACATATATGTATACTGGATAGGGCAGGGATAAGAGCTTCTGAAAATTTATGCTATGTTTTAGTTGACTAGTTTTCTTTTCTTCCTCCATTAGAAAACTGTCAAGTGAGTTGAATTTGCCCCAGATACCCACTGTTAGAACTGTAGTGAGCTGGCCAAAGAGGTAGAAGGCAAAGAACCCACAGCAAGAAGAGAGCAGAAGGGGGAGTCAGTGCACCTCAGAGCTGCTGCAGTGGACAGACTCAGGGGAAAATGAGCCAGTGGAGAATGAGGGGCAGAGCTGCAGACAGAGGAGGAGAGGAAAGGGGAGATGGGAGATATGGTCTGAACCTTGGAGGAGATCAGGACAACAATGAACTTCAACGTCTGAACTCTTACTTTTATTTTCTTATTAACAAAGACATACCAGACAGTATCTGAGACTAGATAACCAATTTGTTTTGAATTTTCAAAACTTACGTTTATAAACATATTTAACATATTCAGGGATAGTCACTCATGAAGTAACTGTTGTGACTCATGTTTAGAAGGGATTGCTTTAATGTTCTTAATTCTTTCATGACTAATCTTTTTGCTTATATTTAATCCATAAAGGTTCATATTCACTGAGTTCAACAATAATTTATGAAGTTGCATGTATAAATAATAATAATCTGATTTTTCTCTTAAGTAAACTAATTCATTTAAATTAAAACTTAATATGTTTCTTCACATATCAAATCAGACTGAGCAAATTATCCCTGTGTGTAATTAACTTTACCAACAACACCTGTTCACAGTGATGCCATATGCCTATGACAATGACAATCAGTATAGATGAGCCTCAGAGTCAGGTGGCCTGGGTTCCAATCCAGCTTGACTGCTTACCAGCTGTGTGGTTTTAGGCAAGTTACTTAACCAGTCCATAATCTATTTTCACAAGCCAATTCCAGCAATAACAAAACCAACCTCGTAGGGTTTGTGAGGATTAAATGCATAAATATATACAAGTCTTTTAGAACAGTACCTGACCTAAAAATGAAGCATCATTTAAGCATGTTTCCACTATTATTATTGTTTTGATATCAATTATATTATTAGTGATGGTTAGTAGGGATGAAAACTCAAAGTAGCTGAATTCCGAGAAAGAGAGACTATCACACATGTATACAGACACATACACACACCCCCTAACAAAATGCTGCATCTTTTATAATGCAGGGAGGCTGTGAAATTGTACAAAAAAGCCTCCCAGATGTGTTCTTCTCAAAGAGGCAGAAACAGCTACCAGTGCCCCCATTCACTAATCTCCCTGTCCTCTATTACCCCATTTCATGGAAGAAAGAACCTAAAGGACAGCCTCAGACTTCATGACTATGCACTCTTTGTGCTGAGAGGTTACTCATCCCTGTCCCCACCAAAACAGAAAAGCAAGAAGAGTTTGCTACTAAAGCCAAGCATTTCCAGGAGAAGGAAAATCTTTTTGAAGTAAACCTTGGAGGAGATCAGGACAACAATGAACTTCAACGTCTGAACTCTTACTTTTATTTTCTTATTAACAAAGACATACCAGACAGTATCTGAGACTAGATAACCAATTTGTTTTGAATTTTCAAAACTTACGTTTATAAACATATTTAACATATTCAGGGATAGTCACTCATGAAGTAACTGTTGTGACTCATGTTTAGAAGGGATTGCTTTAATGTTCTTAATTCTTTCATGACTAATCTTTTTGCTTATATTTAATCCATAAAGGTTCATATTCACTGAGTTCAACAATAATTTATGAAGTTGCATGTATAAATAATAATAATCTGATTTTTCTCTTAAGTAAACTAATTCATTTAAATTAAAACTTAATATGTTTCTTCACATATCAAATCAGACTGAGCAAATTATCCCTGTGTGTAATTAACTTTACCAACAACACCTGTTCACAGTGATGCCATATGCCTATGACAATGACAATCAGTATAGATGAGCCTCAGAGTCAGGTGGCCTGGGTTCCAATCCAGCTTGACTGCTTACCAGCTGTGTGGTTTTAGGCAAGTTACTTAACCAGTCCATAATCTATTTTCACAAGCCAATTCCAGCAATAACAAAACCAACCTCGTAGGGTTTGTGAGGATTAAATGCATAAATATATACAAGTCTTTTAGAACAGTACCTGACCTAAAAATGAAGCATCATTTAAGCATGTTTCCACTATTATTATTGTTTTGATATCAATTATATTATTAGTGATGGTTAGTAGGGATGAAAACTCAAAGTAGCTGAATTCCGAGAAAGAGAGACTATCACACATGTATACAGACACATACACACACCCCCTAACAAAATGCTGCATCTTTTATAATGCAGGGAGGCTGTGAAATTGTACAAAAAAGCCTCCCAGATGTGTTCTTCTCAAAGAGGCAGAAACAGCTACCAGTGCCCCCATTCACTAATCTCCCTGTCCTCTATTACCCCATTTCATGGAAGAAAGAACCTAAAGGACAGCCTCAGACTTCATGACTATGCACTCTTTGTGCTGAGAGGTTACTCATCCCTGTCCCCACCAAAACAGAAAAGCAAGAAGAGTTTGCTACTAAAGCCAAGCATTTCCAGGGAGAAGGAAAGTCTTTTGCAGCAGTAGGTGAAGTAATCTAGCTGATAGATTCCTGAACTGGAGTTGAGAACAGTGAGAAAATTCTCAGGTGAGCTTAACATCCACCCCCTGAGATGTAGGATAAACATAGAACCTGCTGCCCATTTCTAGACTAGAGTTGTCTGCAAGCATAAAGGTCTTCAGAGTAGTCTACTGTCAGCAAGCCTCAAAAGGACTAACCCTGACTATCCTTGTGAAGAAAAATTGTAGGACAGCTCCTTCCACGTTCCCAGAGGCCATCAGAGGGCACAGAAGAAGACTCCCATGACTCTTCTGGCCCCGTATGATGATGCGACGAGGGCAAAGGAAGGGCAGGTTAGGAACTACCAGAAAAAACTGGGAACATTGCCTTCTAAAAGTACTCAGGGAAGCTAGCTGTCCTTCTCTGCAGGAGTTGTCAGCGGCAGAGGTCATCAAAGGAGGGTGAACAAAGTCCGATCTCCCCCACCCCAACATAACGTCTACACAGAGACCCTTCTCTGAGCAGATCACAGATGGAATCAGAGCAACCTGGTTACATGCAAGCTCTGCTTTCCCTGTTCCTGTATTTTACTATTTCAAGAGAATGAATCTTGTAAAGGAAGAGGGAATGAAGATCTAACAGGCAGACTCTCCTCCTCTCCAAAGTCTAAGCAGCCAGAATCACAGTTTACAGCTAGGGGTAAGAAAGCACTGAAATCAGATATGATATTGGAACTTAAAAAGAAGTAAACTAATTACAATTACTGAAAGCGATCAGAAAGTTAGGACAGTTGGCCAAAATGGACTGAAGGAGACAGGAAATTCAACACAGTATGTTAAAAGCTGTTATTGAAGAAATAAAAATACACTGTTTCCATGTTAGCCTATTCTTTGCAACAGTGTTTTGAAGAAGTCAAAAGACTAATGGACCGTCAATGTACAAGCTCAAAAGTGAAACTTAAATATATTTTTCATCATAAAAATAAATTTAGCCATACCATCAAGCATAAAATATCTGGAGACTATTTAAAAGAGCAATCATGTAAAATATTGTGTTGCACACATTGACTGTTCATACAAATGACCTGGAATCATTCACTGATTAAATTAAATCAAATCGAGTGAAGGCATTATGGAAATATCCCAGGTACTATCCACACCATTTTAACATCTTATCACCTTATTTGAGTAAAATGAGATAAAATGCAGATGGGGTTGAAGAACTCCATTAAACTTTCCAATATCACAGCAAGTGAATATTAATGGAGGTGGTCTCTAAAATAAAGTTGATACATAGATAAAAGAAAAAAAAAAGTTATCAAAAAAAGGAAGAAAAAAATTTATTACAGCCATTATTTTAAAAGCTTGACTCAAATGAAAGACATTATTTGGGCTAGTCAGTTGTTGTTTTAAGGCCACTGTCAGCAGAAAGCATCCAAATAATTCTGAAAAAGATATATTCATTTCAATCTGACCTACCCACATAGATGATTTACTCATTTATATATCTTACTTCCCTCATGTGTTTCTCCTCAAGGCCATTTAGTATGATATACATACTGTTATATTTTATTTAAAATCCATTGTTATTTTCTTCTGGTATCCTTGTATTTTATACTAAAACACTAGTATAAGCACTGTAGTGAACTTACTAAAATAGTACCTGTTTTGCCCATAAATCCAGGGAAAACAAGCAAATATCTCCGCTTCCTTCCTCCCCCAAACATACACACATACTTCTTTCTCCCATGACATACTGCAATTTTGGATTCGTATTTCCACATAGTAACAATACCTTCCTAAAATCAACACTCTTCTACTCCATGCAGTAATTCTAGTCTAGCCAGAATCACAGTTTACAGCTAGGGGTAAGAAAGCACTGAAATCAGATATGATATTGGAACTTAAAAAGAAGTAAACTAATTACAATTACTGAAAGCGATCAGAAAGTTAGGACAGTTGGCCAAAATGGACTGAAGGAGACAGGAAATTCAACACAGTATGTTAAAAGCTGTTATTGAAGAAATAAAAATACACTGTTTCCATGTTAGCCTATTCTTTGCAACAGTGTTTTGAAGAAGTCAAAAGACTAATGGACCGTCAATGTACAAGCTCAAAAGTGAAACTTAAATATATTTTTCATCATAAAAAAATAAATTTAGCCATACCATCAAGCATAAAATATCTGGAGACTATTTAAAAGAGCAATCATGTAAAATATTGTGTTGCACACATTGACTGTTCATACAAATGACCTGGAATCATTCACTGATTAAATTAAATCAAATCGAGTGAAGGCATTATGGAAATATCCCAGGTACTATCCACACCATTTTAACATCTTATCACCTTATTTGAGTAAAATGAGATAAAATGCAGATGGGGTTGAAGAACTCCATTAAACTTTCCAATATCACAGCAAGTGAATATTAATGGAGGTGGTCTCTAAAATAAAGTTGATACATAGATAAAAGAAAAAAAAAAGTTATCAAAAAAAGGAAGAAAAAAATTTATTACAGCCATTATTTTAAAAGCTTGACTCAAATGAAAGACATTATTTGGGCTAGTCAGTTGTTGTTTTAAGGCCACTGTCAGCAGAAAGCATCCAAATAATTCTGAAAAAGATATATTCATTTCAATCTGACCTACCCACATAGATGATTTACTCATTTATATATCTTACTTCCCTCATGTGTTTCTCCTCAAGGCCATTTAGTATGATATACATACTGTTATATTTTATTTAAAATCCATTGTTATTTTCTTCTGGTATCCTTGTATTTTATACTAAAACACTAGTATAAGCACTGTAGTGAACTTACTAAAATAGTACCTGTTTTGCCCATAAATCCAGGGAAAACAAGCAAATATCTCCGCTTCCTTCCTCCCCCAAACATACACACATACTTCTTTCTCCCATGACATACTGCAATTTTGGATTCGTATTTCCACATAGTAACAATACCTTCCTAAAATCAACACTCTTCTACTCCATGCAGTAATTCTGAAGCTAATCAGCAGCTGCTAGAATTCTGAGAACTAAATAGGCTCATGGCTGAGGTCCAGTTAAAACTCCTCAGTAGCTTCACCCCTTGTACAAGGTGAGCTAGAGTTTTTTGGTTTTGTTTTTGAATGTTTTCCCTGCTGAGCTATGAGAGATTTACCCAACCTTTCTCAATAAACCAATTACGGAGGAAATCATGATAGCATATATTTTTTTTAAAGTTCTAATAGCATTTTAGTTTCATTCTACAGAAGAAAAATTTGAGAAATTAGAAGGGGTAAGTGGAGGTCAGCATGTGGGAGAATGGAGAAAATAAAACAATACTTTTTATTAGGTACACAGATATCTCAGGAACAAGTGTATAATACCATGACAGACTGCTATGGAATTATTTTTGCTGAAGCAGAAAATAAGTGCACTATGACATACCTCATTTAGGGAAAACAATATTGTCATCATCCTACAGAGAATATAAAAAATGGATTGCCAAAAATGTTGCTTTAATGGGCAAAGCAAACCAAATTACCAACTGCCACCCATCACTCTAGTCTATTTATTGGTTTTGTCTGTACAACTCGGAAGTCACCAGAAACTTCTATTTTCGAGTGGTGTACAGACTACAATGGCTCTGATTATAACACTTATCTGCTCTCTTCCATACTGCCTAGTTTTCACTCATGTAGACTTCTATCAGGGGATAAATTATACTATCTGTCCTCTCCTAATTCATGCCCTTGGGTGGAAGGCATGAGACAGCAGTGGGTATTGCATGGTGACCTAAAGTTATAGGGAGTTATTTAGAGTTTTGTTTCACTGTTATTTCTCACTCCGGCATCTACAACACCTTTCTTTAATCCTGACCTTCTTTCTACACGAATTGTTTTATGCTACATGTTATTATTTTAACAGTAACATCATTCTTTTTATTTTTCAAGGTTTGCATACTTAAATGCCTTTAATGATTAGGAAGCAACTTTAACCAAGTGTAGATGACTGGTTAAAAGTTTCACAAATGCTTTTTTTTTTTTTTTTTTGCATTTGATACATAGGAATATGTGTCACTGATTTCCAGTTTTTGCTTAAAAGAAACCACCCTCTCAAGTTATTTTTCATTTTCCTATAATTGACAAAGTCAGGGATATGAGGAAGTATTTCTCTACAATAAGAGAATACAGTGGAAGAGCAGAGCTGAATGGTAGCAAGTATCAGACCTCTACATTAGGGAGATTAATAAGAAATGGTGAGGACTGTGGTCTATGTAGGATGGATACCTGTATAAATGAAGTATCTATTAACTCCCTAATGATGTCTACCATATTGTAAAGTAGATCATCTAGTGGACTTTATTTTAAAGAAAACCTGGAAAGCTGAATTTTTATGTGAAATCTTTCAGTCTTGGTATGTTAAATAAATACTTTTTCCAAGCTGTGTATACTTGCTGAATAAAACACAGGTCAAACTCTGCAGTCTGCAAGACTTGGTCTTCATGTTCAACAATGGCTAAAAACAGGACTCCCTCTCCCTGTCTACTCTTCGTAAGGGAAGATTGGAAATGCAGCCTCAAATAGGGAAGAGTATATAGGCGAATATTATTATATGCAACAGATAAATGATTTGCAGAATGAGGCCATGCATACAGATCAAGGGTGATTCGGAAAGTTTGCCTGAATGCTATTTCTGGATAGGAACCAAACACAAACTTTAATCACACAAACTTCAGGCATGTACCCTAAAATCGGTTATTTTTTTCAATTAGACAAGCAGATTTGATAATCCAGTTGATATTATTAATCCTATAGATTTTCCCCTATTGGAGAGAAGGCAGAGAAAAATACATATGGTGACATAAAAATCTAAATTTAACTTTTACTGTTGAATTTCTAATTTGTGGCAGCAAGTGTGGAGAAAGATGGTAAGAGACGCATAACATAAGCAAGACGGGAAAAGCCCTATAGGAGAAACAGGCTGCTAGAGTTTTGAAAATGTTTTCTGGTATTCATTCCATAAAGCTAATGAATTTGGGGAATAAGGCGACAATGGTCAATGAATAAGCAAACAGAGAGAGAGATGGAGAACAGAAGGGATCAGACAGGTACAAGAATCTTAGAAAATGGAAAATTTCTGGATCAAGAAATGGAAATAATTTGGATCAAGAATCAGAACTGGGGAGAAACTCTGGACTGCTAAACCTATGAGTCAGGATATGTAGCAATAGTAAGAATTAAGCCAGCACCCATTTACAATAGAAACTCTTTTAAAAAAGGGCATAGAAGGGACCTACCTCCACATAGTGAAAGTCAGATATGATAAGCCCACAGTAAACATTATTCTCAATGGTGAAAAACTGAAAGCATTCTCTCTCAGATCAGGAACAAGATAGGGGTGTCTACTCTTACCACTATTATTTCATATAGTCTTAGAAGTTCTAGCTAGAGCAATTGGAGAAGAAAGAAATACAAGGGATCCAGATTGGAAAAGAAGAGATAAAAACTCTCACTGTTTGCAGATAACATGAACTATATTAATGAAACCCTAAGGATACTATCAGAAAATTACTAGAGTTAATCAGTGAATTCAACAAAGTAGCAGGATACAAAATCAGCATACAGAAATCACTCACATTTATATATACTAGCAATGAAAAATCAGAAAGAGAAATCAAGGAAGCAATCCCATTAACTGCAACAAAAAATAAAATATCAAGGAATAAACCTACTGAAGGAGACATAAGAACTATACACAGAAAATTACAAGACACTGATAAAAGAAATCAAAGATGACACAAACATTTGGAGAAAGATTCCATGTTCCTGGGTTGGAAGAATCAATAGCATGAAAATGACATTACTACCAAATGTAATCTACAGATTCAGTGTGATTCCTATCAAATTACCAATGGCATTTTTCAGAGAAGTAGAAAAAAATATCACAATTCATATGGAAACACAAAAGACCCTAGATAGCCACAGTAGTCTTGAGAAAGTAGAATGGAGCTGGAGGAATCAGCCTTCCTGACTTCAGACTATACTACAAAGCAACAGTCATCAAGACAGTATGAAGACAGTATGGAATTGGCACAGAAACAGAAATATAGACCAATGGAACTGGATAGAGAGCCCAGAGATAAACCCATGCACTTATGGGTGCCTTATTTTTGACAAAGGAGGCAAGAATATACAATGGAGCAGAAACAGCCTCTTCAATAAGTGGTGCTAAAAAAACTGGACAGATACACGTAAAAGAATGAAGTTGGAACACTACCTAACACCATACACAAAGATAAACTCAAAATGGATTAAAGACATAACTGTAAGACCAGAAACAATAAAATTCTTTAGGCAGAACACTCAATGACCTAAATCAAAGCCTAGGTCCTTATAGCCATCATTAAGGTAAGAATTTTGCAAAGGGTCAATTCAGCCTCTTTCTTCCTTTTAATTAAAAAGTAATAAGCCCACAGTAAACATTATTCTCAATGGTGAAAAACTGAAAGCATTCTCTCTCAGATCAGGAACAAGATAGGGGTGTCTACTCTTACCACTATTATTTCATATAGTCTTAGAAGTTCTAGCTAGAGCAATTGGAGAAGAAAGAAATACAAGGGATCCAGATTGGAAAAGAAGAGATAAAAACTCTCACTGTTTGCAGATAACATGAACTATATTAATGAAACCCTAAGGATACTATCAGAAAATTACTAGAGTTAATCAGTGAATTCAACAAAGTAGCAGGATACAAAATCAGCATACAGAAATCACTCACATTTATATATACTAGCAATGAAAAATCAGAAAGAGAAATCAAGGAAGCAATCCCATTAACTGCAACAAAAAATAAAATATCAAGGAATAAACCTACTGAAGGAGACATAAGAACTATACACAGAAAATTACAAGACACTGATAAAAGAAATCAAAGATGACACAAACATTTGGAGAAAGATTCCATGTTCCTGGGTTGGAAGAATCAATAGCATGAAAATGACATTACTACCAAATGTAATCTACAGATTCAGTGTGATTCCTATCAAATTACCAATGGCATTTTTCAGAGAAGTAGAAAAAAATATCACAATTCATATGGAAACACAAAAGACCCTAGATAGCCACAGTAGTCTTGAGAAAGTAGAATGGAGCTGGAGGAATCAGCCTTCCTGACTTCAGACTATACTACAAAGCAACAGTCATCAAGACAGTATGAAGACAGTATGGAATTGGCACAGAAACAGAAATATAGACCAATGGAACTGGATAGAGAGCCCAGAGATAAACCCATGCACTTATGGGTGCCTTATTTTTGACAAAGGAGGCAAGAATATACAATGGAGCAGAAACAGCCTCTTCAATAAGTGGTGCTAAAAAAACTGGACAGATACACGTAAAAGAATGAAGTTGGAACACTACCTAACACCATACACAAAGATAAACTCAAAATGGATTAAAGACATAACTGTAAGACCAGAAACAATAAAATTCTTGGAGGAAAACATAGGCAGAACACTCAATGACCTAAATCAAAGCCTAGGTCCTTATAGCCATCATTAAGGTAAGAATTTTGCAAAGAGGTTCAATTCAGCCTCTTTCTTCCTTTTAATTAAAAAAGTAATAAACCTTTATTCTGTACCTACCATGGGCCAGGAATTAGGTCACAGTTTCTGTCTCTATATTGTGTTAGAGGACACAATCATAAAGAGATACAAACAATACTGTAATACTGAAATACAGGATACTGTAGAAGAAGCACCCAAAGGTGCTGTGTACTGCTGCTCAGGTTGTAAACTGTGTAAATTCAGAAGGTGCCTCTCACATGGACAAGAAGTAAATGGGCAGAAAGTAGAAAAGTGAAGGAAGAGCTTTTTTCTGCAAACCACATCTTCTTCCTCCAAACACCTTTTGACTGAGCCACCCACTTGTTAATGATGTTCAGTTGTCTTTATAATTTTTGTTCACTCTTCATAACTAGACAGAAATCAGACCATCAAGAAAACAAGCACACTCAGAGGGCTGGAGAACTCAGGTTTATTAAGATGACGGTCTCAGAGAAGCGAGCACTCTAAAGTTCTGGGCCCCCGAGTTCTGGGTAAGATTTACTTAGGATCAGTATACATAGTTATAGTTGGCATTAGTTGATGGGTTACCTGGTTTCTATGGGCTATGGCAAGTTACAGGGCATGGGAGTTGCCTTAGGTTACGTGCAGGGAATATCCAAACAGAAACTTGTGGAATATTCCATACTTACAAGAATATCTTATGGTCACAGCTGAACCATGATGGGCCACAGTAGTCTTGAGAAAGTAGAATGGAGCTGGAGGAATCAGCCTTCCTGACTTCAGACTATACTACAAAGCAACAGTCATCAAGACAGTATGAAGACAGTATGGAATTGGCACAGAAACAGAAATATAGACCAATGGAACTGGATAGAGAGCCCAGAGATAAACCCATGCACTTATGGGTGCCTTATTTTTGACAAAGGAGGCAAGAATATACAATGGAGCAGAAACAGCCTCTTCAATAAGTGGTGCTAAAAAAACTGGACAGATACACGTAAAAGAATGAAGTTGGAACACTACCTAACACCATACACAAAGATAAACTCAAAATGGATTAAAGACATAACTGTAAGACCAGAAACAATAAAATTCTTGGAGGAAAACATAGGCAGAACACTCAATGACCTAAATCAAAGCCTAGGTCCTTATAGCCATCATTAAGGTAAGAATTTTGCAAAGAGGTTCAATTCAGCCTCTTTCTTCCTTTTAATTAAAAAAGTAATAAACCTTTATTCTGTACCTACCATGGGCCAGGAATTAGGTCACAGTTTCTGTCTCTATATTGTGTTAGAGGACACAATCATAAAGAGATACAAACAATACTGTAATACTGAAATACAGGATACTGTAGAAGAAGCACCCAAAGGTGCTGTGTACTGCTGCTCAGGTTGTAAACTGTGTAAATTCAGAAGGTGCCTCTCACATGGACAAGAAGTAAATGGGCAGAAAGTAGAAAAGTGAAGGAAGAGCTTTTTTCTGCAAACCACATCTTCTTCCTCCAAACACCTTTTGACTGAGCCACCCACTTGTTAATGATGTTCAGTTGTCTTTATAATTTTTGTTCACTCTTCATAACTAGACAGAAATCAGACCATCAAGAAAACAAGCACACTCAGAGGGCTGGAGAACTCAGGTTTATTAAGATGACGGTCTCAGAGAAGCGAGCACTCTAAAGTTCTGGGCCCCCGAGTTCTGGGTAAGATTTACTTAGGATCAGTATACATAGTTATAGTTGGCATTAGTTGATGGGTTACCTGGTTTCTATGGGCTATGGCAAGTTACAGGGCATGGGAGTTGCCTTAGGTTACGTGCAGGGAATATCCAAACAGAAACTTGTGGAATATTCCATACTTACAAGAATATCTTATGGTCACAGCTGAACCATCTTACAGAAGCAGAATGAGCATGTAAATTTTAATTCTCCTCTTAACTGTAAGTGCCTTGTCTCATAATTGCATTTTTCACAATGCCTTGAATATCAACTCATGTCATGAATATATACTGATGATGAATATAAATAGAAAACAATGGTATTACCAACTGCTTATGCTATGTGAGTTGTACTATCACCATATACAACTGCCAATATGCAATCTAGGAGTGCCATCCCTGTGTAGGAGTCTTTGCCTTAGAAAGAAGCTACATACACTGAAAAGGATTAGTGATCAAAGTTTGCTTTCCTGAATATACTACAGGGAATCTGGAGAAAGGCATTGTGTGCTATTTCCCACAGCACACATTCTAAAACCCATTTCACATGTTCTTTCTCCTCCAGTCCCTTCAACCAGCATCCTACTCGGGTTTCCAATAGTTGAGGGGATATACTAGGGTAACAATATATTTACCATTCCTGATCTTCCTTCTCTGCTTCTAATACTGCTACCTTTTTCTTATGAATCACAGTTTAACTTTGTCCCAGAGTCTTTACATTTTCATACAAACATGTAGGGAAAGGTAAAAAGGAATTTCCTGTTCTAGACACTCATTTTCCTTAGTAGAGTATTATAAGTAACCTTTTCTTATTACAGACTAATAAGGACAGCTAGAGAAACAAGGATTACAAGATGTGAATGATGGCGAGAAACAAGGATTACAAGATGTGAATGATGGCATTCAGGACATGCCATCCTGAAATATGTCACCTTAGTATATTGAATGCTTTAAGTTGAAGGAGTTTAAGAAAACAGCAGAAGCAAGGAAGTCACTTTGACCTTTCCCTACAACTCCCCTGAAATAGGTTGTAACTTCAGAACCTCACATGGGAGAGGTGCCCTCTCTATACTAGGGACAAAGCATCCTTCTCTCTGAGACAAAGGATGCCCAGAAGAATGTGAACAAACATGTCTTGCTAATTTTTCTCCAGGTTACTACACTTACCTCATACTCTTTGATCTATTATATTTCTACACAACTGACCACTCTTCTTCAAATCTAGCATAAAAATACTCAGGGTAATTGTTTCTTTGTATCTCTTTTTCCTTATAAAGGTTCACATGTCACGTAAAACAAATAAATCTGCATGCTTTTTTCCTATTAATCTGACTTTGCCAGTTTAATATTCAGACTCAGCCAAGGACTTTAAGAGAAAAGAGGAAAACTTTTTCTTCTATGGAACAAATGTGGAAAGACATGGCATTTACCTTAGCATTTTACATTTGTTGATGAAAGAATTTATAGTTTGCAAACAAATGCTATTCCTTTAAAAGTACTTGGCAAGTATCTCCCTACATTTGGGAGAAGGTAGGTCAATGGCTGTGTGCTAACAGAAGTGTCCAGATTCTTTATGGAAATTCCAGGGGAGACTGCACAGACAGACAGATCCCTACCTACCAGTAAGCCACTCTGGAGATGAGCAGATCACAAATTGTTCAAATGTTTGTTGTTTTTGTTTTCCCCTACCTTCATTCAAGGTAAGGATGATATTGAAATGGCTGCAGGACACCATGAATCAACTTCTAATTTGTTTTCAGATGTATTACCTAGGAAGACCAATTTATTTCCTGAAATTAATGTTCTTACTTGTGAGGTTTTACTTGTAAAAATGCAATGAATTTGATTAGCAAATAATTGGCATGATCTGGGCATTGCTTTGTATTATAAATTGCTAAAAATAAAATCATTCTGCATTCACTCTACTCCAAGATTAAACTAGATCACAATAATCATCTGCAAGTCAATGTACTTTCAATGAAGGAAAATATTTCATAATATATAGAAGTGATAGCTCAGTCTGCATATACTTATTTTAGCACCAAATCGAAAGAATATGTTTCTACTAGTATTATTTTTCTTCCCTCAAAAAGTAAAATAAATTTGGAAACAAAAACGCATTTGTAAAAAATGTCAAATAGGACAGGTTTTAGAAAAAGATAGCTGATTACACTGTAGACAAACTGAAGACAATAAATCATTGGAAAATGAAGCTGAAATATCCAATAGGCCTTTGAAAATAGAGCTGTAATTCTGGAGAGAGATTTTTACATCTTGGAGCACCATGAAAATACAGTTGATAGTTGAAAAAGTGGGGACTGTCAAGCAAAGAACCAGAAGGGAAAACTATCAAGGATAAACTTTAAAAAAAATTATATTTAAAGTCTGATGGTAAAAAAGAACTATTCGGTAACAGGAGGAAAATCAGAGTAGGACTGTTGGGCAAAATACAGATTCTGCAGGGATAGGAGTCAGAGTGAAAGGACACTAAGAGACGCTGCTGATGCAGCCATCAGGTGAGGACCACATTTTAAGAGCTCAACAGAACGGACACAGCCATGTTTGAGTACAGTGAGGCAAGAAAACTCCATTTGTTTTTGTTTTCAGATCCTGAGGGCTAATCTTGCTTAAAAGTAGAAGAGGAGGAGCTGGAGCTATTGGAATTGAATGAGAGACTGAGAGCTCTGAAGCAGACCTAAGAGGATGGAAGATGGGTTGAATGTCATGGAGGCAGGAAGTTTAGGGAGAAGAGGACTAGGAAGAAGGAAGTAACTGATAGAGGTAAATATGACCCAAGAGGCTGAGCAGCTCCGGTCAGACTGTAGTGATCTGCACCATAAATTTGAAAGTGAGGGAAGGCAGGACTGGGGTTCAAAGAAGAGAAAAATAGGTCACAAGGAGATCTGCAAGAATAAGGTTAGGGTTGCACAGAAGTACATGGCTCATGAAACTGCAGTGAAAACCAAACTACGTTTGTTTTGTAAACCTGCCATAGGCTCAGCCTATATAATTCTATGCTTCTCTTCCATCAAGTCTGCCAGCTGAGGAGTAGAAGAACACAGAATATGAGCTGAAACACTTGCAAGTGTTATGAGTGCAAAAAAATTGAAAACTTGCAGTGAAAACCAAACAGTGAGTAATGCCAACCAGTATGCATTTTTGTAAAAATGTCAAATAGGAAACAAAAACGCATTTGTAAAAAATGTCAAATAGGACAGGTTTTAGAAAAAGATAGCTGATTACACTGTAGACAAACTGAAGACAATAAATCATTGGAAAATGAAGCTGAAATATCCAATAGGCCTTTGAAAATAGAGCTGTAATTCTGGAGAGAGATTTTTACATCTTGGAGCACCATGAAAATACAGTTGATAGTTGAAAAAGTGGGGACTGTCAAGCAAAGAACCAGAAGGGAAAACTATCAAGGATAAACTTTAAAAAAAATTATATTTAAAGTCTGATGGTAAAAAAGAACTATTCGGTAACAGGAGGAAAATCAGAGTAGGACTGTTGGGCAAAATACAGATTCTGCAGGGATAGGAGTCAGAGTGAAAGGACACTAAGAGACGCTGCTGATGCAGCCATCAGGTGAGGACCACATTTTAAGAGCTCAACAGAACGGACACAGCCATGTTTGAGTACAGTGAGGCAAGAAAACTCCATTTGTTTTTTTGTTTTCAGATCCTGAGGGCTAATCTTGCTTAAAAGTAGAAGAGGAGGAGCTGGAGCTATTGGAATTGAATGAGAGACTGAGAGCTCTGAAGCAGACCTAAGAGGATGGAAGATGGGTTGAATGTCATGGAGGCAGGAAGTTTAGGGAGAAGAGGACTAGGAAGAAGGAAGTAACTGATAGAGGTAAATATGACCCAAGAGGCTGAGCAGCTCCGGTCAGACTGTAGTGATCTGCACCATAAATTTGAAAGTGAGGGAAGGCAGGACTGGGGTTCAAAGAAGAGAAAAATAGGTCACAAGGAGATCTGCAAGAATAAGGTTAGGGTTGCACAGAAGTACATGGCTCATGAAACTGCAGTGAAAACCAAACTACGTTTGTTTTGTAAACCTGCCATAGGCTCAGCCTATATAATTCTATGCTTCTCTTCCATCAAGTCTGCCAGCTGAGGAGTAGAAGAACACAGAATATGAGCTGAAACACTTGCAAGTGTTATGAGTGCATTTGGAAAATGATAAGGAAAGTGTGGGTGGGAAAAACAAATCTCTAATGTAATGAAGACTGGAGGTAAAACTCAGGGAGAATTGTGATGAGCTGGCAGGCAACCAGTGAAGTAGATGCCACACACAGGCTGGAGTGATGATTGGTCTCAGTGGTGGCAGGCAGTGAAGATGGAAAAGAAAAAGGACCAGGAAGAGACCTCTGAACCAAAGTACTTACTATTCATTGCACTCTGTGTCTAGGTTGCTGCTAAACAGCTGTGCCATCGAAGAAGGCTTAAAGCCAGGTAATGGAGGAACTGGGTGACTTTTAACATAGAAAATGAAATTATCAAAAGATAAAGGACATTATCAGAAGACAGTCTAGACATTAAAAATCTACATTATGAGCGGAAATACTGGAAGGTATGAAAGCAATCAGTGATTCTATGGCATGCAATGAGAGATATTTTTCAAGCGCACTCAATACCCAAGTTTTCACACATACAGACAGGATTTACTGTCATCACATATTAGGATGCGAAGGGACGACTCACTGGAAAAGACCCTGATGTTGGGGAAAACAGAAGGCACAAGAAGGGGACGACAGAGGACAAGATGACCGAGTGGCAACATTGAATCAATTGACATGAGTTTCGGCAAGCTCTGCGAGATGGTGAAGGACAAGGAAACCTGGAGTGCTGCAGTCCATGGGGTTGCAAAGAGTCGGACATGACTGAATGACTGAACTTTTTTATACGTCAGGAAACCCAGATAGTCCCACACACAAATACTAATATTAAAGAAGACCCAACCAATACTGCAAACATTCTTAAATGAAGATGGGTTGAATGTCAGGGGCAAAGTTTAGGAGAAGAGGACTAGGAAGAAGGAAGTAACTGATAGAGGTAAATATGACCCAAGAGGCTGAGCAGCTCCGGTCAGACTGTAGTGATCTGCACCATAAATTTGAAAGTGAGGGAAGGCAGGACTGGGGTTCAAAGAAGAGAAAAATAGGTCACAAGGAGATCTGCAAGAATAAGGTTAGGGTTGCACAGAAGTACATGGCTCATGAAACTGCAGTGAAAACCAAACTACGTTTGTTTTGTAAACCTGCCATAGGCTCAGCCTATATAATTCTATGCTTCTCTTCCATCAAGTCTGCCAGCTGAGGAGTAGAAGAACACAGAATATGAGCTGAAACACTTGCAAGTGTTATGAGTGCATTTGGAAAATGATAAGGAAAGTGTGGGTGGGAAAAACAAATCTCTAATGTAATGAAGACTGGAGGTAAAACTCAGGGAGAATTGTGATGAGCTGGCAGGCAACCAGTGAAGTAGATGCCACACACAGGCTGGAGTGATGATTGGTCTCAGTGGTGGCAGGCAGTGAAGATGGAAAAGAAAAAGGACCAGGAAGAGACCTCTGAACCAAAGTACTTACTATTCATTGCACTCTGTGTCTAGGTTGCTGCTAAACAGCTGTGCCATCGAAGAAGGCTTAAAGCCAGGTAATGGAGGAACTGGGTGACTTTTAACATAGAAAATGAAATTATCAAAAGATAAAGGACATTATCAGAAGACAGTCTAGACATTAAAAATCTACATTATGAGCGGAAATACTGGAAGGTATGAAAGCAATCAGTGATTCTATGGCATGCAATGAGAGATATTTTTCAAGCGCACTCAATACCCAAGTTTTCACACATACAGACAGGATTTACTGTCATCACATATTAGGATGCGAAGGGACGACTCACTGGAAAAGACCCTGATGTTGGGGAAAACAGAAGGCACAAGAAGGGGACGACAGAGGACAAGATGACCGAGTGGCAACATTGAATCAATTGACATGAGTTTCGGCAAGCTCTGCGAGATGGTGAAGGACAAGGAAACCTGGAGTGCTGCAGTCCATGGGGTTGCAAAGAGTCGGACATGACTGAATGACTGAACTTTTTTATACGTCAGGAAACCCAGATAGTCCCACACACAAATACTAATATTAAAGAAGACCCAACCAATACTGCAAACATTCTTAAAGTTACTAAACCTAGGCCCCAAATATCACTGGATTTTTAGATTTTTAGCTCTTGCTTCCTCTACCCCTGGGACTACGCTTAGTTTTTAGCCATGTGGAAGCATTGCATAGGGCTATCCTAATTGACTCTTATGAGGTTTTCATTTTCTGTTTGCCTTACTTTCCTTAAGCTACAGGGAAGATTATATTTTTGTACCAGAATGAAAAGAAGAGTTTAAAACAAAAATGCTTCTAATGAACCTGCCTTTGCTAACAGAAAGCATTCTATGTTAAACTAAGATATGATGTTAAACTCAGTATAAGAATTACTCATCTTGGTAGTTCTCGGAATTTGTTTTCCTTTAGATAAGATTTTTATCACATAGCTACATTGTAGAAAGAGTACAATAAACCAACACAAATGTAGCAATAGGTAATGTATGATTTATAGTGTATTATTGCATTTATATTGATCAGACTTTCAAGAAGGAATTCTTATGCTATGTTACACATATTTACAGCTTAAAACACAACAGAGTGGAGAATATTACAGAAAATGGGTACATAAATTCAGTATGTTTTGTTTTAGGTAGTATAAAATAATATGTTTCTCATAGTAGCTTAATATAAAAGTGTCTGAATAGAGGAGGTTACACACCCAGTCAGTTTATAACGAAAGGGGAAAGAAATGGTAACTGGGAAATAAGTGAAAATGGGTACATATTCAAGTGTGTCTATGGCATGCAATGAGAGATATTTTTCAAGCGCACTCAATACCCAAGTTTTCACACATACAGACAGGATTTACTGTCATCACATATTAGGATGCGAAGGACGACTCACTGGAAAAGACCCTGATGTTGGGGAAAACAGAAGGCACAAGAAGGGGACGACAGAGGACAAGATGACCGAGTGGCAACATTGAATCAATTGACATGAGTTTCGGCAAGCTCTGCGAGATGGTGAAGGACAAGGAAACCTGGAGTGCTGCAGTCCATGGGGTTGCAAAGAGTCGGACATGACTGAATGACTGAACTTTTTTATACGTCAGGAAACCCAGATAGTCCCACACACAAATACTAATATTAAAGAAGACCCAACCAATACTGCAAACATTCTTAAAGTTACTAAACCTAGGCCCCAAATATCACTGGATTTTTAGATTTTTAGCTCTTGCTTCCTCTACCCCTGGGACTACGCTTAGTTTTTAGCCATGTGGAAGCATTGCATAGGGCTATCCTAATTGACTCTTATGAGGTTTTCATTTTCTGTTTGCCTTACTTTCCTTAAGCTACAGGGAAGATTATATTTTTGTACCAGAATGAAAAGAAGAGTTTAAAACAAAAATGCTTCTAATGAACCTGCCTTTGCTAACAGAAAGCATTCTATGTTAAACTAAGATATGATGTTAAACTCAGTATAAGAATTACTCATCTTGGTAGTTCTCGGAATTTGTTTTCCTTTAGATAAGATTTTTATCACATAGCTACATTGTAGAAAGAGTACAATAAACCAACACAAATGTAGCAATAGGTAATGTATGATTTATAGTGTATTATTGCATTTATATTGATCAGACTTTCAAGAAGGAATTCTTATGCTATGTTACACATATTTACAGCTTAAAACACAACAGAGTGGAGAATATTACAGAAAATGGGTACATAAATTCAGTATGTTTTGTTTTAGGTAGTATAAAATAATATGTTTCTCATAGTAGCTTAATATAAAAGTGTCTGAATAGAGGAGGTTACACACCCAGGCAGTTTATAACGAAAGGGGGAAAAAGAAATGGTAACTATGTGATAGAGGAGGGGTAAAGGTTGTAAATGACCCATGATGGTAATCATTTGGCAACATTTATCTGCATCAAATCAGCATGTTGTGTATCTTAAGCTTATATGAGGCTATGTGTCAATAATGCTGGAAATAAATAAAATCAAAAGGAGAGCAAAAGCAAAAAATAACTTCTTTTACTTGATTGCAGTCATCATTTCCTTTTAGACATCATGTTACTGGTATTTAGATGGAAGTATTTAAATAAATAAACAGAGAAGAGGAAGCAAATTATAAGATGAAAATATTCATAAACTGCACATGCTAAATTGCTTCAGTCTACTGTAGCCCGCCAGGCTCCTCTATCCATGGGATTATCCAGACAAGAATACTGGAGTGGGCTGCCATTTCCTTCTCCAGGGCATCTTCCCAGCCCAGGAACTGAACCCATGTCTCTTGTCTTCTGCATCAGCAGGCAGGTTCTTTACCACTAGAGCCATCTGGGAAGCCCAATGCATGAAGAGGAACTAGCAATTTTATAAGATCCATTCAATTTTTAAGAGTATTTCCCAACTAAATATGACACAGATGTTATAGAATTCATAACTATCTCAGAGCCATTAACCCCTCATTCTTGCTATTCGAATCTGCTGTTAAAAATGCCTTCTACCTTCACTCTGAAACCCTGACAAGCAGAGGCTGCTTTCTTACTTCGGAGGAATTACTTTTATGAAGTTAATGCAAGTAATTTATTTTATTCCCTCAGTGACACTCCAGCTGCCACAGAGCCTAGATTGTAAAAATTAACTTTTGTTTAAAAATATTCTAAGAGGAAAGTTTAAACTTTTATTAAATAGAAATTTCATACATTAGAATGATGAACTAGATAAAGAATTTCCAGAAAATACTAAACCATGATCTTTCTTAGTTCTTAATCCCAGCATTTCCGCTGCCTTCAAGGAACTGAAAATCCAGTTTGGAAGAAAAAGCAAACACCCTCAAAGGTAATGTATGATTTATAGTGTATTATTGCATTTTTTGCGATTAAATTTGTTACACATATTTACAGCTTAAAACACAACAGAGTGGAGAATATTACAGAAAATGGGTACATAAATTCAGTATGTTTTGTTTTAGGTAGTATAAAATAATATGTTTCTCATAGTAGCTTAATATAAAAGTGTCTGAATAGAGGAGGTTACACACCCAGGCAGTTTATAACGAAAGGGGGAAAAAGAAATGGTAACTATGTGATAGAGGAGGGGTAAAGGTTGTAAATGACCCATGATGGTAATCATTTGGCAACATTTATCTGCATCAAATCAGCATGTTGTGTATCTTAAGCTTATATGAGGCTATGTGTCAATAATGCTGGAAATAAATAAAATCAAAAGGAGAGCAAAAGCAAAAAATAACTTCTTTTACTTGATTGCAGTCATCATTTCCTTTTAGACATCATGTTACTGGTATTTAGATGGAAGTATTTAAATAAATAAACAGAGAAGAGGAAGCAAATTATAAGATGAAAATATTCATAAACTGCACATGCTAAATTGCTTCAGTCTACTGTAGCCCGCCAGGCTCCTCTATCCATGGGATTATCCAGACAAGAATACTGGAGTGGGCTGCCATTTCCTTCTCCAGGGCATCTTCCCAGCCCAGGAACTGAACCCATGTCTCTTGTCTTCTGCATCAGCAGGCAGGTTCTTTACCACTAGAGCCATCTGGGAAGCCCAATGCATGAAGAGGAACTAGCAATTTTATAAGATCCATTCAATTTTTAAGAGTATTTCCCAACTAAATATGACACAGATGTTATAGAATTCATAACTATCTCAGAGCCATTAACCCCTCATTCTTGCTATTCGAATCTGCTGTTAAAAATGCCTTCTACCTTCACTCTGAAACCCTGACAAGCAGAGGCTGCTTTCTTACTTCGGAGGAATTACTTTTATGAAGTTAATGCAAGTAATTTATTTTATTCCCTCAGTGACACTCCAGCTGCCACAGAGCCTAGATTGTAAAAATTAACTTTTGTTTAAAAATATTCTAAGAGGAAAGTTTAAACTTTTATTAAATAGAAATTTCATACATTAGAATGATGAACTAGATAAAGAATTTCCAGAAAATACTAAACCATGATCTTTCTTAGTTCTTAATCCCAGCATTTCCGCTGCCTTCAAGGAACTGAAAATCCAGTTTGGAAGAAAAAGCAAACACCCTTGAAACAAAAAAAAATTAGATGTGAAATGCAGTGTGCCAAGTAAGGGTCTAGATGGGACCAGTCAGACTAGGCTTGAAAAAAGTGATAGGATGAGCTGATTATCAAAAGGGACAGGAAAAAGGAAGAGGCATCACCATTCATGATCCTAAAGAGGGTTAAATGTCACCAAACAAACATTTTTTTGTCCAGCAAAACACACACCACATCCGAGGTTGCAGGCTCAGAGAAAGAAAGAGTTAGTTGCTCAGTTGTGTCTGACTCTTTGTGACCCCATGGACTGAAGCCTGCCAGGCTCTTCTGTCCATGGGATTCTCCAGGCAAGAATACTGGAGTGGTTTGCCATGCCCTCCTCCTTCTGAACTCAGGGATCAAACCTAGATCTCCTACATTGCAGGCAGATTCTTTACCATTTCAGCTACCTAGGAAGCCCTGCAGGCGAGCCTCCCCACACTCCCATTTTTTGTTCTGGACATTGTTTTGCTTTATTAAGAACCAAATCCCAATGTATATGATGTAAAATAGAGGATTCAGTAATTTTGGGGAAGTTTGATAGGTTCGGATAATTTTGAACAAATAAGTTTTTAATGGAATCTACTTAGTAAAGAGATTGATTAAAGGAGGCAAGGCAATAAGGACATCAGACTCTACACTTCTTCAACAGGACGCTGACTTAACTGAAGACAGCTGTGATTTGTAGTGATCTAGAAGCACTTTACTTGTTATACCAATTAAACAAAACCAACATACATTCCTATTTGGGGAATTTTTCATTTGGAACCCTGACAAGCAGAGGCTGCTTTCTTACTTCGGAGGAATTACTTTTATGAAGTTAATGCAAGTAATTTATTTTATTCCCTCAGTGACACTCCAGCTGCCACAGAGCCTAGATTGTAAAATTAACTTTTGTTTAAAAATATTCTAAGAGGAAAGTTTAAACTTTTATTAAATAGAAATTTCATACATTAGAATGATGAACTAGATAAAGAATTTCCAGAAAATACTAAACCATGATCTTTCTTAGTTCTTAATCCCAGCATTTCCGCTGCCTTCAAGGAACTGAAAATCCAGTTTGGAAGAAAAAGCAAACACCCTTGAAACAAAAAAAAATTAGATGTGAAATGCAGTGTGCCAAGTAAGGGTCTAGATGGGACCAGTCAGACTAGGCTTGAAAAAAGTGATAGGATGAGCTGATTATCAAAAGGGACAGGAAAAAGGAAGAGGCATCACCATTCATGATCCTAAAGAGGGTTAAATGTCACCAAACAAACATTTTTGTCCAGCAAAACACACACCACATCCGAGGTTGCAGGCTCAGAGAAAGAAAGAGTTAGTTGCTCAGTTGTGTCTGACTCTTTGTGACCCCATGGACTGAAGCCTGCCAGGCTCTTCTGTCCATGGGATTCTCCAGGCAAGAATACTGGAGTGGTTTGCCATGCCCTCCTCCTTCTGAACTCAGGGATCAAACCTAGATCTCCTACATTGCAGGCAGATTCTTTACCATTTCAGCTACCTAGGAAGCCCTGCAGGCGAGCCTCCCCACACTCCCATTTTTTGTTCTGGACATTGTTTTGCTTTATTAAGAACCAAATCCCAATGTATATGATGTAAAATAGAGGATTCAGTAATTTTGGGGAAGTTTGATAGGTTCGGATAATTTTGAACAAATAAGTTTTTAATGGAATCTACTTAGTAAAGAGATTGATTAAAGGAGGCAAGGCAATAAGGACATCAGACTCTACACTTCTTCAACAGGACGCTGACTTAACTGAAGACAGCTGTGATTTGTAGTGATCTAGAAGCACTTTACTTGTTATACCAATTAAACAAAACCAACATACATTCCTATTTGGGGAATTTTTCATTTGGGGAATATCTTTTTCCATAATCATTCTGCATAAACACAATTTTTAAATTATAATGAGACTTCATAATAAAATCCACTTCCCAGAATAGGAAGCAAATTTTATTGGCTCACCTGACAATGGCAGCAGGACTCACCATATGGCATTAACGTGTCTGGGATGTTAGTGTTTATCACTGCAGGAAATTGCTTTGTGGAACTACCTTGTTGGAAATCATCTATCTCTCAGGAGAATATAAGAGATTCTACATTACACAACAAAAGGGGAAATTTATCATCCATCTTTCTTAGGATGGGACAATTCCAATCAATTTCAAATTCACTTCACCTGAAAAGGAATTTTACCTGGATATAATTCCCTAAGGTCTATGGGCCATGACCCAACCCCATTTCTAGAAAGAAACCTGTAAGTACTATACTTAGTGGGGAATGTTAACTACATTATCTCACATGGGAATCCATAACGGATATTCAAAGGTCAGATTCATTTCTGAAAACATCTCCTATTGGATTTAAAGGAAAGTGGCTATATGGTCCCAACTAAAACTAGTAGTGAGTTTCTGGGTAATGCGGCAGATGTCCTAGGCCACAGGTATTCCTTGTTGCTTAAGGAATTCTGAAAATCTTTACCAAAAAGAATAAAGCAAAAGTCCATAGGAATTTATCTCTTGTGGAAAACAAGATTTGAACAATTTGACCCCAGTTAAAACTTCTAATCCCAATATTAGGCAATTAGAGTAAATAAAAGATCAACAGTTCTTCTGAAGAGGCCTTTCATCTCCCGGCAAATTCTGGCATATTGAATTTTCTAATTATAGAATAAGAATACTATTTAAAGGTTTGGCCTTTCAATCCTCTGAGAATTAAGTTGCTAGAATAGAAGAAAGCAGCTCATAAATGTTCTAGTGTTTACTTCTAACATGCTAATTTAGTCACAGGATTGACAAAACTGCCCTTACCTGAGAACCCAGAAGTTGGATTCATTTCCATTAAAATTAACTTAACTATGCCTTTTAAAAAGTAGTCCTACTTTATAGAGGAAGAAAGACCTTGTGATCTTCCTGAGAACAAAGGCATTATCCCAGTCATTCACCATTCAGACTATCTAAGCTTCTCTTTTAAATTGTATGGAAACTAATCTTGTATTACAACACAGATCTCTAAGACTTTGAATTCTATAAGGAAAAGTAGGGGAGCCTTTTTTTTTTTTAAATTTCCCAAATCCTGTTTTAATCAAAATACCCTTTTTAAAAAAGAATAATAGAGTCTCTAACTGCTATTTTCTTTCGATTCAGTGGAAACCTATTTCTTCAAACGACAAGATGACAAATAAGGCCTTAGGTCAACTTACTCTACTAAAAATATATCAGAGAACAGGAAATGCATATAGCTTAAATAATAGCTTAAATAATAATGAAATGAAAATAAGTAAGAAGAATGCTCAGGCACTAAGTGAAATATTACATGAAGTATTCTATAATCACTATCATGTTTAATTCTCCCTATGAGATAAATACAGTTTTTATTGCACTTCTACAGATCAGTTTTTCTTTTCGAAACTTATAAATGTGATGTTAAATTTTCCATTGTTCTTTAGCAGTAAGAGGTCATTTTCACTTTTATTTTCTTGTATCTTCCATACACACTTAGTGGAATGTTAACTACATTATCTCACATGGGAATCCATAACGGATATTCAAAGTATTTGTCCCTAGGTTGGGCTATATGGTCCCAACTAAAACTAGTAGTGAGTTTCTGGGTAATGCGGCAGATGTCCTAGGCCACAGGTATTCCTTGTTGCTTAAGGAATTCTGAAAATCTTTACCAAAAGAATAAAGCAAAGTCCATAGGAATTTATCTCTTGTGGAAAACAAGATTTGAACAATTTGACCCCAGTTAAAACTTCTAATCCCAATATTAGGCAATTAGAGTAAATAAAAGATCAACAGTTCTTCTGAAGAGGCCTTTCATCTCCCGGCAAATTCTGGCATATTGAATTTTCTAATTATAGAATAAGAATACTATTTAAAGGTTTGGCCTTTCAATCCTCTGAGAATTAAGTTGCTAGAATAGAAGAAAGCAGCTCATAAATGTTCTAGTGTTTACTTCTAACATGCTAATTTAGTCACAGGATTGACAAAACTGCCCTTACCTGAGAACCCAGAAGTTGGATTCATTTCCATTAAAATTAACTTAACTATGCCTTTTAAAAAGTAGTCCTACTTTATAGAGGAAGAAAGACCTTGTGATCTTCCTGAGAACAAAGGCATTATCCCAGTCATTCACCATTCAGACTATCTAAGCTTCTCTTTTAAATTGTATGGAAACTAATCTTGTATTACAACACAGATCTCTAAGACTTTGAATTCTATAAGGAAAAGTAGGGGAGCCTTTTTTTTTTTTTAATTCCAACTCCTGTTTTAATCAAAATACCCTTTTTTAAAAAAAAGAATAATAGAGTCTCTAACTGCTATTTTCTTTCGATTCAGTGGAAACCTATTTCTTCAAACGACAAGATGACAAATAAGGCCTTAGGTCAACTTACTCTACTAAAAATATATCAGAGAACAGGAAATGCATATAGCTTAAATAATAGCTTAAATAATAATGAAATGAAAATAAGTAAGAAGAATGCTCAGGCACTAAGTGAAATATTACATGAAGTATTCTATAATCACTATCATGTTTAATTCTCCCTATGAGATAAATACAGTTTTTATTGCACTTCTACAGATCAGTTTTTCTTTTCGAAACTTATAAATGTGATGTTAAATTTTCCATTGTTCTTTAGCAGTAAGAGGTCATTTTTCACTTTTATTTTCTTGTATCTTCCATACACACTTAGTCATATGGGATTGCTGTAACAGAACTAGCTGTTGAGTAATTCTTAGATACAATTTTTGCTCGTCTGTCTGGCTCCACATAATAATTTTAAGACTAGCTCACAGTGGTCAATATAAAGAACAGGTTTGAGATAATCCTCTCTGTGTCTCTAGTACTACCTGTAGCATAATCACCCAAAGTGTCTTTAAAAGTACAATCTACTGAGCCACTGCATAAATACAGAACCAGAATTCACGGGGCTGGGGATCTGCATGTTTGACAAGTCCCACAGGCCATTGTTATGGCAGTCTTGTCAATCCTTCACATTGGATAATGAAATCCACAACATCCACATGATTCATGACCTGAACTCTTCTTTTGCATATCACCCTCAGTTTTCTTACCTGAGACAATCCACTCCAGTATTCTTGCCTGGAGAATTCCATGGACAGAGTAGCCTGGCAAGCTATAGTCCATGGGGTCACAAAGAATCCAACATGACTGAGCAACTAACACACCCTCAGTTTTCCTATTTCTTTTTATATGGACCATATTTTACCAGACTCAAACAAATATAAAATAGACACTCTGAGTGTATATTAAATTAATGTTCACTTGTTTTCCTTTCTACTCCTAAATGTAATTTGGTATTAAGATTTCAGAATGTTACTTTAAGTTGAAGTCGTAGCAGAGAATAGGAAAGAAAACAAATATGAAAGGTCGTCAATTTTGCTAATCCACCAGGCCACACATGATAGTGATGTAAATACTTCCTGTCCCACAGAATCTTCCTCCTCAGAAGATTATCACAGAAAAGCAACTCTCCAGGACTTCAGGACTATGAAAGGAATCTGGATCACTCTGAGTCTTTAAATATTTCTACATGGGAAAGTAAAATTTGATCATTTAATTTATCTTAGCATGAGGCTTATTTTAATTTAACCTCAGTGAAGAAAATGGCCCTAACTTTAAACATATCTATCAAAAACATACAGGAATAAATTTAGCCTAAAAGACATTTTTAGCATCTCTGAATTTTATTTGATCAAAATAAACATGAGAAGAACAGAAAATAGTGTAATGGCTTACTTACATGACCAAAACTGCTCACTACTGAAAAATCAAAAAAAAAAAACAACAAAAAAACCCACAAGCAAATTCATTCCATCAAGGAATCAAATGATTTAACTCAATCCTCAAGCAGAATAATCAAAAAGACATTTGTTTATCTGGTGATATATAGAAAGAATGTATCTGTCAAGGCAGTAAATAACAAACCTGGCATACAGAAGAATATATTTTATGAGAGTACCACTCATCACTCGAATAAGATCCCAAATCAAATAAGTATTCATGATAATATGACTTACTAATGTGCACCTGAATTAGATCAGCACACTCCACAAACTCTTCAAGGTCAAGGCCTAGGCATTTACTGTGTTTTCTTGTTCTCAGCACTAGCTGCTCATGTTCTCCCAGATTCTCTAAGGATAATAATAGTAGACAAACAGAGAAGGAAAACACCTCACTTGGATCAGATTTTTCCCTTTTAAGTTCTCCTCAGCTGGAGGCATTTCTTTACCATCCAGCCTCTTTGAAAATGTCTTTCTTCTTTGACTCTTTAATTTCCCGTCTTACAATTATTGGCTCCTTCTCCTTAACTACTCTGAAAACATTCTTGGCCAAACACAGTTGCATGCATAATAGTTTTCATCATATACCAACCTATTCTTTTCTAAGTTTTGTTTTATTAATTTCTTGTTAATTCCAGAATTTATATTTAATGATCTCTCTAGAGCACCTTCACATCCAAATACACACAGCTAGGAAAATCTTCCCCTCTAGAGTTTCTATCCTATCACTGCACCTAATAACACTGCTTACTGAACATACTAATAACATGAATGATGTAAGTGGTGTAATTTTCTCAATGTTTTCTGTTCTTTAACAAGTATATCTATCATGGTGTAACTATACCCTATGGGGCATTAGAAAAAAAAATTAGTAAGTTTCGACTATTGAGAATACAGGCTATGGAAGAGAAGAAAGCACAGTTAACAGCTTTCAGATCTCACTCATACACCCATTTCTGTACACAGAGTGAATATTTCAACAGCAATTCAGTCAGGGTGCCACTGACAAACAGTGAGCAATCGATTGTATCATAGCTCTGCCACATATTCTCTGACACCCTTGTCAGGAAATGTCAGTTCCTACCATTAGCTAGGCCAAAACCATGACATGTTTCCAGGTTTTCAAGACGACTCTCCAGAAGCAGCTTTTGGGAGTCCTCTTCCAGAGGTCAGCAGCATGTGGACGTCAGAGAGAAACACCGCTGGTGATGAGGTATCTGGCTATTAACTAGGAACAATTAATCCCAAGCGCTCCACGTGGAAGTGCACCAATGGGTAACTAAGGATATCTATCACTCCATGCCAGTGCTTGGGATGGGGGCTCCAAGAGGACCATTCAACCCAACGCTCATTAATAAGAGTTTCAAATCTAGACTCCTAGCTTTCTCTCTAAATGATAGAAGTGTTCACTTGTTGGATGTAATCATTTAAAACATAGAGTCTTTGTGACCTTATTTGGCATTTCTTTTTTAAATGATTGAAGCCCTGAGAAGTAGATATAGGCTGGGCCTCTCAGATATCTATTCATCCTAAGTTCATTCCATAATTGCTTTCTGCAATGAGCAGAGCAGCTGAGCAGATTCTGAATCTGCATTGAGCAAACAGACAATTTTCTTGTTGTGAAGTATTAACCTAGAACTTCTGTCGTCATTTAATTGCTTAGTTGTCTCTGACTCTTGTGTGATCCCAGGGACTATAGCCCACCAGGCTCCTCTGTCCTAGGGATTTCCCAGGCAAGAGTACTGGAGTGGGTTGCTATTTCCTTCACCTGCCATAGGGTTTTTGGTTTTTTTTTTAAGATTTATTTTTTATTTACTTTGGGGGGAGGTCAGGTTGGGGAGGGGGGGCGGTGTGCGGGGCACGGCTATTGGTGTTTCACTTCTCTATTTTCAGTGGGTTGCTAATTTCCTTCACCTGCCATAGGGTTTGTTTTTCTTAATTAGTGTAATGGTGTATTCTAATGTTTTCTGTTCTTTAACAAGTATATCTATCATGGTGTAACTATACCCTATGGGGCATTAGAAAAAAAATTAGTAAGTTTCGACTATTGAGAATACAGGCTATGGAAGAAGAAAGCACAGTTAACAGCTTTCAGACCTCACGCATACACCCATTTCTGTACCCAGAGTGAATATTTCAACAGCAATTCAGTCAGGGTGCCACTGACAAACAGTGAGCAATCGATTGTATCATAGCTCTGCCACATATTCTCTGACACCCTTGTCAGGAAATGTCAGTTCCTACCATTAGCTAGGCCAAAACCATGACATGTTTCCAGGTTTTCAAGACGACTCTCCAGAAGCATCTTTTGGGAGTCCTCTTCCAGAGGTCAGCAGCATGTGGACGTCAGAGAGAAACACCGCTGGTGATGAGGTATCTGGCTATTAACTAGGAACAATTAATCCCAAGCGCTCCACGTGGAAGTGCACCAATGGGTAACTAAGGATATCTATCACTCCATGCCAGTGCTTGGGATGGGGGCTCCAAGAGGACCATTCAACCCAACGCTCATTAATAAGAGTTTCAAATCTAGACTCCTAGCTTTCTCTCTAAATGATAGAAGTGTTCACTTGTTGGATGTAATCATTTAAAACATAGAGTCTTTGTGACCTTATTTGGCATTTCTTTTTTAAATGATTGAAGCCCTGAGAAGTAGATATAGGCTGGGCCTCTCCAGATATCTATTCATCCTAAGTTCATTCCATAATTGCTTTCTGCAATGAGCAGAGCAGCTGAGCAGATTCTGAATCTGCATTGAGCAAACAGACAATTTTCTTGTTGTGAAGTATTAACCTAGAACTTCTGTCGTCATTTAATTGCTTAGTTGTCTCTGACTCTTGTGTGATCCCAGGGACTATAGCCCACCAGGCTCCTCTGTCCTAGGGATTTCCCAGGCAAGAGTACTGGAGTGGGTTGCTATTTCCTTCACCTGCCATAGGGTTTTTGGTTTTTTTTTTAAGATTTATTTTTTATTTACTTTGGGCGGAGGTCAGGTTGGGGAGGGAGGGCAGTGGGCGAGCCACTTCTATTGGTCTTTCACTTCTCTATTTTCATTCGTCTTCGTTCCTTGGCTCCTGTGGGCCTGTGATAAACATGTTTTTCCCTATCAGTTTAAAATCATCTATAATAGTCCATAGTACTTTATGATGTGAGCATACATAATTCTAGCTCTGTTTTAGTTAAAAGATAAGGCTGATTTATAATTACTAGTATGTTTGCATACCAATAATTGGGTCACTTAATTTTTAACCAAAGTTCTATAGAGCAGATAAAACAGGACTTTGGTTATCTTTCTAACAGTGCTATTGTGCTTGGCAAATCTCTTCTCATAGATTAGATAAAGTTAAACTTTAGCTCAATTTAAGTTAAATTATTCCTTCATTTCTAATTAATCAGTCTACATTCAAGAGGTTACATGCTAGGATCACAATCTTTGTTTCCACATAGTTTGTTCCAACTGAATTACCTTTCAACACATAGTATGAAGTTTCCTCTTTCCTCCAAGAGTTTCCTAGTCACAACAGCAACAAATTCTTGCTCATCTCTTATTCCAGTCCATCCTCTGGGATACTTGGCACTCTGGGCAAAAGGGCTACAGGCCAGAAGAAGGAAGGTAGGGAGGGAGGAAGGATGACTCCCTTGTCAACCTAACCAGACGCATGCACATTGCACCTCTCACTCCACCAGGAAATTTGTGGGAAATGAGGGTGGAAAGCCTGGTATTAAGGAAACTGACAAACACAGAATCATCTTAGGAAGAAAACTATTACAAAATCAAGCGATTATGTTAAACCTTTTGTTCGTTTAAAAAAAGAAAAGAAAAAAGAGCAACTTGCTCTTCTAATAAGAAACTAAGCAACGTTTCAAAAAAAACCCCTCCATTAGCAAGAAAAATCATCATTTAATTGCTTAGTTGTCTCTGACTCTTGTGTGATCCCAGGGACTATAGCCCACCAGGCTCCTCTGTCCTAGGGATTTCCCAGGCAAGAGTACTGGAGTGGGTTGCTATTTCCTTCACCTGCCATAGGGTTTTTGGTTTTTTTTTTAAGATTTATTTTTTATTTACTTTGGGCGGAGGTCAGGTTGGGAGTGACGGCAGTGGGCGAGCCACTTCTATTGGTCTTTCACTTCTCTATTTTCATTCGTCTTCGTTCCTTGGCTCCTGTGGGCCTGTGATAAACATGTTTTTCCCTATCAGTTTAAAATCATCTATAATAGTCCATAGTACTTTATGATGTGAGCATACATAATTCTAGCTCTGTTTTAGTTAAAAGATAAGGCTGATTTATAATTACTAGTATGTTTGCATACCAATAATTGGGTCACTTAATTTTTAACCAAAGTTCTATAGAGCAGATAAAACAGGACTTTGGTTATCTTTCTAACAGTGCTATTGTGCTTGGCAAATCTCTTCTCATAGATTAGATAAAGTTAAACTTTAGCTCAATTTAAGTTAAATTATTCCTTCATTTCTAATTAATCAGTCTACATTCAAGAGGTTACATGCTAGGATCACAATCTTTGTTTCCACATAGTTTGTTCCAACTGAATTACCTTTCAACACATAGTATGAAGTTTCCTCTTTCCTCCAAGAGTTTCCTAGTCACAACAGCAACAAATTCTTGCTCATCTCTTATTCCAGTCCATCCTCTGGGATACTTGGCACTCTGGGCAAAGGTCTACAGGCCAGAAGAAGGAAGGTAGGGAGGGAGGAAGGATGACTCCCTTGTCAACCTAACCAGACGCATGCACATTGCACCTCTCACTCCACCAGGAAATTTGTGGGAAATGAGGGTGGAAAGCCTGGTATTAAGGAAACTGACAAACACAGAATCATCTTAGGAAGAAAACTATTACAAAATCAAGCGATTATGTTAAACCTTTTGTTCGTTTAAAAAAAGAAAAGAAAAAAGAGCAACTTGCTCTTCATAAAATAAGAAACTCAAGCAATACAGAAGAATATTACACAAAACTTAAAAGCTCCCCTCCCTGGTCCCGCATTAGCAAAACCTGACCACTCTTAACTTTATTATTTCTTGAGACATTTTCCAAAAACATACGATCATATAAGGGCATATACTTTCTACACAACAAAAAGGAATACACTTTCCATATTATTCTACAATACTCTCTTCTCTGAACATACCTTCTCTCCTCATGTCAATATACACACAAGCATTTACACATAAATATTAATATGTACAGTTAAGTTAATATTCAATTACAGATTTGTAATAATTTAACACTTCTCCCTTAATGAACATTGAGTTTGGTTTCATTGTTTCTATTATCAACTCTGGCAATAAACATTGAATATACCTTCCTTTGGACACAAAGGCAAGAATACTTATACATAACTTTCAACAAAGGGAAGTGCTGAATAAAAATCTTACATCATCTTAATTTTAAGGGGAAACATCAAAAGTATAGGTGTTTCCATTCCCACCAGCACAGTGTGAAAGTGCATGTTCCCCCACAACCCTGCCAGCATCAAGTACTATCGACATCTTCATCTTTTCCATTCTGGTTAGGAAAACAGAAGCTCTTAAATAAAACCATCACATAGACACAACAGCATTGCTGTTTAGAGGTGACATAGACAGGCTGACCATGTCCCTCAATACATTTATTTTTACTGCTGTAATAAGAGTGTACAAGCAACCTTCATCCAAAGTGGCAATCTTGAGAAATGAAAAATAAAAGCTTAACATTTGCTTTCTCAAATGTTATTCTCATCCTCCCAAAAAGAGAGGGGAAAAAAAAAAAACAACAACTAATTTTGAGTGGAAGATTACTGCAGCTTAGTTCATCTGAAAACCTGTTTTTCCTGACTGTATGGATACATTTGATTTGGGTCCACCTAAATGTTTGCTGTTAAACAAAGTTATCTATTGTGTCACATAATGGGTATTAATGTGCATGCATGTACACAAATTATCCATATGGTTTATTTACTGGATGAAAATAAGAAACAAGCAAAACTAAAAAGATTAGTTAATTTTTTAAAAAGAAAAGAAAAAAGAGCAACTTGCTCTTCATAAAATAAGAAACTCAAGCAATACAGAAGAATATTACACAAAACTTAAAAGCTCCCCTCCCTGGTCCCGCATTAGCAAAACCTGACCACTCTTAACTTTATTATTTCTTGAGACATTTTCCAAAAACATACGATCATATAAGGGCATATACTTTCTACACAACAAAAAGGAATACACTTTCCATATTATTCTACAATACTCTCTTCTCTGAACATACCTTCTCTCCTCATGTCAATATACACACAAGCATTTACACATAAATATTAATATGTACAGTTAAGTTAATATTCAATTACAGATTTGTAATAATTTAACACTTCTCCCTTAATGAACATTGAGTTTGGTTTCATTGTTTCTATTATCAACTCTGGCAATAAACATTGAATATACCTTCCTTTGGACACAAAGGCAAGAATACTTATACATAACTTTCAACAAAGGGAAGTGCTGAATAAAAATCTTACATCATCTTAATTTTAAGGGGAAACATCAAAAGTATAGGTGTTTCCATTCCCACCAGCACAGTGTGAAAGTGCATGTTCCCCCACAACCCTGCCAGCATCAAGTACTATCGACATCTTCATCTTTTCCATTCTGGTTAGGAAAACAGAAGCTCTTAAATAAAACCATCACATAGACACAACAGCATTGCTGTTTAGAGGTGACATAGACAGGCTGACCATGTCCCTCAATACATTTATTTTTACTGCTGTAATAAGAGTGTACAAGCAACCTTCATCCAAAGTGGCAATCTTGAGAAATGAAAAATAAAAGCTTAACATTTGCTTTCTCAAATGTTATTCTCATCCGCCCAAAAAAAGGGGAAAAATTAAACAACAACTAATTTTGAGTGGAAGATTACTGCAGCTTAGTTCATCTGAAAACCTGTTTTTCCTGACTGTATGGATACATTTGATTTGGGTCCACCTAAATGTTTGCTGTTAAACAAAGTTATCTATTGTGTCACATAATGGGTATTAATGTGCATGCATGTACACAAATTATCCATATGGTTTATTTACTGGATGTACATTTCTTAGCCCTAGAAATAAGACTGTTTGCATTCTGGAACTATCTCAGCTTTCTTCAGTCCTAACACACCCACTCCTGAGAGCCACACTACCTTGCCCTCCACAGCTCTGTGACATCTTCCATTTTTCCATTTCTCCATGCTTATGTGCAGGCTGACCCTTCTACCTAGAATACTCTGTCCTCTCCACCTAAGCGATCACCTATCAAACTCCCACGCATCTTTCAAACCCAATGCAAATGTCTCATCCCCCCTTTTAGTTCATTCCTCTCTCTCTTTACTCCCAGGACACCTTATATACATCTCAAGTTAACTCCTGTTACATAATCTTATTTGCACCTCTCTCTGCCTACACTGAGATTCTGTATCTCTTGAAAACATGTGCCTATGATTGGCTTTTTAAATCTTTTATCTCCAAGAGTTTACATATCAACAGACATAAATAGTGTTTCCACTTACATGCACTATTCATATAAAAATCCATCTGCAGGCCACAGTAACTAGGGAAAGAATTTGCAAAATCAGCAGAGAATTTTTGCTTTTTCTCCTGTTGATTGATTTTGGTGTCATCTTTATACATTGTTATAAACTGATTTCCCAATGGCCATCAGAGACATAAGGTAATCTGAAAGAGCAAATCAAATGCCTTGTCTTTTGCCTTGACTTTTGCATTAAAGGTTATATGGGCTTGTCTGTGCTGACAGCTCATTACACAAAGCAGGAGCAGTAATCAGATCATGTTTTCAAAAGTGAAAGACTGCCTGACCATGTCCCTCAATACATTTATTTTTACTGCTGTAATAAGAGTGTACAAGCAACCTTCATCCAAAGTGGCAATCTTGAGAAATGAAAAATAAAAGCTTAACATTTGCTTTCTCAAATGTTATTCTCATCCTCCCAAAAAGAGAGGGGAAAAAAAAAAAACAACAACTAATTTTGAGTGGAAGATTACTGCAGCTTAGTTCATCTGAAAACCTGTTTTTCCTGACTGTATGGATACATTTGATTTGGGTCCACCTAAATGTTTGCTGTTAAACAAAGTTATCTATTGTGTCACATAATGGGTATTAATGTGCATGCATGTACACAAATTATCCATATGGTTTATTTACTGGATGTACATTTCTTAGCCCTAGAAATAAGACTGTTTGCATTCTGGAACTATCTCAGCTTTCTTCAGTCCTAACACACCCACTCCTGAGAGCCACACTACCTTGCCCTCCACAGCTCTGTGACATCTTCCATTTTTCCATTTCTCCATGCTTATGTGCAGGCTGACCCTTCTACCTAGAATACTCTGTCCTCTCCACCTAAGCGATCACCTATCAAACTCCCACGCATCTTTCAAACCCAATGCAAATGTCTCATCCCCCCTTTTAGTTCATTCCTCTCTCTCTTTACTCCCAGGACACCTTATATACATCTCAAGTTAACTCCTGTTACATAATCTTATTTGCACCTCTCTCTGCCTACACTGAGATTCTGTATCTCTTGAAAACATGTGCCTATGATTGGCTTTTTAAATCTTTTATCTCCAAGAGTTTACATATCAACAGACATAAATAGTGTTTCCACTTACATGCACTATTCATATAAAAATCCATCTGCAGGCCACAGTAACTAGGGAAAGAATTTGCAAAATCAGCAGAGAATTTTTTTGCTTTTTCTCCTGTTGATTGATTTTGGTGTCATCTTTATACATTGTTATAAACTGATTTCCCAATGGCCATCAGAGACATAAGGTAATCTGAAAGAGCAAATCAAATGCCTTGTCTTTTGCCTTGACTTTTGCATTAAAGGTTATATGGGCTTGTCTGTGCTGACAGCTCATTACACAAAGCAGGAGCAGTAATCAGATCATGTCACTTGCACAGTGGTTCCACATAAACAAGGAAGTAGTGGTGCTGAAATCCCCATTTGACTTAAGACCCTTGAGTATCTAACATATGGAACAAAGCAGCTCAGCTCATCTTACCCCTAAAAAACTTGCACAAATGCTTAAGTACTGAGCATGCAGTTAATGTCTGTTGAGTGAATGCTCATCCTTATTATAATCTTACCAATTAAGGTACTCCCATGCATATCCAGATATCAAACTGAAGCAGCTCTTGCCATGGAGCTTTAATGTAATTAGATCAAAGACAACACTCTTCTGTGCACATCCAATTATTTTGTTTAATGTATGAAATATCTGAAAACATTCCAGACTTCCAGGCATGAGGCCTCTCTGTAAGAGAGTTCGTGTAGGATAATGAAGGACTGGGTAAAGGGAAACATTTAACAGTTTTTAAGCTCCCACAGCTTCTGTCATACATTCCATAAATTTATAACATATACTCCTTTATGAACTCACCACATCTACCTAAACACAGTGCATCACAATATCATTTATTCTAGGACATCAAGTTTAAAAAACCACTCAGCTGGTCACCTTGCTCCTCCGACCTAGTTCACTTGTTACACACCCACAGTGATCATCGGCATTACCCTGGGCAGGTCTTTCCACAACCTACAGAACTTGTCCAACCCCCAGACTGGTACTGAAACCCATTCACAGACTGTCTTCCAACCAAGTACCTCACACACCTCTTTCTATCCACTAAATGCAAGCTTCAAGCCAGGGAAAAAGCAGCTCTTATTCTCAGAGCTCTTACCACCTACACCACCAGGCACTGTTTAATAGCTGAGATAAATTTTCCCATTTCCTCCTTAACCATAGCCCTGCCAGGGAGCCTTTATGTTTTAGATTTAGGTGGGAGGAAAACTTAAGCCTAAAATGATAATACAACTTTTCTAAGGCCACACAGATCAAAAATAATGTATCTAGCATTTGAATACTGATTCCAAGCCCTTTAAAAACATAAAAACTGTACTGAACAGGCCTGTAATTTCTGACTTCAACACCAGTCTCTCTCCTTAGTTCCACTGTGGTGTTGAGCACATAGTAGTCACTCAATAAGTTTTTGTTGAATAAATAAAACAAGATCCTGTGGGTTTTGTTTTCTCGCGTCTTGACTATCTTGAAAAAGTCCACCTACTTAAAACCTTCAATGTCTTTCTCAGGTTCACGTTCTTCCATATCACTTTTTGTGACTGGCCTTTCCAGCTTACTTTAGCCCCTTCTTAACCCGTGGTCTATGATGGAAAATCACAACTAAATGCCCAAATTCCTTGTAACATTTATGTATTTGTTGACCTTTTCCACTTGTTTTTATCTCACAGTCTGATTAATTCTTACATTTTGAGTTCTTTACACCATCTAGCTGAATGTCTGACCCCTGGTGATAATGGACACAGGCATTTTTTGTGTTGGACTGTGTTCTACCTGTCTGCAATACTATGAGATACAAGCTATTTGCATGCATTGCTGTTTTGAGAACTCAGAGCACTTCTTTCTCAAACATGAACATTGGATCTTTTGTTGTGGACAAACTATTATCCTGACTTTAATCTGTCTTTACTTCCTTAAGAAACAACTGAACAGCAAATTTGGCAAGACATACTCTTTATGAACTCACCACATCTACCTAAACACAGTGCATCACAATATCATTTATTCTAGGACATCAAGTTTAAAAAACCACTCAGCTGGTCACCTTGCTCCTCCGACCTAGTTCACTTGTTACACACCCACAGTGATCATCGGCATTACCCTGGGCAGGTCTTTCCACAACCTACAGAACTTGTCCAACCCCAGACTGGTACTGAAACCCATTCACAGACTGTCTTCCAACCAAGTACCTCACACACCTCTTTCTATCCACTAAATGCAAGCTTCAAGCCAGGGAAAAAGCAGCTCTTATTCTCAGAGCTCTTACCACCTACACCACCAGGCACTGTTTAATAGCTGAGATAAATTTTCCCATTTCCTCCTTAACCATAGCCCTGCCAGGGAGCCTTTATGTTTTAGATTTAGGTGGGAGGAAAACTTAAGCCTAAAATGATAATACAACTTTTCTAAGGCCACACAGATCAAAAATAATGTATCTAGCATTTGAATACTGATTCCAAGCCCTTTAAAAACATAAAAACTGTACTGAACAGGCCTGTAATTTCTGACTTCAACACCAGTCTCTCTCCTTAGTTCCACTGTGGTGTTGAGCACATAGTAGTCACTCAATAAGTTTTTGTTGAATAAATAAAACAAGATCCTGTGGGTTTTGTTTTCTCGCGTCTTGACTATCTTGAAAAAGTCCACCTACTTAAAACCTTCAATGTCTTTCTCAGGTTCACGTTCTTCCATATCACTTTTTGTGACTGGCCTTTCCAGCTTACTTTAGCCCCTTCTTAACCCGTGGTCTATGATGGAAAATCACAACTAAATGCCCAAATTCCTTGTAACATTTATGTATTTGTTGACCTTTTCCACTTGTTTTTATCTCACAGTCTGATTAATTCTTACATTTTGAGTTCTTTACACCATCTAGCTGAATGTCTGACCCCTGGTGATAATGGACACAGGCATTTTTTGTGTTGGACTGTGTTCTACCTGTCTGCAATACTATGAGATACAAGCTATTTGCATGCATTGCTGTTTTGAGAACTCAGAGCACTTCTTTCTCAAACATGAACATTGGATCTTTTGTTGTGGACAAACTATTATCCTGACTTTAATCTGTCTTTACTTCCTTAAGAAACAACTGAACAGCAAATTTGCAAAGCTACCACTTCATCGAAGATCAGAGAACTGAACTGTGAATTCAGCCACCGGGAACCTCAGCCTCAGGGTAATATAGTATCTGCAGGCTGAACTACCTTTCCTTTTCATTCTGGAGAGATTGTGAAAAGGTGCCTTTGTCTACTATATTCCCTCACACAGAAATGAATGTAACATTCTAATATATTTGTTAATTTTTTGCCTTGCCTTTTCAGTAGTGGAATAAAAAAAAAATTAAGAAAAATGCATTTGATATCCAGTAACCTTTATTTCTAAGCTAAAGAAAGGCACTATCTTCAATGTTCATATAAATGGAGTAAAAGCACATATTACCGAACGGAAAGTCCAAAGAGCATCATTGTGATTGCCTCCTTTTTTACAGCATCTTTAATGTTCCCCTTTTTCCAAATCTAGGCTTCAGAATGGTGGGTATGGGGAGGCTGAAATGAGGCATGAGGTTTTGCTCCCTGAAAGCGATTTGACAGTTTTAAAGTCCAAGCTAAAGGAGACTAATCAGTGAATGGAAGTTTCTTTAAAAGGATTTATGACAGATGGCCAACAGGCATATGAAAAGATGTTCAATATAATTAATTATTAGAGAAATGAAAATAAAAATTGCAAAGAAGTATTACCTCACAGCAGTCAAAATGGCCATCATCAAAAGTCTACAAATAACAAATAGTGGAGAGGGTATGGAGAAAAGGGAACCCTCTTACACTTTCTAAGGAGGTATAATTGGTACAGTCATTGAAAACAGGATGGAGGCTTCTTAAAAATATCCAGAGAAAACTTTAAAAATTTCCCCAAATTCCTTGTAACATTTATGTATTTGTTGACCTTTTCCACTTGTTTTTATCTCACAGTCTGATTAATTCTTACATTTTGAGTTCTTTACACCATCTAGCTGAATGTCTGACCCCTGGTGATAATGGACACAGGCATTTTTTGTGTTGGACTGTGTTCTACCTGTCTGCAATACTATGAGATACAAGCTATTTGCATGCATTGCTGTTTTGAGAACTCAGAGCACTTCTTTCTCAAACATGAACATTGGATCTTTTGTTGTGGACAAACTATTATCCTGACTTTAATCTGTCTTTACTTCCTTAAGAAACAACTGAACAGCAAATTTGCAAAGCTACCACTTCATCGAAGATCAGAGAACTGAACTGTGAATTCAGCCACCGGGAACCTCAGCCTCAGGGTAATATAGTATCTGCAGGCTGAACTACCTTTCCTTTTCATTCTGGAGAGATTGTGAAAAGGTGCCTTTGTCTACTATATTCCCTCACACAGAAATGAATGTAACATTCTAATATATTTGTTAATTTTTTGCCTTGCCTTTTCAGTAGTGGAATAAAAAAAAAATTAAGAAAAATGCATTTGATATCCAGTAACCTTTATTTCTAAGCTAAAGAAAGGCACTATCTTCAATGTTCATATAAATGGAGTAAAAGCACATATTACCGAACGGAAAGTCCAAAGAGCATCATTGTGATTGCCTCCTTTTTTACAGCATCTTTAATGTTCCCTTCTTCCAAATCTAGGCTTCAGAATGGTGGGTATGGGGAGGCTGAAATGAGGCATGAGGTTTTGCTCCCTGAAAGCGATTTGACAGTTTTAAAGTCCAAGCTAAAGGAGACTAATCAGTGAATGGAAGTTTCTTTAAAAGGATTTATGACAGATGGCCAACAGGCATATGAAAAGATGTTCAATATAATTAATTATTAGAGAAATGAAAATAAAAATTGCAAAGAAGTATTACCTCACAGCAGTCAAAATGGCCATCATCAAAAGTCTACAAATAACAAATAGTGGAGAGGGTATGGAGAAAAGGGAACCCTCTTACACTGTTGCTAAGGAGGTATAATTGGTACAGTCATTGTGGAAAACAGGATGGAGGCTTCTTAAAAAATATCCAGAGAAAACTATAATTCAAAAAGATACAGGTACCCCAATGTTCAAAGTAGCACTATTTATAATAGCCAAGACATGGAAGCAACTGAAATATCTATTAATAGATGAATTGATGAAGAAGAGGTGGCATATACACACATACAACGGACTATTACTCAGCCATTAAAAAAAAATGAAATAATGTCATTTGCAGCAACGCAGGCAGACCTAAAAATTAATATACTAACTAAAATCAGAAAGACAAATATCAAATGATATCACTTATATGTAGAATCTAAAGAAAATGATAATGATCTTATTTACAAAACAGAAATAGATTCACAGACACAGAGAACAAACTAATTGTTTACCAAAACGGATGGGGGGGGAAATGATAAATTAGGAATTTGGGATTAACAAATACACACTATTATACATAAAATATACCATAGGGAACTATATTTAATTCCCTGTAATATCCTATAATAGAAAAGAAACTGAGAAAGAACAGATATATAATCATTTTATAAGTATAATTAATACTGAAAATTCATTTCATTCAGAGGGTGATTTTTCTGCAATTTTTTTTTGCCCCCAAGGCAAGCCTCGGTGTCAAACTGATGACACTGAAATCACAAGACAGAGAGAACCTGGGCCCTGAATTACTGCTTAGTAAAGAGGCACCCAACTGGGAATGTCCTCAGTGAACGCTGACACAAGTGAGAGAGAAACACCTATTGCGCTAAACTTTAAATTTATCTGCCATAGCAGCGAGCTTTACCTTACTAATATACATACATTAGAAAATATTTCTACAGTAGGACCAGTAGTATATGGATAATATTAAAATTATACAGTTGGAGAAGCAATCCTGAGAAAGAAAAACGGAGCAGGAGGAATCAGCCTCCCTAACTTCAGACTCTACTACAAAGCAACAGTCATCAAGACAGTATGGTACTGGCACAAAAACAGAACTATAGACCAATGAGCAAGATCGAGAACCCAGAGATAAACCCACGCACCTATGGGTACCTTATTTTGGACAAAGGAGGAGAAACTATAAAATGGGACAAAGACAGCCTCTTCAACAAGTGGTGCTGGGAAAATTGGACAGCTACATGCAAAAAAATGAAGTTGGAACATTCCCTAACACCATACACTAAGATCAACTCAAAATGGATTAAAGACCTAAGTGTAAGACCAGAAACTATAAAACTCTTAGAGGAGAATATAGACAAAACCCTCAAGGACATAAATCAAAGCAAGATCTTCTCTGACCCACCTACTAGAATAGCGGAACTGAAAAGAAAAATGAACATATGGGACCTCAGGAAACTTAAAAGCTTTTGTACAGCAAAAGAAATTACAAAAAAGCTCAACAGACACCCCACAGAGTGGGAGAAAATCATAGCAAATGAAACAACAGACAAAGAACTAATCTCCAAAATCTGCAAGCAACTCAGACAACTCAGCACTGGAAAAACAAACAACCCAATCGAAAAATGGGAAAAAGATCTAAAGAGACGCCTCTCCAAAGAGGACATACAGATGGCCCAAAAGCACATGAAACGATGCTCAACCTCGCTTGTTATTAGAGAAATGCAAATCAAAACTACAATGAGATATCACCTCACACCCGTCAGAATGGCCATCTTCAAAAAATCTGCAGACAATAAATGCTGGAGAAGGTGCGGAGAAAAGGGAACCCTCTTGCATTGCTGGTGGGAATGTAAATGGATACAGCCTCTATGGAAGACAGTCTGGAGATTCCTTAAAAAACTAAAAATAGAAGCACCCTATGACCCAGCAATCCCACTACTAGGCCTATATCCTGATGAAATCAAAACTGAAAGAAGCACCTGTACCCCAATGTTCATTGCAGCTCTCTATACAATAGCCAGAACATGGAAGCAACCTAGATGTCCATTGACGAATGAATGGATCCAGAAGCCCTGGTACATATATACAATGGAATACTACTCAGCTGTTAAAAGAAATGCAGAAGACTCAGTCCTAATGAAGTGGCTGGCTCTAGAACCTATCATCAAAAGTGAAGTAAGTCAAAAAGAGAAAGACAATACAGTATACTAACACACATATATCAAATCTGGTAGGACGGTCTTGATAACACACGCAGGGAACTCATGGAAAAACAGACAGAGCATAGATATAGGGACATTGTGGGAAAGATATAGGGAGGGGGAGGCATGGAGGGAGTAGCATGGAAACCTATACTGTCATGTGTGGAAAAATAGCTATTGTCATTGTGCTAAGGGAATAGGAGTGCTTACAGTGGCATGGGGCGATGGTCTGGAGGGGTGGGATGAGGGGAACTCGGTGGGTGGTGACCATGGATATGCATATGACTGATTTGGGAACATACATGTCTGTGAACAACAAAACTCTGTAAAACCTTTAAAATAAAGAAATAAAAAATAAATAAATAAAATAAAATAAAATTATACAGTTGGAAATGTACTGAAGTTACTTAGAAAAAAAAGAAAATAGTTTGACCTCACTGAGGTCTGAGAATTCAGCTAGACTTAAAAATGGGACCAAATGTCACCAAACTGTATACCACAATACACACATACAAAGAATAATTATGGAGAACCAATTTCTAAATAGGTAGTTCACTAGGACCAATATATCAATATCTATCTGTCTATATAACACTTAAAAGACTACTATAAAAAATATATGCATTCTTTAATTTCCACAAAATAAAAAAACAAAATTTCTTTCGATTTTATTAGTAATACACATAAGACATCTATATATTCCTAAAGAAAACTAAGATATTTACAGGTTACTAAAATCACTGTTTATGCTTACTAGTGGCACCGCACAGCACTCTTTGTTGTAAAGCATAATGAATTATAAGTTAGGTCCTTGTGTTATGTCTCACAAGGTACTCAATTACTAATGCTTTTTAAAGAGTCTTTTTAAAAAGAGTCTTGTCATAGTAGAGTTTTCTGGTATGGACTTCATCTGCAGAGATTCCAGGTTGCTATCTCTAACACCTCCTGACTTTTGAGTTGTATTTGCTCTGAGCATCTTTCATGTGGAGAGGTACATACACACAAGCCTCATGGGGAAGATGGATGGGCCCAGGTATTAGCTGGATAATGTAGGACTAAGTGTCATTTAGCAAACTTCAGTACTCTCAGTTGTAACACTTTAGCCAAGAATTATTTAGCCAAGAGCTCAGACATGAAGCTTGTTCAGATCTAAACGCCACTATGCCACTGACATGGCCCTTTCCTCCTCTGTACTCTCACTTGTGAGATGAACCTGATGGTATGACTGACCACATAGATGTGCTGTGAAGCTTAAATAAGCAAATTGATGTAAATAGCTTAAAATGGTACCTGATACACAGTAGGTATTTGAAAAAGGTCTCTGAGCAAGGATATTACAAATACTGAATTGAATACAGAATTATTGATTTCTTTCTATAAAAGAGAAATCCCTAAACAATCAAGTAATACCATGGTATGCAGTGATTGTGTGAAAACAGTACTTTTTTAAAAACCAATTTACAAATTGGTGGCTGGCAGCTTAGCCCCAATAACTGTTTGGGTGAGCCAGTATAGATACATAGCTAGTTATACTTCTCAGATTGACACTGACACATTCTCTGAGGAAGGTCTAGTTGCAGAGCAGAGAAGCTTTGGAATAGGAAAGAGCTATTGAGAATGCTGGCTTCACCACTTACGGTGTTGCTTGGCACACTTATTAACCTTCTTTGGCTTCATTCTCCCTTATCTACAAATCTGAAAAATATCCCCTCATTGAACCATCATGGTTCATAATGTACATTCAATATTATTGTTACCCTATCTTTCCTTTTAACATGTTTCAGTAAGCTGTAGTGAAATCCACCATATCCAATTTTGTCCCAAGATGCAAGAGAAATAAAATGCAGTCAATGTGTTTAATATTCTAATTTGTTTGTTCAGCCAACATTGCATCTGGACGTCTCAGTAGGGACTGGACAAAACTGAATGCTAATGATATTAGAAAGGCAGAATGACCTTGGAGACAGAATGTCTGGGCTGAAATCCCAGCTCTGCTGTCAACTATATTAGTTCTGTGACCTTGGGCATGTTGCTCAACCTCTTTGTGTCCCAGTTTCCTCGTCTGTAAAACAGTGGTTATGGCTGTATTTGCCTCTCAGGGCTGCTGTGTGGGTTAAATGAGTTACCATACCTATGATGTTTTGCACAATTTCTGGTACAGTGTGAAGAACATTATGGAAGTTTCAGCTAAGATCATCTGTCATCATCTGAAATGCAATTCAGTGCCACCTATTAGAAGAATTTTTACTAATACCATTTTCATATAAAAGGAGCAAAAAGATTGCTTCTATGAAAATACATACTAGTTTTTATTCTCAAAGCTTAAGAACAAAGCTACTCTATTTGAATTTAACTTGTTCTACATTGAACTTCCTAGAGTTTATGAGTGTCCAGCCCAGGTTTTTCTTTGTGGGGTAGATAGTGGTTAAGGAGGAACAAAGAACTAAGGGCAAAAAGTTTATACCAAATGAATTGAATACAGAATTATTGATTTCTTTCTATAAAAGAGAAATCCCTAAACAATCAAGTAATACCATGGTATGCAGTGATTGTGTGAAAACAGTACTTTTTTAAAAACCAATTTACAAATTGGTGGCTGGCAGCTTAGCCCCAATAACTGTTTGGGTGAGCCAGTATAGATACATAGCTAGTTATACTTCTCAGATTGACACTGACACATTCTCTGAGGAAGGTCTAGTTGCAGAGCAGAGAAGCTTTGGAATAGGAAAGAGCTATTGAGAATGCTGGCTTCACCACTTACGGTGTTGCTTGGCACACTTATTAACCTTCTTTGGCTTCATTCTCCCTTATCTACAAATCTGAAAAATATCCCCTCATTGAACCATCATGGTTCATAATGTACATTCAATATTATTGTTACCCTATCTTTCCTTTTTAACATGTTTCAGTAAGCTGTAGTGAAATCCACCATATCCAATTTTGTCCCAAGATGCAAGAGAAATAAAATGCAGTCAATGTGTTTAATATTCTAATTTGTTTGTTCAGCCAACATTGCATCTGGACGTCTCAGTAGGGACTGGACAAAACTGAATGCTAATGATATTAGAAAGGCAGAATGACCTTGGAGACAGAATGTCTGGGCTGAAATCCCAGCTCTGCTGTCAACTATATTAGTTCTGTGACCTTGGGCATGTTGCTCAACCTCTTTGTGTCCCAGTTTCCTCGTCTGTAAAACAGTGGTTATGGCTGTATTTGCCTCTCAGGGCTGCTGTGTGGGTTAAATGAGTTACCATACCTATGATGTTTTGCACAATTTCTGGTACAGTGTGAAGAACATTATGGAAGTTTCAGCTAAGATCATCTGTCATCATCTGAAATGCAATTCAGTGCCACCTATTAGAAGAATTTTTACTAATACCATTTTCATATAAAAGGAGCAAAAAGATTGCTTCTATGAAAATACATACTAGTTTTTATTCTCAAAGCTTAAGAACAAAGCTACTCTATTTGAATTTAACTTGTTCTACATTGAACTTCCTAGAGTTTATGAGTGTCCAGCCCAGGTTTTTCTTTGTGGGGTAGATAGTGGTTAAGGAGGAACAGAACTAGACAGGAGAGTGAGGATGATGGAACAGCACCCATGTCAAGTTGCTGGGCAAACAATTTTTAAACAGAATTACATGCAATGCTGTGTGGTGCTAAAACACATTAAAGATTGTTTGAGAACATAAACAAAATAAGACTATATTTACTAATCATCCACTGTCTTCAAAAATATGCCGATACTGGGGCTTCCCTGGTGGCCCAGTGGGTGGAGAGTCTGCCTTGCAGTACAGGGACACGGGTTCAGTCCTTGGCCCCAGGTGGATCCCGTGTGCTGGAGCCACTGGACCGGTGTGTCTAATAGTGAGTCAGCGCTCCGGAGTGCATGTGCCCAGAGCCGGTGCTCTGCAGCGAGAGAGGCCACTGCAATGGGAGGCCCACACAAGACAGTGAGTGGGGATGGATGAAAATAAATAAATAAAAAAACAATAAAAGAGGCCAAAACTAAAAAAAAAGAAAAGAAAAATATATACTAATACATTTTGAACTATATACTATGTAGTCAGAATGTTATCAGCTCAAGAAGTAATTACTCCTCCTTCTCAAATTCACAGTATAAGTGATTCATTGACACAATTTAATAAATGTTTCTAACCCAAGACTGGCATCAGGGTGAACAAGCTGAACTGTCTCCTGGTAGTTTCTGTGAGAAATGACAGAAATCCTTGGGTCTGAACACTATGATTTCAGTAAAAATAAGAGTTATCTCAAGGGCAGTAAATAGCCAAAGCCTTGGTTTCCATTCCAAGAATACTCTTTCAGGAATTTGAAAAGGAAGAGTTTGAAGATGAGAGATGCCTAGGGTAAAGACAAAGCTCACCAATTAAAATAAACGCAATGCCCCCTTTCCCCCGAAAACCAACTGTTCTGCTTTCTGTAGTTTCAGTTACCCATGGTCAACTGAGGTCTGAAAATATTCAATATAAAATTCCAGAAATAAGCAATTCATAAGCTCTAAGTTGAGCACTGTTCTGATTAGTGGTGATGAAATCTCACACAGTCCCACTCCATCCTGCCTGGGATGTGAAATCATCTCTTTGTTCAGCATTATCTTTCCCGTCAGTCAGTAGCCACCTTAGGTATTAGATCCATTTCACAGCCTCACAGTACTTGTGTTCAAGTCACCCTTATTTTACTTAACAGCCCCCAAATGCAAAGAGTAGTGATGCCGGCCATTCAGATATGTCAAAGAGCAGCCATAAAGTACTTCCTGTAAGTGAAAAGGTGAAGTTCTTGACTTAAGGAAAGAAAAAGAAAATGTCTGCTGAGGTTGGTAAGATCTATGGTAGGAAGGGATCTTCTGTCTGTGAAATTGGGCTAGTTTCACTGTCACACCTCAAGGGAAAGGACAAGAGAGCTGCGCCAGGTCTGCTGTCACACCTCAGCTACAAGAGCGACAGCCACAGTAAGTGACAGTGCTTGGTTAAGATGGAAAAGGTGTTAAATTTGTAGGATAGGACATTCTGAAAAACGGAAAGAAAGACCACATTTACATAACTTCTATTACAGCGTATTGTTATAATGATTCCATTTTATTATTAGTTACTATTGTTTATCTTGTACTATGCTTAATTTATACATTAAACTTTATCATAGGTATGCATAGGAAAACATACAAAAATAAGTGGGTCCTTAAAGAACACTGGCTCAGACAGTAAAGAATCTGCCTGCAATCTTCCAGGATTCCTGGGTTCAATCCCTGGGTCTGGAAAATCCCCTGGAGAAGGAAATGGCTACCCACTCTAGTATTCTTCCCTGAAGAATTTTGTGGACAGAGAAGCATACACTCTGTGGGGTTGCAAAGAGTCAGATATGACTAAGCAATTAACACTTAAATTTGAACTGTGCTAGTGCTCCTACACTTGGATTTTTTTGCCTTTTTTTTTTTTCCACAAATACATACCATAGTACTACACAATTCACAAATCATATAGTTGGTTGAATCTGCAGAAGTGGAACCTCGGATGTGAGGGGCTGAGTGTAAAGTTATGGGATTTTTGGCTGCTTGGAGGTTGGAGCCCCTGATTCCCACAGTGTTCAAGAATCAAACATAGTGCTTGATGCATCATGCAGTTTTAGGCATCCACAGGAGATCTTGGACCATACTCCTGCAAATAAAGTGGAACTACTGTACAAAGGCTTACAAAATGCCTTGTTAGGCAAAAATGGTTTATAACATACCAAACAGTTTCTCCAACTTATCTCAAAGACAGCTTTACTGCCAAGTTATTTTCAGCTGTTGAAGTCACTATAAAAGCTAAATAAGAAGACTGAAGTAGCTACCAGTATAAAATAAAGTGTCGATCTTTTAAATCCACAGTATACACCTTGAAACTGATTAGAAGTGATAACTTTCTTTTTTGAAATTTTATGGAACAAGCAGCCAGTTTCTACTAAAATTACTGTTTCTTAAATGAAAGAAAAGACACTATAGAAATATCTAACATGCTATTAACAATCACAGATCTACTTCGTGGAATAAATAATAGATCTCTTACATAACTTGCCTCTTTTAAAGTGACAAAAATATTAATATTCTTCAGTAGTGTGCCCAATTCAGTCAAATTGGTCATTATTCCTAAAAGTGAATTTTGACATGAGATAAAAAGATACATATGAAATAGTCAACATATATTTTGTAATAAATATAAAAGTTAGCTAATTCTTCAATGGGAAATTTGGCACTTTATAGTATGATACTATAAATTTTCCATACAGTAGCTTAGAGTATAATTATAGAAACTTCCTGAATCAATTATTGTTCAAAATGAGAATGAACGTTAAAGTATTTTTAAATATGTCACAGAAAAGGGATTGTCTTTCTTAATGCTTTTCAAAAGATCTTCACTGCCCTTTGAAAAATCAATAAAAGAGAACATAAGAGTTGATATGTGTCAAGTGTTTTAAATTTTCATCAGCTCCCCAATATAGGTTAACTTTATATTTTTTTCTTAACTGCTCTAAAATTATGCTGATCCGTTCTTTGACAGGAATTGTTTTCTTGTTCCCAAAGCCTTCCTTTCTTAGGTCCACACTTGACCAATGGAACAAGACCTCTTACTTACATCACAGGGCATAGGGAGGGAGGGCAGCTAACAAAACAGGAAAGGGCTAGAATTATTTCAGTTTTGTTCTTTCATTTCTAGTCCTGAAATGGAACAGAAATGAGATCCTGAAAAGAGAATTTTGGTGTTTTTTCAAAAAACAGGGCAGATAGAATATGCTTCTATGTTAAGCTAATTATTTTTATCTGGTGCACTGTCCAACTAATAACTGGTATTGACCTTAGCTGGAACTGACCACAGAATAACAGCACAAAATAATACTGCTAGGGTAAGAACAGAGATGAGAACACAACCTACTGTTGAAGGTGGTGGGGTTTTTTGGCCTCTTTTATTGGTTTTTTGTTTATTTATATTCATCCATCTTCATTCTTTGGCATGTGTGGTCCTCCCACTGCAGTGGCCTCTCTCCTTGCAGAACACTGGCTCTGGGTGCATGCCCTCCAGAGTGCTAGCTCCTAATTGGACACACTGGTCCAGCCACTCCGTGGCACATGGGATCTTCCCCGGCCAGGGATCGAACTGGTGCCCCTTGCACTGCAAGGCGGACTCTTTACCCACTGGACCACCAGGGAAGCCCGTACTGTTTTGCAGTTTTAAATTTTCAGTTTAAACAAAACATTCACAAAAATAACAATAATTTAGATATTAAAAAGCTTTGGAAACATTGAGTGAAGGTTAACTTTCATCCTTTACCCAAATCATGAAATAAAGTCAATGAGGAGGGGGTTTCCCTGGTAGCTCAGTGGTAAAGAATCCGCTTGCCAATGCGGGAGGCACAGGTTTGATCCCTGGTCTGAGAAGATCCCACATGCCACAGAGCAAGGAAGCCTGTATGTCACAACTACTGAGCACGTGCTCCAGAGCCCAGGAGCTGCTCCACAGCAAGAGAAACCACTGCAATGAGAAGCCCACACACTGCAACTAGAGAGTAGTCCCTACTCACAGCAACTAGAGAAAAACACATGCAGCAGCAAAGACCCAACACAGTCAAAAATAAATAGATGAATGTATAAAATTATTTTTTAAAAAAAGTCAACAGAGGGAATTCTCTGGCGGTCCAGTGGTTAGGACTTGGTGCTCTCACTGCTGGGGCCCCAGGTTCAATCCTTCATTCGGGAACCAAGATCCCACAAGCTGCATAGCGTGGCCAAAACTAAATAAGGTAAATAAACATGTAGTGGTAGGGGTGTATGTGTTAAGAACAAACACTTCACATGGCTGTATAAAGCCCTAATTTGGCAGGCAGTAAGTAACAGTGACTGTGAGGTCAGTTTACAAGAAAGAATCAAGAATTTTGGGGGGTCTTTGAAGTAAATCAAATTAAAGCACGCTATAATTAACATGAAAAAAATAAATTATCTCATAAGAAATATGTATTATCATAGAAGTAAATCTCATGTTCAAAATAAAATCTCTAAATATTTTTATGATGTCTGTGAAACTAGTAACTATAATACTTTTTTTACTATCCTATTTTCCATGGTAAAAATTGAAATGACCAGGAAAATATAAACATAGATGCAATTGTCAGTGACTTAAAAGTTATTATGAAGTTTTATTAGATACCTTGATAACCCTAGCAAACCTTAAATATGTCCATTGTGAAAATCTCATGACTTTTACTAGCAGTCTCTAAAATATTTTCCTATAAAGAATTTAAGTGAATATATCTTAGCTTATCCAGTCATAATATAAATCATGAAGCTTCAAATCTTTTAATTATTCATACGTTAGAGCCAGAAATTGAATTCTAACTGATGTTAGGGTAAGAAAGAGTAATTATCAAACTGATGCCTCATTTCTATTCTGCATAATGATTGCTAAAGGTAACTGCTTGCTTTTATAATGAATAAGCTTATAATTTTTCTATAAATATTAGGAAGTGAATATTCACATTTTCATAAGCAAAATTTATTCCTTAAGTTTCAACTCACTACTAAGGAACCAGTTCCAAAAGTAACTTTGGTGGTTAAAATATCTAACCAAAGAAAGGGGATTTAAACTAGAGAAACAGAGACTGACTTGGGGACAGACATACAGAAGTGGGAATGGGAGAGTGGAGGAGGGTGGTAAAGGAAGAAAATGTTTCCTCCTATAGCATGAATATACAATCAATTGGAGAAAACAAAGATTTCAAAAAAAAATCTCAAGTAAAACAGCATCTAGTAATGGAGCTCATCTGATTTGCTCTCCTGCCTCTGCCAAATGCATACTGTTGGTGAATGAAGAATAGTAGTGAGCCTTGAAGAAGTCTTTGGAGAGTCAAAGAACACTTGTTGGTGGAGATGGAGGGGAACTGTGGGAGGTGGGGGGCAAACTACTATCCACAGGCCAGACTTAGCTCGCTGGCTGCTTCTGTATGGCACGTGAGAAAAAAAAAATGGTTTTTATATATTAAAATGGTGAAAACAAAGCAAAGAGTCAATGGATAAAGAAGATGGGTTACATATGGATATATATATACACATACACACACACACATATACCTATATACATACACACATATAGATAGATAGATAGATCAATCGATCTAACCATTTAAGCCACCAGGAAAGCCCAATGGAATATTACACTGCCATAAAAAAGAACAGATTTATGTCAATTTTAGTGAAGTAGATGAACTTAAAGACTGTTATACAGAGTGAAGTCAGAAAGAAGCAATAAGTCATAATTCAGAAAAACAGAATATATTAATGTATGTATATATATATATATATGTGTGTGTGTGTGTGTATATGTATGGAATCTAGAAAAAAATGGCACCGATGAACCTATTTGCAGGGAAGGAATGAAGACACAGATATAGTGAATGGACTTGTGGACCCAGTGGGGGAAGGAAAGAGTGGGATGAATGGAGAAGGTAACATCAACATATCTACAGTATCATGTGTAAAACAGATAGCTAGTGAAAAGCTGCTGTTTAGTACAGGGAGCCCAGTCTGATGCTCTGTGATGACCTGGAGGGGTGGGATTGGGATAGGGGAGGGAGGCCCAAGAGGGAGGTGATAGATATGTGTGTGTGTGTGTGTGTATCTATCTATCTATCTATTCATATGGCTGGTTCACATTGTTATATGGCAGAAACCAATACAACCTTGTAAAGCAATTGTCCTCCAATTAAAAATAAAAGAAAGCATTAATGACATATGAATATTAAAGGAACTTTAAATGTTAGCATCTACCTATAAAGTTTTATAGAAGCACAGTCATGCATAAGAGTGCATAGGAAGGGCTTCCCCTGGTGGTCCAGTGGGTAAGGACACCGCCTTGCAGTGCAAGGGGCGCCAGTTTGATCCCTGGCCTGGGAAGATCCCACGTGCCGCGGAGCGGCTGGACTGATGTGTCCAATTACCGCGCCGGAGCTTTGGAGCGCATACGCCCAGAGCCGGCGCTCTGTAACGACAGACGCCACCGCGATGGGAGGCCCACAGGAGCCAAAGAACAACGACGGATGAACATAGAGAAAGACCAATAGAAGTGGCCAGCCCGCTCCCCTCCCTCCCCAACCCGACCCCCGCCCAAAATAAATAAATAAATAAATCTTTAAAAAAAAAAAAAAAAAGAGTGCATAAGAAGCACATTTATTGACATTTTGTCTTATGCTGCTTTGGTACTACCATGGCAGAGTTTAAGAGCTATGACCTAGATTGGGTGGTACACATATTCTAAAATGTTCTATATCTGACCCTTTATAGAAGTTTTCCAACCTCTAAACTAGATCTTTGCTTTAATTGTTTCCTTGGTGGATTATGTTTAAGCTCAGAATAAATAATTTCTAATGATACTTTATAGTGATGTCATGAAACACAAGACTATTTTGTCTTTTTGACTTTATCTTTTCAGAAAAGGAATATAACAGATGGAAAGAGTAGTTCTTGAAGCAATCAGGAGGTAAGAGTGGGTTCAAGAGATACTGCAAAGATCTTCAACTTTTAAATTCTGACCAGAAGGCCAACACATGGTCCCTATGTTTCATTAGGTCTATAACTACCACTTGTATTGATACAAAGAAATATCCCATCCATTTGAAAGTCACAAATAAATACCTAACCTTTTCTGATAGCACAGACACACAGTGAAATCTGTTTGCCAAAGCAGAGCCTGGTGGAAATCTATATTCACTCTGAAAACTCAAGTCATGTTAAAAATGGCACAGCAGACTCCAAATGGAGTCACTTGTGCTAAACCCCATGTCAGCAAACCAAGACTTAATACCTAACCTAATAGCAGTCTCACCCTCCCTCCTCTGCCAGAAAAGTAACCTTTAACCCATCAACCTGGAATTACCTAGTCAGCATGGGTGAGGATAATCTCTTCCCCTTTGGAGGGTGACATTCTCTGAAAGAATGCATTCCTTGCTAATAATTTCCCCTTTTCACCTCCTTTTCTACAGCTCAGCCTCTTCAAGACCTTCATAATCCTATCATTGTTTACTTTGTAGCAGACTTATTGTTGTATATTTCTCCATTGTTGCCACCCCCCCCCCACCACACACACACAAAAAAACCCACAACCAACATACACACAAAACCAAACTCTCAAAACTGTAACTTCCAGGAGGATAGGAAAAATGATTTATTCATGTTTTACACAGATGCTTGACAAAAAGTGGTGGTTCATAAAGTTTCTGTTGAACAACGAATACCTCTGAACATGGCTCATACTTTTACTATAAAGCAATATTATGTTTCTAAATCGTACTTAATGTATAAGATAGTGAATTTGGCTTGCACACGGAGGAGATAATGAAAAGCCCCCATTTTTAAAATGCATGCAAATAAACTAAGAGTGAAGACAAAGATGACTGTCTCACGGCACCTGTTTGTATTATTACAATCGGCATTCTCTGTAGCCTCCTCTGTGAAGGCCCACAAGGTTAAGTCAGACTAGGGGTTCTGCTTTGCAAATCACTTTTGCTCAGGATCACAAGCATGTTAGGATCCACAGAATTACAGAACTTTTTAACTCCTCTCATATTTCAGCTTAAGAGATTCCTTCCAGAAGTAATCAGAGTTTTTTGTTTTTTCTTTTCTTTTTGCTCTGAACTTGTCTTAACTAAACGCATTATTGGACTACTATCAATGGATGTACTAAATTTTCTGGACATCCTTGGGAGTTCAAAGCAAAACAACTATTAAGAAATTGGCAAATTTAGGAGGCAGGTTTACTTAACTGTGAAATAAAATTGAATGGAATCTCTAGAGTACTCAGTTCCACTTCAGGAACGAACTGAAGATTTCCTTTGCTAGTGGTTTTAATTGCATAGGGCATTTGTTCACATGCATTTTAATAGAGTTTTCCAAGAATTTTTTCAAAAATTTTCATGTCAGGATGCACAGGTATTTCAATGCAAAACAGAGGAAGTTTATATCACCAGGTAGCAGGGACACCTCAAAGTTATTTACAACATATAAGAATGTCTACCTCTGGTGGGCTCACAGGATGGGTGTGGAGAGGTATACGTTATAGATACAGATGGATCAGAAGTGAAGGTAGAGCCAGCAGAGAGGTGCAAAAAAGGGTCAGTGCGTCTACTGTGAAAGCTAATCGTTGGAACCTATACCCATACTGGAATTAAAGTATAAATTTATTGACAGAATTTTGTTTCCAGCTAAGGTGATCTGTAAAAATTCTTGGCTGTTTAGAAAGAGATGTGATATTATTAAAAGATAATACTATAAACAATTAACTAATAATACTAATCATTCTTCTACTAATTTGTGCACATCTTAGAATGGGCTGACCTCACAGATACCTGGCAAGCAGATTAAAATGAATTCAGAGATAATTATGCTTATTTGTATCTCATATTTGTTTATGAGAGTTCTTGGTGAATTATGGTAAAGGAATCAAAGATTATAAATCACTTTCACACTGCAATTGTTAAAAGGGCTAGTCCAGTTATTATATACTTTAATCTATATAAAATAATAACTGTACCTCTTTTCTCTGACAGAAGGTTAGGTATTTTACTTTGGGTCTTTGGGTTCATACTCAGTGCACAGGCCCATGATGACTTTTAGACACATGTATATAGAGAGAAAGGTTAGTTATTCTATAGGGCTGAATGGAAAGTGAAGAGCTAAGCCAAGAACATATTTGTATTGAACACAGTATGGTGGTGGGAATGGTGATCTACTTGCTAAGTTGTGCCCAACTCTTGTGACCCCATGAACTTGTAGTCCACCAGGCTTCTGTCCATGGGATTTCCCAGTCAAAAATACTGGAGTGGGTTGCCATTTCCTTCTCCAGGGGATCTTCCCAACATAGGGGTCGAACCTGCATCTCTTGCATTTCAGGCAGATTCTTTTACTGACTCAGCCACCAAAGAAGCCAAGAAAGAACATGTTTGAACCGAGTATACCTGGCATATTTAGATTTAGTTAGATCTTCTTCCCCGAAAATTCTTTTAAAGAAACGATGAATATCTATCTTAATAGGAGCTCAATACTTGTTTGTAGCATGGAAATGAATCTCAGCTTTCTAGGCTTACCCCTTGTGAAAAAGCAAATATTTCCACAGTGACTCCCAAGAAAATTTACTTCATAAAAATATTTGATGAGAGAACCAAAAGAATCAATCTACTGGACAGAAGTGAAGGTAGAGCCAGCAGAGAGGTGCAAAAAAGGGTCAGTGCGTCTACTGTGAAAGCTAATCGTTGGAACCTATACCCATACTGGAATTAAAGTATAAATTTATTGACAGAATTTTGTTTCCAGCTAAGGTGATCTGTAAAAATTCTTGGCTGTTTAGAAAGAGATGTGATATTATTAAAAGATAATACTATAAACAATTAACTAATAATACTAATCATTCTTCTACTAATTTGTGCACATCTTAGAATGGGCTGACCTCACAGATACCTGGCAAGCAGATTAAAATGAATTCAGAGATAATTATGCTTATTTGTATCTCATATTTGTTTATGAGAGTTCTTGGTGAATTATGGTAAAGGAATCAAAGATTATAAATCACTTTCACACTGCAATTGTTAAAAGGGCTAGTCCAGTTATTATATACTTTAATCTATATAAAATAATAACTGTACCTCTTTTCTCTGACAGAAGGTTAGGTATTTTACTTTGGGTCTTTGGGTTCATACTCAGTGCACAGGCCCATGATGACTTTTAGACACATGTATATAGAGAGAAAGGTTAGTTATTCTATAGGGCTGAATGGAAAGTGAAGAGCTAAGCCAAGAACATATTTGTATTGAACACAGTATGGTGGTGGGAATGGTGATCTACTTGCTAAGTTGTGCCCAACTCTTGTGACCCCATGAACTTGTAGTCCACCAGGCTTCTGTCCATGGGATTTCCCAGTCAAAAATACTGGAGTGGGTTGCCATTTCCTTCTCCAGGGGATCTTCCCAACATAGGGGTCGAACCTGCATCTCTTGCATTTCAGGCAGATTCTTTTACTGACTCAGCCACCAAAGAAGCCAAGAAAGAACATGTTTGAACCGAGTATACCTGGCATATTTAGATTTAGTTAGATCTTCTTCCCCGAAAATTCTTTTAAAGAAACGATGAATATCTATCTTAATAGGAGCTCAATACTTGTTTGTAGCATGGAAATGAATCTCAGCTTTCTAGGCTTACCCCTTGTGAAAAAGCAAATATTTCCACAGTGACTCCCAAGAAAATTTACTTCATAAAAATATTTGATGAGAGTAACCTTACCATAATTTATGAGATCAATCTGTGCATGCATACTCAATGGACCACTCTTAGAACACTACCACTCTACAGATTCTAGACAGTGTAGCCACAGTTCATGGTTATACGTCTAGCAAAGATACACCATGCAACAGTCATCTTGTTAGACTTCTGTAGGCACTAAAGAATGTGTGTGTCAAGGCTAGGGAGAGGAAACTGAGGAATGTTTCTTGTGTGTCCCCTACAATCAAGTAAAAAGTTAAAGAGAGCAGTTTTATGCCCACCCACCTGCATCACTTCCCTTTGAAGTCAGAATTTATATCTATGGTATTTTGTATAGTATTATTCTTATAGTATGCCCAATAAAAATGCCATTGATTAACTAATGCCATTTAATAACGTATCGGTCTTCCCTAGTGGCTCAGTGGTAAAGAATTCACTTGTGGGCTTCCGTGGTGGTCCAGTGAGTAAAGAGTCTGCCTTGCAGTGCAAGGGGCTCTGGTTCAATCCCTGGCCAAGGAAGATGCTGAGGAGCAGTTAGGCTGGTGTGTCCAATTACGAGCCAGTGCTCTGGAGCGCATGCGCCCAGAGCCAGTGCTCTGCAGAGAGAGAGGCCACTGCAATGGGAGGCCAACATAGGCCAAGGAACAAAGACAGATGAAAAATAGATGATGACTTAGAGGCATAAAAAACAAACAAAAAGAAAGAATTCACCTGCCAATGTGGAAGATGAGCATTTGATCCCTGGGTCAGGAAGATCCCCTGGAGAAGGAAATGGCAACCTACTCCAGTATGTCTTGCCTGGGAAACCCTATGCACAGAGGAGTCCAGCAGGCTACAGTCCATGAAGTCACAAAAGAGTTGGACAGCACTTAGCAATGAAAACCCAACCAAACCAACAAAAACAAACAACATATCAGGTTAACAAACGATGGAAAATTTTTGACACCTAAAGGTTTAAAGCAATGGTTTTGAAGTCTGGATCGAAATCTAGCTCTTCTAATCAAATCCACTGTTCTTTTAGCCAGATCATTCTGCTTCCTGAGCAAGTCCCCTCACTTGGGAATTAAGCCAGCACACTTGGTGTCAGGGGCACAATGCTCTAAGTGACAGTGTGTCCTGACCACAGTGTCCCCTCTGGGGCTCTTCTGTGGAACTGTACTTGACAGCACCCTAGGAGTCTGGAAGACCCCAGAAGCTCCTCTACCACCTGACCTATAACCCCGGAGAAATGAGGACTTGGAAAAGAAGGAACCACTGTGTCCATCCAAATGTTTTCTTTCCAAACTAAAAATTAGTTCACTTGAATCACAGACTTTTGGAATTATTATAAATAATTTTTTCCAATAAGAAGAGGATGGCTTTGCTTAACTGATTTTCATCATCTATTAAAATAAATTTGATTAAAGGCAAAATTAGAGAAGAGATACATGGTTATTTACATTTCAACTCTGTCAGTCAGCTTTTGGTCTAACTTTCCTCATCTACATAATTCCAGTGTGTCCAAGGGATTTGCAGAAGTGAAACAGGACATGTGAACTGTCTGCTCATTCCTCTTCACTACAAATATATTATACATAGAAATAATAATAATAACGAAAAGAACATAATCGCATAGTACTTCTTACATGTCAGATAGGACCATTGCTTTTGGTCCTTCTTATAGACATTTACCCATTCTCCCATTCACTAAATACACAATTATTGAGCATCGACCATAAGCACAGTGCTTAGAGTTGGTGATATAAGGGTGGACGTGACTAAGGCTGCAATCTACCGAGAAAGGGAGGTGGGTAATCCCAATACATGCTGCATAATCTGTTCAAAGTGCTCTAAGAGCACAGAAGACAGGGTGACTTGTTACCAAGGCAAGGAAACTTTTACAAAGTAAGTGATAATGAAACCAAGTCTAAAAGGGTGTGAAACATTGACTGGTGGCCTCATGGCTATATTATGGCTGCACTCAAAACTTTCCAGGGAGAAAAGTCTGTACTTCTCTTTCTTTGCAGTGGATTTATTTAGATGAACCAAATAAAAAGGTTGGTGAGGGAGGTTTTCATTCATGGGTCTGAATTACTATTATTTAAGCACATTCCAAAATATTAAGAACTCACATACAAGGACATCAATTTGACACACATCAGTGTATTCTCTAATCTCTCATATAGTATACATATTCCTGATGCTCTTTATAGTTGACTGTAGGGGGTTCTGATAATATTCTGTACTATTTATAACATTAAGTTCTTAAGAGATAGGTTAAGTTAGGCCGGTGGTTCTTAAAATATTTATATAAGTGACAGAGAGAAGTACCTGTCAACCAAGAAATCAATAAAATTGCCCTAAATTGAGAAAAGAGATGGTGGGCATCTACTATTGACTCAAAATTGCATACTCTAAAACTAAAAATCGCATACTCTCATTCACTTACTTTTCCATCATGCTTCTTGACAGCAGCATTTAAGCATATACTACAAAATATCACATACATTTTTCTGGAGTCTCAACAACTGTGTCTTAGATGCTGAAATATGTGAACATTACTGTGGGAGTTGGGAGCCAGTGAATCTTGGGTAAATTTAAGCAACCCAGATGGCCCCAGAGAGGATCAACAGATGTAGGGCAATGAACACACATCAGGGGGTCTTAAATTATGGTCTATGGAAGGTTTTCAAGGATCCATAAACTACCTCATATTGTGTACAAAACTCTGTGTGTGTGCTCTCAAAGCAACATTTGTCCAGGATAAATTTTTATCAGTCTTGTAATGGCTTATATTTCCTTTCTCCACCCACCCTCAAGAAGCTTTAAAACATTTTTCACCAGTAAGAAAGATGCTGATATTAGGTCTCTATTGTTTTAGAATTCATTGTTTCTTGTATATATTTATGTCTGGTTCACTGTATAATAAAACATACACATAAAGCTCCCCATTTAAAAGTTTTTCCAGTATCACTTAAGAAAAAACTGAACTCAAAAGATCAACCACAGTTGAAGAGGAATCCCAATCCCACATTTGACACCTACCACCCTATGGCAAGAACATGCCATGAGGCTATTAAGAAAACAGACAGTAGATATCATCACTTCCTTCTTTGTCCACTGTCCTTAATATTAACATATAATGCTTTTTAATTATAAAGTCTAATTTTATTTTTATTTTTTTTTTTGGGTGCTCAGTTTACCAACTGACCTAAATAGGTAAGTTAAGGAAGAAAAGTTGGTCCCACACCACAAGCTCTCTGGAGCCTTTAATACACTTGCTAACTCAAGGATCCATTGATGTTTTCTTCATTTATATCTAGTTCTCATACTTCAGTACAACATCAGACATACAGGACCACCCAAGGAAGCAGTACAGCTCAGCAAATAAGAAAATGAACTTTGGTCTCGGACGGGCCCCAGTTTCCACCCCAGCTCTGTTTGTCACAATCTATGTATCTCTAAGTAACACAGTCGCATACTCTCATTCATTACTTTTCCATCATGCTTCTTGACAGCAGCATTTAAGCATATACTACAAAATATCACATACATTTTTCTGGAGTCTCAACAACTGTGTCTTAGATGCTGAAATATGTGAACATTACTGTGGGAGTTGGGAGCCAGTGAATCTTGGGTAAATTTAAGCAACCCAGATGGCCCCAGAGAGGATCAACAGATGTAGGGCAATGAACACACATCAGGGGGTCTTAAATTATGGTCTATGGAAGGTTTTCAAGGATCCATAAACTACCTCATATTGTGTACAAAACTCTGTGTGTGTGCTCTCAAAGCAACATTTGTCCAGGATAAATTTTTATCAGTCTTGTAATGGCTTATATTTCCTTTCTCCACCCACCCTCAAGAAGCTTTAAAACATTTTTCACCAGTAAGAAAGATGCTGATATTAGGTCTCTATTGTTTTAGAATTCATTGTTTCTTGTATATATTTATGTCTGGTTCACTGTATAATAAAACATACACATAAAGCTCCCCATTTAAAAGTTTTTCCAGTATCACTTAAGAAAAAACTGAACTCAAAAGATCAACCACAGTTGAAGAGGAATCCCAATCCCACATTTGACACCTACCACCCTATGGCAAGAACATGCCATGAGGCTATTAAGAAAACAGACAGTAGATATCATCACTTCCTTCTTTGTCCACTGTCCTTAATATTAACATATAATGCTTTTTAATTATAAAGTCTAATTTTATTTTTATTTTTTTTTTTTGGTGCTCAGTTTACCAACTGACCTAAATAGGTAAGTTAAGGAAGAAAAGTTGGTCCCACACCACAAGCTCTCTGGAGCCTTTAATACACTTGCTAACTCAAGGATCCATTGATGTTTTCTTCATTTATATCTAGTTCTCATACTTCAGTACAACATCAGACATACAGGACCACCCAAGGAAGCAGTACAGCTCAGCAAATAAGAAAATGAACTTTGGTCTCGGACGGGCCCCAGTTTCCACCCCAGCTCTGTTTGTCACAATCTATGTATCTCTAAGTAACACAGTCCTTAGCCTTTCTCAGCCACTCCTTCCTTTTATAAAATGGTCTTAAAAACTCTTAGAGGAGAATATAGGCAAAACCCTCAAGGACATAAATCAAAGCAAGATCTTCTCTGACCCACCTACTAGAATAGCGGAACTCAAAAGACAAATGAACATGTGGGACCTCATGAAACTTAAAAGCTTTTGTACAGCAAAAGAAATCACAAAAAAACTGAACAGACAGCCCACAGAGTGGGAGAAAATCATAGCAAATGAAACAACAGACAAAGAAGTAATCTCCAAAACCTACAAGCAACTCAGACAACTCAGCAAAGCAAAAACGAACAACCCAATCAAAAAATGGGAAAAGGACCTAAACAGACACCTCTCCAACGATGACATACAGATGGCCCAAAAACACATGAAACGATGCTCAACTTCACTAATAATTAGAGAAATACAAATCAAAACTACAATGAGATATCACCTCACACCCGTCAGAATGGCCATCATCCACAAATCGACAGACAATAAATGCTGGAGAGGCTGCGGGGAAAAGGGAACACTCCTGCATTGCTGGTGGGAATGTAGATTGATACAGCCTCTATGGAAGAGTCTGGAGATTTCTTAAAAAACTAAAAATAAAAGCACCATACTACCCAGCAATCCCACTCTTAGGCTTATACCCTGATGAAATCAAATTTGAAAGAAGCACCCGTACCCCAATGTTCATTGCAGCTCTCTATACAAAAGCTAGAACATGGAAGGAACCTAGATGCCCATCGACGAACGAATGGATCCAAAAGCTCTGGTACATATATACAATGGAATACTACACAGCTGTAAAGAGAAATGCAGAAGAACCAGCCCTAATGAGGTGGCTGGATCTAGAATGTATCATCAAAAGTGAAGTCAGTCAGAAAGAGAAGGACAAATACAGTATATTAACACATATATATGGAATCTAGTAGGATGGTGATGATGGCACACGCAGTGAAGCAATGGAAAGACAGACATGGACAGTGGACATATGGACATTGTGTGGAATGAACAGAGGGTGGGAGGCGTAAAGGAAGTAGCATGAAGTCCTGTACTATCATAAGTGAAGAAAATAGCTCTAGTCATTGCTCTGTGAGAAAAGGGGATCCTTGAGGGGTGCTGTGTGATGTTTGGGTGGGGTGGGAAGGGGGGGATATACATATGAGTAATCTGGGAACATACATATCTGTAAACAACAAAACTCTGTAAAAATTAAAAGCAAAATAAAGGTTTAAAAATAAGATGGTCTTAATAACATACTTCACAGGTTTTAAACAGTAAAATATGGTAATGTGTATCTCCACACAAAAATATATGACTGATCTCCAATCGAAAAGTGCTCTCAAAGGGGCTTCCTTGGTGGTCCAGTGGGTAAAGGGTCTGCCTTGCAGTGCAGGGGGCACCGGTTCAATCCCTGGCCTGGGAAGATCCCAAGTGCCGAGGAGCGGCTGGGCCAGTGTGTCCAATTACGATTCAGTGCTCTGGAGTGCATGAGCCCACAACCAGTGCTCTGCAACAAGAGAGGCCACTGCGATGGGAGGCCCACACATGCCAAAGAACACAAAAGATGGATGAAAAATAAAAATGATGACTTAGGGGCACAAAAAAAAAAAAAAAAGAAAAAGAAAAAATGTATTTTTAAAATAGTACTCGCAAAGGAAAGCTAATAAGCAGCACCCTATGCCACTCTACCTCCTTCTGTGCTCCAACAGCATTCTGCTTTAACATTTATTACACTCTATCTTGTATGAAAATTAGGTATTTTCATGAGTCTCCTTTGTGGGCCTTACACATAGGCCTTTATTCCAGGAGGGCTGTAAAATGGGAGAATGTATGATCAAGAGCATTGCTGAGATCACAGAGAGATGAGTATACAAGTTTTAAGTTAGTAAAATTGACTCAAGAGAGTCAGAGGTTTAAAAACCAACTTAAGTCAGCATCCCTGGGGGAAATATTCACCAGTAACTTGAGATCTAGATCAAGCATCCCAGACTACAGCCCTCAGGTCAGATGTGACCTGCCCCTCCCGTGCACAGCTCGAAAATACAGCTGTACTCATACAAATTGTCCATGATCTCAAGCCAAAAACATTAATTCTCTGGCTATTTACTGAAAAAGTTGGCTCACTTTCATCCTAGAGCAGGGCAACAGAAATACAGTGTGATTTTTAAATTTTAAATATTATTCATACAAGTAATATGTAAACAACATAATTCTACATTTTAATAATTAAAAAAAAATAATTTTAATTTTACATTTTACATATTAAATACTTCATCTAACATGCTTAAAACCATTAAGCAATGTTAATGAGACATTTTACTTTTGTTCTGACTAGCCACATTTCCAGTGCTCAGTGGCCATACATGGCTGTCGTATGGCAGAGTTTCATTCTAAAGGTTCACGTATGCCAGTGGCTTCATGAGGACAGAAGTGGCTGTGTGCTTAGATTTGGCCAAGTCATGATCCCAACACAGGCAGATCACCTCTGGGAACCCCATCAGGCAATGGGTAACTCTGGATACTTTGTGAGATACAAGCCCGGGAAGATAAAAAGCAAGAAGGTTGGAACATGCCTGTGGGAGAAGGATGAAGGGACGTAATAGCCCCAGAAGATGACACTGCCCACTGCTTCAGTGAGTGTGTATGCACAAATGACTGAAGTTTAATAAAATTAAATACAGTGTGATTTTTCCTACCACTTAAATTTGAAAGAATTCTTACATTTATTAGATGTCCTTAAAGGTTCATTCACTTTTGAAAGGAAAGAAAAAACTACTCTATTCATTTTCTTATGTTATCTTCATCTTATGTGATTATGATACCCTTGATAGTGTTTGGCCCCTAGTTTGTGCCTGAAATACATTAGCTGAAGCTGAAACTAAGCAGTATCCTGTTGATAACTGGATAGTGAATAAATAATTGTCTGCATGAATGATTTAAAATATAAGAATGAATCAGTTTTCAGTTTGACCAATAACAGTTTCAATCTCCCCAGGATTCTTGGAGTTTAATACAAATCAGACTCTGAAAGAGTTAAGAATTATTTTCTATCTTTATGGCTGAGTTTTAAATAAAATATAAAGCCCTGTGCATCACCAGAGATCAGATGTGACCTGCCCTCCCGTGCACAGCTCGAAAATACAGCTGTACTCATACAAATTGTCCATGATCTCAAGCCAAAAACATTAATTCTCTGGCTATTTACTGAAAAAGTTGGCTCACTTTCATCCTAGAGCAGGGCAACAGAAATACAGTGTGATTTTTAAATTTTAAATATTATTCATACAAGTAATATGTAAACAACATAATTCTACATTTTAATAATTAAAAAAAAATAATTTTAATTTTACATTTTACATATTAAATACTTCATCTAACATGCTTAAAACCATTAAGCAATGTTAATGAGACATTTTACTTTTGTTCTGACTAGCCACATTTCCAGTGCTCAGTGGCCATACATGGCTGTCGTATGGCAGAGTTTCATTCTAAAGGTTCACGTATGCCAGTGGCTTCATGAGGACAGAAGTGGCTGTGTGCTTAGATTTGGCCAAGTCATGATCCCAACACAGGCAGATCACCTCTGGGAACCCCATCAGGCAATGGGTAACTCTGGATACTTTGTGAGATACAAGCCCGGGAAGATAAAAAGCAAGAAGGTTGGAACATGCCTGTGGGAGAAGGATGAAGGGACGTAATAGCCCCAGAAGATGACACTGCCCACTGCTTCAGTGAGTGTGTATGCACAAATGACTGAAGTTTAATAAAATTAAATACAGTGTGATTTTTCCTACCACTTAAATTTGAAAGAATTCTTACATTTATTAGATGTCCTTAAAGGTTCATTCACTTTTGAAAGGAAAGAAAAAACTACTCTATTCATTTTCTTATGTTATCTTCATCTTATGTGATTATGATACCCTTGATAGTGTTTGGCCCCTAGTTTGTGCCTGAAATACATTAGCTGAAGCTGAAACTAAGCAGTATCCTGTTGATAACTGGATAGTGAATAAATAATTGTCTGCATGAATGATTTAAAATATAAGAATGAATCAGTTTTCAGTTTGACCAATAACAGTTTCAATCTCCCCAGGATTCTTGGAGTTTAATACAAATCAGACTCTGAAAGAGTTAAGAATTATTTTCTATCTTTATGGCTGAGTTTTAAATAAAATATAAAGCCCTGTGCATCACCAGAGATCAAACTTAGAAAATGCCTCGTGACTTCCTTTTTGTTGTTTATGAATTTCTTTCCTGAAAATCAAGTTGTGGAACAACAAAACAACTTTCATCTATCATGTTGTGACAAAAGTCCAAATAGCTCAGCGACTCTCCATGGTTTACAGATGCTATATAAGTCAACAGGCACAACCTACAAAAAACACTTCCAGTGATGCAGCGTTATCTATCTCCATTCTCAAAATGTTTTATGTGTTATGTGTCTCTTGGTTGGTATTTAGAGCACCTTGTTTCCAGTGTTAAATTCACAACTATATATGGACTGCAATAAGGTATTAAAATTCTCTGAACATTAGTTTCCTTATCTATAAAACAAGGAGTAATTTTTCAATAAGTACTGTTTCTCTTGATTGTGAAGTCCTATCATTTCCTTGTCCTCTCACCTCATCTTTTTCCCCAGATTTTCAGATGTAAATAAACAGGAGTAACTGGGAAAGTTGAGGAACAGCAGTGGTATGTAAGTAAAATTCTATTTCATTTAATAAGAATCAAAAGGAAGGTTCTCTACTCTTCATTTCTCCTTGGTTGCTGTTCCCAAACCTCCAGAGAATCTTCTAGGGGTGAATTAAGTTATCAACTTCAGGTCATAAGAGCAGCCATACAAAACACAACTCCACTGTACTCTGTGGACTGTTCAAACGGGACAAAAATCGGCAGCACTCTACTAATTCTGCAAAACAAAGGCAGGCGGAATTCAGTTAGTTACGATGACTTTCATATCTTGAACTCTCCACATATAAGACACCTTAGTCACAAACACTAATTAAGTCCCTTCAGGACAGAGACAGGATACAATTAGACTATGTGATCTTGACACTTGCATTCAGAACCCTGGCCTGAAATGTTCTTAGTATACTCAAATATCTTTGCTTTTGTCTTAATAAGGTGGTGATAGTGTGAATAAACAGAATGTTCCATATGACTTGAACATTTGTCTAGATCATATCCTTTTGAAATATTTCCATCTTGGGATTTTAAGTAGTCTTTCTTCATCCAAGTATATTGTCTGGAATTGAAGCACATTTCTAAATAAAATGGCTGGGGGAGAAGATGCAGATAGCAATAGAAAGCCCAAATTTTATACTTTTATGTGGTCAGAAGTATGAACCCCATTGCAAAGTCTTTAGGCACTTCTGATAGGATTTAATTCTTTCTTTAAGTTTTGATGCCATTTTCAACATATATACGTGTGGTGTGTGTGTGTGTGTGTGTGTGTGTGTGTGTGTGTGTATGAATCTCCCAAGCAAAAGATTAGAAGACTATCAAAAAGTGATTGGCATATCTTTCATCTTCATGTTCCCTCTTGGGGCATATAAGTTATACCTATAAAATTTCTAATGGCTCATTACAATGAAGGATTAGTAGAAATTCAACAGGATTTTCAAACACCTTTTCTGTATTTCTATAATTCATTTCTATGAAGAATAAAAACCATAGTAGCATTAAATTATTAAGATAACCATTTTTTCCTCAGTAAATCTGCTTTTATTGCATCTCACATGGATCTCGAACAATGTCTGCCAGAGACAATGCCTGATATTTCAGGAAAAGAATCTGGCTTCCTCTAGAAAAGGGTCCTCACCAGAATCCCACCACACTCATGCCCTGGCCTTCTAGCCTCCTGAACTGTGAGAAATAAATTTCTGTTGTTTACAAAAAAAAAAAGAATCTGGCTTCCTTTTCCATATGTCATCCCATAACTCAGATAAAATGATACTATCTCTCCATAGCCAAGCATTACACAATGATGTAAATTAAATTATCAGCTCCACCATGGGAAAGATGTTCAAAGTTAAACCAGGCTTTATTTTGTCCTCAGTTAATTCTGACCTTCTTGCTCCCTTATCTCTCAGGTCTCAGTTCTTAAGTTCCCAGAATTCCAATAGGGTTTAAGAAAGCCCTCTTTCTGAAGTTATAATTAAATAAAGGAACAATGAATATTAAATTTGGCATTACAAATCTTTAATCGCCAAGAGTCATTTAATCATGAACTCAATGTATCAGTGGAACTTTAGGCAATGAGATTAAGTGAGACTGTCAGGAAAATTTAGGGGAAAAAGGGATCATCCTGGTGCTACTTAAATCACGTCACATGAACTATCATCTGCTCTTCCCTGTGGAAGGATTTGGGGCTTTCTTTCTCCCTAGGGCACCTCAAGAGTATTAATGTTACTTTTGAAGAACATTTTGAAAAACTGCCAACTCTTGTTTTACAAGATGTTAATATTCTTTTTGATAAAGTCCTCTACCAATTGTACAGTGGCCACCAAACTATAATACACAAAATACCTCAAACTAGAATATTCCATAATACAGCTGATTGTGTTGGGTCAAGGGTACCTCTCTTCTTGAGACCACCTTCCATACCTCCTTCCCTTAAAAGAAGGGGAAAAAATGACAGAATTTTAAAAATCTAGTACTACAAATTTAATGTGGAAGTTTTAGTATTTCATGTATTAAAATTTAATGGCTCATTACAATGAAGGATTAGTAGAAATTCAACAGGATTTTCAAACACCTTTTCTGTATTTCTATAATTCATTTCTATGAAGAATAAAAAACATAGTAGCATTAAATTATTAAGATAACCATTTTTTCCTCAGTAAATCTGCTTTTATTGCATCTCACATGGATCTCGAACAATGTCTGCCAGAGACAATGCCTGATATTTCAGGAAAAGAATCTGGCTTCCTCTAGAAAAGGGTCCTCACCAGAATCCCACCACACTCATGCCCTGGCCTTCTAGCCTCCTGAACTGTGAGAAATAAATTTCTGTTGTTTACAAAAAAAAAAAGAATCTGGCTTCCTTTTCCATATGTCATCCCATAACTCAGATAAAATGATACTATCTCTCCATAGCCAAGCATTACACAATGATGTAAATTAAATTATCAGCTCCACCATGGGAAAGATGTTCAAAGTTAAACCAGGCTTTATTTTGTCCTCAGTTAATTCTGACCTTCTTGCTCCCTTATCTCTCAGGTCTCAGTTCTTAAGTTCCCAGAATTCCAATAGGGTTTAAGAAAGCCCTCTTTCTGAAGTTATAATTAAATAAAGGAACAATGAATATTAAATTTGGCATTACAAATCTTTAATCGCCAAGAGTCATTTAATCATGAACTCAATGTATCAGTGGAACTTTAGGCAATGAGATTAAGTGAGACTGTCAGGAAAATTTAGGGAAACAGGGATCTTCCTGGTGCTACTTAAATCACGTCACATGAACTATCATCTGCTCTTCCCTGTGGAAGGATTTGGGGCTTTCTTTCTCCCTAGGGCACCTCAAGAGTATTAATGTTACTTTTGAAGAACATTTTGAAAAACTGCCAACTCTTGTTTTACAAGATGTTAATATTCTTTTTGATAAAGTCCTCTACCAATTGTACAGTGGCCACCAAACTATAATACACAAAATACCTCAAACTAGAATATTCCATAATACAGCTGATTGTGTTGGGTCAAGGGTACCTCTCTTCTTGAGACCACCTTCCATACCTCCTTCCCTTAAAAGAAGGGGAAAAAATGACAGAATTTTAAAAATCTAGTACTACAAATTTAATGTGGAAGTTTTAGTATTTCATGTATTAAAATTTAATTCTATTAATACATTTTTATTTATAGTATTTCTCATGCCAAGATGGCAGAATATGTTCAGTACGAACTATTGATATATTTTGAAAATTTTCTCACAGATAAACATTTCAAAGTCCAGAGCTCTCACAATTCAAATATCTTCAGGAAACTTCTAAATTACTGAAATATTAAATTACGAATGTAATTTACAATGGTAGTATTTGACTACAGCTCAGTGTTCTACAGGAAAATGTACAAAACCATGTTGATCCATGAATTTCTCATTCAAAAATCATCTAATTTTTATTTATTTATTTATTTTTGGCTACACTGGGTCTTTGTTGCTGCATGCAGTCTTTCTCTGGTTGCAGCAAGCAGGATCCACTCTCTAGTTGAGGCTTGAAGGCTCTAGGGCACATGGGCTTCAGTAGTTGTAGCTCCTGGGCTATAGAGCACAGAGCACAAGCTCAAGAGTTGTGATACATAGGCTTAACGTTCTCATAGCATGTGGGATCCTTCCACACCAGGGATAGAACCCATATCCCCTGCACTGGCAGGCAGACTCCCAACCACTGGACCACCAGGCAAGTACCCAAAATCATCAAATATTTTGAAGAAAATAAACTTCACTAAAAAGCAGTATAAATTTAAAACAAAACCACCCTTCTATATCAAAAGAAGGATTACATTAGTTACAGGAAGTATTTGCATGTTTTCTTTGATATAAACAGTAAATATAATACACTTATTCATTCCTTGAAATGGTAACATATTATTAATTTTTTAGAATGAGTAAGTTATTGATGGTCTGGTTCTTCTTTCTTTTTAGTTAAATAGTAATGAGGAAAACATGTTTTCATGCAATTTATCAACTCTAAGTCCTTAAATATGCCAAATACACAAAATACCTCAAACTAGAATATTCCATAATACAGCTGATTGTGTTGGGTCAAGGGTACCTCTCTTCTTGAGACCACCTTCCATACCTCCTTCCCTTAAAAGAAGGGGAAAAAATGACAGAATTTTAAAAATCTAGTACTACAAATTTAATGTGGAAGTTTTAGTATTTCATGTATTAAAATTTAATTCTATTAATACATTTTTATTTATAGTATTTCTCATGCCAAGATGGCAGAATATGTTCAGTACGAACTATTGATATATTTTGAAAATTTTCTCACAGATAAACATTTCAAAGTCCAGAGCTCTCACAATTCAAATATCTTCAGGAAACTTCTAAATTACTGAAATATTAAATTACGAATGTAATTTACAATGGTAGTATGTTGACTACAGCTCAGTGTTCTACAGGAAAATGTACAAAACCATGTTGATCCATGAATTTCTCATTCAAAAATCATCTAATTTTTATTTATTTATTTATTTTTGGCTACACTGGGTCTTTGTTGCTGCATGCAGTCTTTCTCTGGTTGCAGCAAGCAGGATCCACTCTCTAGTTGAGGCTTGAAGGCTCTAGGGCACATGGGCTTCAGTAGTTGTAGCTCCTGGGCTATAGAGCACAGAGCACAAGCTCAAGAGTTGTGATACATAGGCTTAACGTTCTCATAGCATGTGGGATCCTTCCACACCAGGGATAGAACCCATATCCCCTGCACTGGCAGGCAGACTCCCAACCACTGGACCACCAGGCAAGTACCCAAAATCATCAAATATTTTGAAGAAAATAAACTTCACTAAAAAGCAGTATAAATTTAAAACAAAACCACCCTTCTATATCAAAAGAAGGATTACATTAGTTACAGGAAGTATTTGCATGTTTTCTTTGATATAAACAGTAAATATAATACACTTATTCATTCCTTGAAATGGTAACATATTATTAATTTTTTAGAATGAGTAAGTTATTGATGGTCTGGTTCTTCTTTCTTTTTAGTTAAATAGTAATGAGGAAAACATGTTTTCATGCAATTTATCAACTCTAAGTCCTTAAATATGCCAAATACACATGAAGCAAATATAAAAATTATGCACTGAAATGACTGTATCACCAAGATTCAGCCTCATGAACTGGAGTTTAAGACTATTGTGTCTATTTAGATCTTTGTTAAAAGAGGGAATTTATTGTATTTAGAAAATGGAATTAATTAGGGAAGCCTGTGGTATTTATTCACAATATTTGGCACATAAGAATTTCTTCACTTGAAAGATTTCATTCTTTTGTCAAGGATTAACTGAAGAGATCTTTATAGCATCTAAATATAGCTCAGAGGAATAGTTTAGTGCATCTTGATATTCACTACATAAATGTAAAAATTTTTCCCCCAGTGGAACTGAATAAATCTTAGATGTACCAACTTTTACACTTGTCTCAGAATGTATATTGGAAATTCACTTTGTAAATTCAGAAATAATTTTCTACATAGACACTGAATAATTATTTGATTCTGTCATAATCTTCAAAATGACCAACAGTGGAAAAGAAACTGATTACAAAGAAGCAGATTACAAACTCCTAGAGGGCAAGATTTATGTCATTCTTTTTATCCCTGACATTCCATTTACTAGAGCAAGCAATAAACAAGTTATCTTGAATGAGTTAAAGAATAAATGCATTGTAAATCTAGCCATGACTTTTAGCCAATGGAACAATTATTTTTTACCATAGAACTTTGTCCATTAGTTTAACATCTTTCATCTAACACAGACAAGTCTATATTTACTCTTTTTTGTGTGTGTGGGGGGGGCACTTCTATTGGTCTTTCATTTAACTATGTTCATCCATCTTTGTTCTTTGGCCCGTGTGGGCCTCCCATCACAGTGACCCCTGTCACTACAGAGCACCAGCTCTGGGCACATGCGCTCCAGAGCTCCGGCTCCATAGTTGGACACATCGCTCCGCACATGGGATCTTCCCAGGCCAGGGATCGAACTGGCACCCCTTGCACTGCAAGGTGGTGTCCTTACCCACTGCACCACCAGGGAAGCCCTATGTTTACTCTTATAGTGATAAGTCTATACTTACTCTAATATAGATATTAATAATTTCTTAAAGTATCAATATAACTGTAAATGCTTGCATTAGATACCCAGAATTAAACAACAATAACAATAAATGTATTTTTTTAATGTCTGGAACCAAGAAACAAATTTAAAAAAACAGTTTCTTGTGTTTAATATGCTTACAAAAACATTTTTAGCATTTAAGGCAGATTTGGAGGGGGAAAGAAAAGAGAGAGAGACAGCAAGAATACAAGAATGAGAGAGGAAGAGAAGAATACCAACATCTTACAAAAACAAAACAAAACAGAAGTCTGTAGTCTACCATCGTAGGATTAGGTCTGCTACAAGAAACTCATAGAGTGGTATCTAGGTCATGCTAGGAATAAAATTTTAATTGAATGTTTTTGGCTCCTAGAAGGATACCAAAATTACAATGTAGATTCTGCTTTATACTATTAGTTGATCATTAAAACTTCTATGGATATTGTGCCCTTGTTAAATTATTTCTTTTATTTCCAAATACATAAAAAGCTTTTAAAATGCTCTAAGATATTTGGATTCCAAAAGGAATACACATGGAGGAAAATGATCACTTTTTTATAACATTTAAAGTTAACAGCAGAATACATTCCTTCATCTACACACAGAGACCTTCAAATAGACCTGGAAGCTCAGGCCATCACACACTGAACAGTTTTCTTCTTTCATACCTTTAAAGTTAAAATCTTCCTCAACGGTAATGACAGCAAAGCTGCCAGAGCCTTTCCTGCTTTTGCCCTCATAGCTCCTTTCACCATAGTTCTGGGGGCCTTTTCTTAACCATCTCAAGCCAAAAATTCAATCGGTTCAACACTTTAAAAATAACTCTGGTTTGAAATCTGAATTTCTATAAAAATGGTTTACAGAATACACTGAAATTCCATTATGTAATGTGTGACTGCTTCATAAACAGACTAATTTGATATATTGTGAAATCTAAACTCAGCAAAAAGTCAAATTATAAAAATCATTTGAAATGCTTATAGAAATTTAGAATAATTTGAAATAATTATAGAAATATAAGAAATACTAAGTATGCAGACAGAGATTAGAAGTAAAGGTTTAGGAGAAGGGCTTTGTGCAAATAGTGTTGATTTAAAATCGTCTTAGGAGGAAATCCATCTCATGGTACTTTATTGAGGACATCCATTTCATCAGACGTCCAGCAGCAACGTTTCTTTCACCAGTGAGCACACAAAATCAGAATGACTCAGATGTATATTGTTTTTGGAAGGAGACTTTAAGACAAAAACATCTCTCACATTTGCATATGTGTCAGCTTGGGAAATCACTGCTTCTCAAGGCTTTCAATAATTTTTTTTGGTGGCAGACAGATGTGGAAAGCAATATTTCAGGCATAAGTTTGCATTGTCCTTCAGCAGCACAAGGTACTGGGTTATGCACAGAGTATGGCTGTGATATATACTAGGAGCCACAAAGAAACCAAGGCATCTCCAGCTTAGCTCACTGAATCCTTAGAGGCAGTTTCTCCACTGGCAAATGATTCACGGGATCCACAGGATGACTTTCAGTTTTAAAAACTAACTCTGCAAAATGATCAGTTAGCTGAGGAAATGTCTAATTCCCCACAGTCAAATATCCTCCACGACTATATAGCCCTGCTCTGAAAAGTCTAGGTCCTTAACACATTAAATAGAGGAAATGACCTATTCATTTAAGATCGATTGTTGTTAAAAGAACAACATATCAGTGGAGGAATTTAGATTTTGATGCAATTCAACTCCTGGGTACACATCCAGAAAAAATGAAAACACTAATTCAAAAAGATACATGCACCCCAGCATTCACAGCAACACTATTCACAAAAGCCAAGATAACTAAGCAACTTAAATGTCCACTAGACAGATTAAACTGAATGGATAAAAAAGATACGGTACACGCACACACACAAGAATACTACTCAGCCATAAAAAAGAATGAAATTCTGCCACTGCAGCAAAGTGGATGTCAACTTAGAGAATATTATACTTAGTGAAATAAGTCAAACAGAGAAAGAAAAATACTGTATGCTCTCATTTAGATATGGAATCTAAATAATAATATAAATGAACATATGAAGCAAAACAGAAATAGACTCACAGCTATAGAAAACAAACTAGTGGTTATCAGTGGGCAGAGGGAAGAGGGCAGGAGCAAGACAGGGTAGTAAGATTGAGACACAAAATACAATGCAACAAAGGTATATTACACAACACAGGGAATTAAGCCATTATCTTGTAATTACTTTTAATAGAGTATAAACTGTAAAAACATGGAATCAGCATACGGTGATTATACTTCAATAAAAACAGAATTCAATGTAATCTGGCTATCTAAAAATTTAATCTATGGTATTCAATTCAGAACCTGGCAAAGAAGAAAATTCTGTATTATTATCATTACTGTTATTACTGATACTAATATTGATGTATTACTATAATCACTATTATAGTAATAGTGATATAATAGTAACAGTGATAATAATACATATTAACAGTGATAATAAATATATTATTATGTGAACTATAATCACTATTAGTTCTACTTCTATTACCATAAGCATTGCTGCTATTACCACAACAATTATGCCTGGGCCTTTTGTAAGTGCCTCCTCACTAATTTTACTAGCTCTCTGCTTGTGTTTTTATTATTCATCATTGCCTTCGTCAATTTTATCATTCCATTCTCCACACCGCAACCAGATCGAGCTTTCAAAAATGCGAATGAGATTATATTACACCTCTACTTAAAGTCCTCCAGTGATTGTCCATTTGTTCAAAGTAAAATGCAAGCTTCTTACCCTGTTAAACAGAAATAATCCTGCCTCTGTTTACTGATTTTATACCCACGTAGTATAGCTGGGGTACAGAGGAAGGCACAGCTCGTGGTACACTGGCCCTCAGTGTCCCCAATCTCACTGAACTCACCTGTGACCCAGAGCCTTTGTACCTGCTGTTCCCACAACCTGGAGCTTTCATGCCCCAGCCTCTGTGTGGAGCTTCCTGCCGGTCACTGTCCTCTCCACTGTTCAACTGTCATCTCCTGGTGGAGTCCTTTCCTTGATGCTGGTGCTGTCCTGTCTCCCTCTCGAGCCGCTCATCTCATCTTATCTTTGCTTTTGTCATTAACTTCCAACTTTTCTATTCAAGTCTTCACTGTTTCTCTAAGATGTAAACATCATGAGGGCAGGAATCTTATCTGTTTTCATATAAAATCATGCTTAATCCATTGTAAGTACTCAAAAATATTTTGAACAACTGGAGAAATAAATTATTATTATTGTGAGCTTCTATTTACTGATCATTTACCAAGAACTGATGTGCTGTGATTACATTATCATAATTAACCTACAATGTCAGCTTGCAAGGGAAAGAAGTGTTCATTATATCAGTTTTATAGCCTATTACATATGTCAGGTTTAGGAAGGAAGACAAATGGAAACCTAGACACTATAAGCCCAAATACTCAAAATTTACATACTAAGCTAATAAACTGTTACATAAATATGTTCTCTACTCTTTTTATCATGGCAATATACTACCATAAAGAGTTCAGATCAGGCTTGAATTTAATTCCCCAAACTCCACATAGGGACATAGAGATATTGTAACAATATCATCCTGGACCTCAATTCCTAGCCTACCTCCCTTATATCCTACACTAGGCCATGGTCCACTGGTCTGTGCAAAGCCCAGCTCCTGTATCTAAGCTCAGTCCTTGCCCCACCAAACAGCTTTTCCTGGTGGACACTTTGTTCCTGTGGTCTACCCATGGAAGACAAGCAAGGAGAGAGGCCAATGTAGGACCTGAAAGTGGGTACAAGGTTATCTGCACTTTTTTGCAGAGTCACAGAGAAGTTGAATAAACTGGGATGAGCAATCAACTGGTAATGGGTTCCTGTCAATGATTTGAAAGTGGGTAGCCTGGACAACTAGAAGAATAGTGGCTATAGGCTCAGGAGACAGGAATAAACATCATCTAATACATGGGTTAGGATCTTACATTGGAAAGAGGAGGGCTCAGCTGCCCCAGGAATCAAAACCCATATGTTAAAAGTGGAGATGCAGATTTGGGAACAGAGGGTCATCTTATCTTTGCTTGCTTTTACCCTTCCGGATACTGTTCAACTGTCATCTCCTGGTGGAGTCCTTTCCTTGATGCTGGTGCTGTCCTGTCTCCCTCTCGAGCCGCTCATCTCATCTTATCTTTGCTTTTGTCATTAACTTCCAACTTTTCTATTCAAGTCTTCACTGTTTCTCTAAGATGTAAACATCATGAGGGCAGGAATCTTATCTGTTTTCATATAAAATCATGCTTAATCCATTGTAAGTACTCAAAAATATTTTGAACAACTGGAGAAATAAATTATTATTATTGTGAGCTTCTATTTACTGATCATTTACCAAGAACTGATGTGCTGTGATTACATTATCATAATTAACCTACAATGTCAGCTTGCAAGGGAAAGAAGTGTTCATTATATCAGTTTTATAGCCTATTACATATGTCAGGTTTAGGAAGGAAGACAAATGGAAACCTAGACACTATAAGCCCAAATACTCAAAATTTACATACTAAGCTAATAAACTGTTACATAAATATGTTCTCTACTCTTTTTATCATGGCAATATACTACCATAAAGAGTTCAGATCAGGCTTGAATTTAATTCCCCAAACTCCACATAGGGACATAGAGATATTGTAACAATATCATCCTGGACCTCAATTCCTAGCCTACCTCCCTTATATCCTACACTAGGCCATGGTCCACTGGTCTGTGCAAAGCCCAGCTCCTGTATCTAAGCTCAGTCCTTGCCCCACCAAACAGCTTTTCCTGGTGGACACTTTGTTCCTGTGGTCTACCCATGGAAGACAAGCAAGGAGAGAGGCCAATGTAGGACCTGAAAGTGGGTACAAGGTTATCTGCACTTTTGTGCAGAGTCACAGAGAAGTTGAATAAACTGGGATGAGCAATCAATTGGTAATGGGTTCCTGTCAATGATTTGAAAGTGGGTAGCCTGGACAACTAGAAGAATAGTGGCTATAGGCTCAGGAGACAGGAATAAACATCATCTAATACATGGGTTAGGATCTTACATTGGAAAAGAGGAGGGCTCAGCTGCCCCAGGAATCAAAACCCATATGTTAAAAGTGGAGATGCAGATTTCAGGGGATGCATGTACATCTGCTTTAGTGGCAAGAACTCTTCCTCTTATGAAGAAAGGTGTGGCCAGAGGAAGACTAGAGCTTCTAAAGTAAGGCCCCTTTCACACAAGTCTAAAAATAAGATTCAAAAGTCTGAGTCTTAAAAAAGAGTGAGTGACAATTTGATTTCTAAACCAGCCATTCTGATTCCAACCCCCATGCTTTTAACCACTCTGACAATTTTTTCACATCACAGTAAACAAAGAAAATGATAATGTTTGTATTGCATATTGGAGTGGATCTTTCAAGGCACCCCAAGCCCTGTCATGCTGTCTTGAATGCTAAGAGGATCAATATTCAGACACATCAAAGAACATTTGAGACAAATCAGGGCACTGAACACTGGGAAACTGAGCACTATGCTTTACTTTACATTGCAAATGCCATGAAATTATAAAGATCCCATCAAGATGTAAGCCAGACTATTTTAATAACAGATAATTTCATCCTAGCAGATGTTATTGAGTTCTTGCTTTGTATGAAATGCTCTTGCTGAGTGCTTGGGGCAGGGAAGTGAGAATGGCTACAAAGATAAATAAAATACAGTCACCATCTTCAAAAGATGTGTCATTTGCCAGGGAAAATGTAAATGAACCACTGGCTACAATATAAAGCACAATAAGTGAAGTGATTTGACAGCAGTATAAAAAGTTTAGTTCAAGAGCACAGGGAACGTTGAGTTTAGTCTCATTGAAGGATCAGGAGAAAGGGTTTATGAAAATCCAGACGGCATCTGAAGTGGATCTTGAAAGATAAGTAGGACTTCAGTAGATCAGGAGAGTGGGTAGGACTTTCTGGGTTGCTAGAACAACACAAGCAAAGGCAGGACAATCATAGTGATTCATGGTATAGTCCAAGGTGGGGAGAATGAATAATATTCTGGAGGAAGCATTTGGAAAGATAGGTTTGTGTCACACTAAGGAAGACTATGAATGAAAGGTGAAGATATCTGATTTAGACCACATAAAGGCAACGATGAATTTTCTTGAGGCAAACAGTAACATAATTGTAATTGCTTTGAGAACATAGCTGAAGGAATTCAAGAGTAAAAATAAATTCAAGGGCTTCCCTGGTGATCCAGTGGGTAAGGACACCGCCTTGCAGTGCAAGGAGTGCCAGTTCAATCCCTGGCCTGGGAAGATCCCACGTACCGCGGAGCTGGCTGGACCGATGTGTCCAACTACCAAGCCGGAGCTCTGGAGCGCATGCGCCCAGAGCCGGTGCTCTGTGACAACAGAGGCCACGCCACCACAATGGGAGGCCCACACGGGCCAAAGAGCAAAGATGGATGAAAATAGATAAATGAAAGACCAACAGAAGTGGCCCGCCTGTCCCCCCCCCCCCCCACCCCCCCAATAAAAAAAAAAAAAATTAAAAAAATATATCAAAAAAAAAAAAAAGAACAACATTAAAAAAAATTCGTATTTCCAAGGATGTGAGGTGAGGGGAAATACAAAGAATTTGACAGAAAAGTTACAGAGAAGTTGAATAAACTGGGATGAGTAAATCATTTGATAATGGGTTCCTGGGAGGGGCTGTCAACGCCTTGAAAGTGAGTAGCCTGGACAACTAGAACGATAGTGGCTATAGGCTCACGAGACAGGAATAAATGTTATTTAATACATGGGCTAGGATCTTACATTGGAAAAGAGGAGGGCTCAGCTGCCCCAGAAAGGAAAAGAATGAAAAACAGATTTACAGATAAAAGGAAGTGATAGGACATCTCATGACTTTAATAAAGAATGGCTTGTATATTCTCAGTGAAGCAGAACCCAAGATCCATCATTTAGTATTTTGGAAGGATCAGGAGAAAGGGTTTATGAAAATCCAGACGGCATCTGAAGTGGATCTTGAAAGATAAGTAGGACTTCAGTAGATCAGGAGAGTGGGTAGGACTTTCTGGGTTGCTAGAACAACACAAGCAAAGGCAGGACAATCATAGTGATTCATGGTATAGTCCAAGGTGGGGAGAATGAATAATATTCTGGAGGAAGCATTTGGAAAGATAGGTTTGTGTCACACTAAGGAAGACTATGAATGAAAGGTGAAGATATCTGATTTAGACCACATAAAGGCAACGATGAATTTTCTTGAGGCAAACAGTAACATAATTGTAATTGCTTTGAGAACATAGCTGAAGGAATTCAAGAGTAAAAATAAATTCAAGGGCTTCCCCTGGTGGTCCAGTGGGTAAGGACACCGCCTTGCAGTGCAAGGAGTGCCAGTTCAATCCCTGGCCTGGGAAGATCCCACGTACCGCGGAGCTGGCTGGACCGATGTGTCCAACTACCAAGCCGGAGCTCTGGAGCGCATGCGCCCAGAGCCGGTGCTCTGTGACAACAGAGGCCACGCCACCACAATGGGAGGCCCACACGGGCCAAAGAGCAAAGATGGATGAAAATAGATAAATGAAAGACCAACAGAAGTGGCCCGCCTGTCCCCCTCCCTCCCCACCCCCCAAATAAATAAATAAATATTTAAAAATATATATCAAAAAAAAAAAAAAGAACAACATTAAAAAAAATTCGTATTTCCAAGGATGTGAGGTGAGGGGAAATACAAAGAATTTGACAGAAAAGTTACAGAGAAGTTGAATAAACTGGGATGAGTAAATCATTTGATAATGGGTTCCTGGGAGGGGCTGTCAACGCCTTGAAAGTGAGTAGCCTGGACAACTAGAACGATAGTGGCTATAGGCTCACGAGACAGGAATAAATGTTATTTAATACATGGGCTAGGATCTTACATTGGAAAAGAGGAGGGCTCAGCTGCCCCAGAAAGGAAAAGAATGAAAAACAGATTTACAGATAAAAAGGAAGTGATAGGACATCTCATGACTTTAATAAAGAATGGCTTGTATATTCTCAGTGAAGCAGAACCCAAGATCCATCATTTGAGAAGGAAGGGATCAGATTAGGGCTGAGGCTTTTAACAGTTTTAAAACTTTTTAATTATGAGACTTAAATGAGGGTTTGGGAAATAGATTGCTAGGTAATTTGGATCCTCATTTGGTTGTCTAATGTACCTTTTACTTGATCCACTGATAGGTGGATAAGTAATTCCATAAAAGTGCCAACACTAAAATGGTTTTACAAGAATGTTTTATATTCTCCACAGTTTGTAGATGTTCAATTTTTTTAAGTATTTATATTTTAGACACAATTAGAAAAAAAGGAGTAGGTGTCATGTCTGCAAACACGCAGACATAGATTGATCGTAGTTTGGATTTGTGAATGGATGAAATCAATGAAAACAAGAGTAGAACAGTGAACAGAGCACTGCATACAGACTAAATAAAATTACTTAAGGTGCTTCTCCTTTACATGCTTTAGCATATGCTTCTGGAAACTGAGATGTTTCACCAAGCTCTTCAGTCTTGGCTGTAATATAAAGTAGATAGAGATATTTCAACTAAAAGAAAAAAAGAAATGTAAACAATGGCTTTAACAAAACACACCCAGAACTGAATTGGCCCTATTTAATAGCCATTTACACAAATAGCTGGTTTCACAAAATTAACTGACATTCGCCTACAATATTATCAACCTACTTTTGCAGTGTGAATAATAAAGGGATTTAAATTGTCATCTCACAATTGGCCTCTGTAAATTCACACAGTTCTAATTTATCTACCCTAATATCAGCAAGATTTAGTAATAAGACACTTTAATTAGTGCTCCCCTCTATTTTGGTAGTTACTACCATTGCAGACTCTTCAGGTTTTATGTGCACCCTGTAATTCTAGTGCATCTCCAAGCAAATATAGATCACCAAAAGGTTACCTCTCGGAATACTTAATAAAGATAAATAAAATAGCAAAATAGAAACTCTATTTCAAACACCAGACTACTGCACAACTTGATTCAAGAACATAATCTGACTCCAAGAACCTAAAAGGAGTGAGGGACATCTCATGACTTTAATAAAGAATGGCTTGTATATTCTCAGTGAAGCAGAACCCAAGATCCATCATTTGAGAAGGAAGGGATCAGATTAGGGCTGAGGCTTTTAACAGTTTTAAAACTTTTTAATTATGAGACTTAAATGAGGGTTTGGGAAATAGATTGCTAGGTAATTTGGATCCTCATTTGGTTGTCTAATGTACCTTTTACTTGATCCACTGATAGGTGGATAAGTAATTCCATAAAAGTGCCAACACTAAAATGGTTTTACAAGAATGTTTTATATTCTCCACAGTTTGTAGATGTTCAATTTTTTTAAGTATTTATATTTTAGACACAATTAGAAAAAAAGGAGTAGGTGTCATGTCTGCAAACACGCAGACATAGATTGATCGTAGTTTGGATTTGTGAATGGATGAAATCAATGAAAACAAGAGTAGAACAGTGAACAGAGCACTGCATACAGACTAAATAAAATTACTTAAGGTGCTTCTCCTTTACATGCTTTAGCATATGCTTCTGGAAACTGAGATGTTTCACCAAGCTCTTCAGTCTTGGCTGTAATATAAAGTAGATAGAGATATTTCAACTAAAAGAAAAAAAGAAATGTAAACAATGGCTTTAACAAAACACACCCAGAACTGAATTGGCCCTATTTAATAGCCATTTACACAAATAGCTGGTTTCACAAAATTAACTGACATTCGCCTACAATATTATCAACCTACTTTTGCAGTGTGAATAATAAAGGGATTTAAATTGTCATCTCACAATTGGCCTCTGTAAATTCACACAGTTCTAATTTATCTACCCTAATATCAGCAAGATTTAGTAATAAGACACTTTAATTAGTGCTCTCTCTCTATTTTGGTAGTTACTACCATTGCAGACTCTTCAGGTTTTATGTGCACCCTGTAATTCTAGTGCATCTCCAAGCAAATATAGATCACCAAAAGGTTACCTCTCGGAATACTTAATAAAGATAAATAAAATAGCAAAATAGAAACTCTATTTCAAACACCAGACTACTGCACAACTTGATTCAAGAACATAATCTGACTCCAAGAACCTAAAATTATCTCAGCAAGATACAACAGTGGCAGCAGGAAAGAATGAATGATACCTGAAAGGAACAATCAACGGAAATTGGAAACTCACTGCATATGGGGGTCAAAGCTAAGTCCAAAGTGTCTACTCCAGGTGAACTGGAGAAGGACTAGGAGCTCAAGGAGTCAGGAGAGAAAAGAGTCAAAAACATTAGTGGAGGAAATAGGAGGAAATTATAAGGGTGGAGAGGTATTCCATACTTGGAAATGGAAGGGAAGGAGGAAAGACTTAGAAATGATAAAAAGATCAGCTGATAGAGTTCCTATGAGCTGACCTTTATTTTCTCAGGGATGCAAGGTAATCATTTCTGTGTGAAGGACTACTTGCTGGGGTTAGTGGAATACAGGATAGATTCTTCGGCCTGATCATTACTAACAGTCTAGAATTACCATTGGGGCTTCCCTGGTGGCTCATCGGTAAAGAATCCACCTGCCCATGCAGGAGATGAGGGTTCCTCCCCTAGGTCAGAAAGATCTCCTGGAGAGGGAAATGGCAATCCACTATAGTACTCTTGCCTGGAAAATCCCATGGACAGAGGTACCTGGCAGGCCACAGTCTATGAGGTTGCAAAGAGTTGGACACAATTTAGTGACTGAACAATAGAATTACCATTCTTGACAGAAATACAAGATCCAACATTTATGAATTAATGTTTAAAACAAGGAGGCCTAGTCATTGTATAACAAATACTCTCTTTTACTAACTAGAGTGAAGGTTTTAAACTGGGTATAATAGTGAAATATTTGAAGGAACAAACATATGAGCTTTTCTCAAGCTGACAGCACAATATCAAAGGCTAATGGATCATCATCTCCAAAGAATCTGAGCCAAGAACATTAAAACTACTGAGATTCTAAGCAAACTCTCCCTCTTAACTGATTACCAAATTTTTCCAAGCTCTCCTACACTTCCACAAATGCAGGGCATCAGAAATTATTCATTGTCTACTCTAAGTCCACCCACCCATCATGGCTATTTTTCACTGGAAAATTCTCCCCTCCACTATGTGACTCAGTGGTAAACTAAAGAGTCTGAGTCATCTTGGAAATCAAATTGCTTTGCCACGGACAGGTTTAGAAGGGAGTGTATATACAATCAATTCTGGTCAGTGAGACCTGAGGGAGTTGACTCAGGGCCTCTGGGTACAGTTAAACATCTTTTTTTCTCTGATGTCTGGTGTTTGAATGAGACTTCTGAGAATATACACTCATCTAGTCATGAGGGGACAAGCCAGAAGACAAAGCGGACAGACTGGGAACTGCAGAAGAGAAAGACAGAAAGACTATCTTGTCAGGTTCTATATTAGCCAACCCTGGAAACATCACAGCTCAGTTTTCTTATGTGAGATAACACATTTTTCTTGTACCTTACTTTAAGCTTTTGCTTACTGTTACTTGTCACATTCCATCTTAACCGATTTAAGGAGGTGAAGGGAGCTTAGAAGAGAGAAAGGTCCTTCTCTCAGCTAATTATCAATTCTCATTTTCTGATTTGTTTCTCCCATCCAACCAAGGCACTTTTAACAAAGCCCTGGTTTGTGTTATAATGCAAATAGTATAGATAGGGTTCCTCCCTAGGTCAGAAAGATCCTGAGAGAAATGGCAATCCACTATAGTACTCTTGCCTGGAAAATCCCATGGACAGAGGTACCTGGCAGGCCACAGTCTATGAGGTTGCAAAGAGTTGGACACAATTTAGTGACTGAACAATAGAATTACCATTCTTGACAGAAATACAAGATCCAACATTTATGAATTAATGTTTAAAACAAGGAGGCCTAGTCATTGTATAACAAATACTCTCTTTTACTAACTAGAGTGAAGGTTTTAAACTGGGTATAATAGTGAAATATTTGAAGGAACAAACATATGAGCTTTTCTCAAGCTGACAGCACAATATCAAAGGCTAATGGATCATCATCTCCAAAGAATCTGAGCCAAGAACATTAAAACTACTGAGATTCTAAGCAAACTCTCCCTCTTAACTGATTACCAAATTTTTCCAAGCTCTCCTACACTTCCACAAATGCAGGGCATCAGAAATTATTCATTGTCTACTCTAAGTCCACCCACCCATCATGGCTATTTTTCACTGGAAAATTCTCCCCTCCACTATGTGACTCAGTGGTAAACTAAAGAGTCTGAGTCATCTTGGAAATCAAATTGCTTTGCCACGGACAGGTTTAGAAGGGAGTGTATATACAATCAATTCTGGTCAGTGAGACCTGAGGGAGTTGACTCAGGGCCTCTGGGTACAGTTAAACATCTTTTTTTCTCTGATGTCTGGTGTTTGAATGAGACTTCTGAGAATATACACTCATCTAGTCATGAGGGGACAAGCCAGAAGACAAAGCGGACAGACTGGGAACTGCAGAAGAGAAAGACAGAAAGACTATCTTGTCAGGTTCTATATTAGCCAACCCTGGAAACATCACAGCTCAGTTTTCTTATGTGAGATAACACATTTTTCTTGTACCTTACTTTAAGCTTTTGCTTACTGTTACTTGTCACATTCCATCTTAACCGATTTAAGGAGGTGAAGGGAGCTTAGAAGAGAGAAAGGTCCTTCTCTCAGCTAATTATCAATTCTCATTTTCTGATTTGTTTCTCCCATCCAACCAAGGCACTTTTAACAAAGCCCTGGTTTGTGTTATAATGCAAATAGTTAGATGCACAATATTGTTATACACTTATATAGCTCCCTATCGTTGTCAACTTCTCTAAACACCAATACTTTGAAAGAGGCCTCAAGATCATAAATATGAGTTCTGTGAGCTCTGGAAAGAAGAGAGCGTTATAGCACAAAATATAAAGAAAAGCCATTTGAGGATGCACAGATAAAAATCTTCATGAAGGAAGAATATGTAAACAGATTTGTTTCAAAGCAGATCATCTCTAATGAGCTTTAAAATGTTTACAATTTGCTTTTAAACAGTAGGCAATGAAAACAGTTTCATGTAGAATATAATGTTTGACTTAAAAACAGCACTTACAAAACTTGGTAATTTATTTTAAAACTTCTGGTTAATAGCTAAACCTCCTGGAGCATCTTTAAAATGCTCGGAAAGAGTGACCACTGAAAGTATGATCCCCCAAAGCTTCATTTTACATAATGGCCTCATAAGAATTTTGGATGATAAGTCAAATATATATATGTATATATATGTGTGTGTGTGTGTGTGTGTGTAAGAAATGGATTTATTCAGATTCAGAGAAAGCACATTCCACAGACAGAGTGTGGGCCATGGCAGAGCAAATCCAGTGGCCCAGTCAAATATATTAATGAGGAAATATCCTCAGAGGAAAATTACCAGCCCTTAAAAATTTATATAAGTGTGTGTGTGTGTGTGTAAACATATATATTTTAAAAGACTTATTTACCTGCAAACACTGTAAAATTATTATTTTAAATTATTTTGGGATTCTGACACAGTTGTACATTTTAATGTATATTTTAATGTACAACATTAATTTTTTTAAAAACAGGAGCTTTTAATAGGCAAAGGGGGCATAAATAGGCTATATTTTCCTACTCAGGGGAAAGCTTAAAGTTCCCTATATGGAATCATAATATTACAGTTCAACAATGTGATGCTATTGTACAAGCTAACTTTAAAGCCTTTCAACAAAAATATCACTTGCTGATACATATTCTGTCCATCATAAATGTATATATGATTTTCTCATAATATTTAAAGAATCATATGTGGCTTTCTGGTACATTTAAATTATAAGAGACAATTTCTTCTTTAAAGTACAGTTTAAACATTAGAGTGGAAAATGTTCACAATGAATAATCTTCAAAGAAATGTCCTAAAGACCTTCTCTTTAGGGAACCTTACGCAGGACTGGCACTGCAGGGCGAGTTCACGTGACAGGGAAGAACTGCAGTCCAGACAGAGCACAAAAGGAATTCAGATGAATGGGTCAAGAGTTCTTGAAAACAATGGAGAGATGCCATCAAGTGGCTGAAAAACGAATTCTTTTTTGAACTGGGAACATTTTTCCTGTATACTGCCATCTGGTGGGCGATATTAGGAATCGTTTTAGATTGATAAAACTATATAATATGAATATCGGTCTTTCATGCTCTCTGTAATTTAACGCTTGGTAATTCCTCACTGCCATTAACATAGTAAACTCAATTAACAACATTTATTATTTAACTTAGAGTAATGACAGATTCATAAGGAATATTAATAATGGATTATCAGGTATAAATTCTTTGGGGGAGAGGGAGCATGTTTAAAATTACTTCAACTGGCTTAATCAACGTTTAAGGTATTTTTCCACAGTAAATTCAAATTGAGAAGATGTTTACATACATTTAACCTTGAAACTCATTTTATAAAAATTATAACTATATCTACTGGCAACCCAATGGTAGTATCATAAGTTTTTATTTTTATTGGTCTTGTTTTGCTTTTTACTTTAACTAGACCTTGATTAATTCATTTGCATCTTTAAAAAATATTTATCAACAATCTTCATTAAACTAGGCACTGATACATGTATACCAGAGTGAGCCAAACAGACATTTATTCTGCCCTTAAAAAGCTTGTATGTAGGGCTTCCCTGGTGGTCCAGTGGGTAAGGACACCACCTTGCAGTGCAAGGGGCGCTGGTTAGATCCCTGGCCTGGGAAGATCCCACGTGCCACGGAGTGGCTGGACCCACGTGTCCAACTACCGAGCCGGAGCTCTGGAACGCATGCACCGGGGCAGGTGCTCTGCAGCAACAGAGGCCACTGCAATGGGAGGCCCACACAGGCCAAACAATGAAGATGGATGAAAATAAATAAATACATAAACGATAAAAGAGGCCAAAAGAGAAGAAAAAAAAAAAAAAGCTTATATGTAATCTTGTGTCGGGATAAACACTTGAAGAAATGTATTGGTCAATTCATTGAAAACATACATATAGGTATACATTTTTTTATGCCTTGTTTATGGATATATTAGTGAACCAAATAGGCAAGGGTTCATCCTCTCAAGTAGTGCTCTCAAGTACAGTGGAGGATGTGAACAAATGTTGTAAATGGGAACCTTTTCCAGGAAGTGACATTTAAGATCTGATGTAAAACATAAGAAGAAGGCAGCAGAGTACAGTGTAGAGCTAAGAGCAGAGCAACAGAACTGCAGGTGCATATGCAAAGATCCTAAGGTAGAATGGCAGATGAGAGAGGGTATTCTCACATTTTTAGAGAAAGTTTCCTTTTAATGTTTTGTTTGAAGGGGAAAATGTGAGGACAATTGAGGTAATCCAGTATTAACTAAACTTTATATTAACTAGGGCAATCATTTAATAATGGATTATCAGGTATAAATTCTTTGGGGGAGAGGGAGCATGTTTAAAATTACTTCAACTGGCTTAATCAACGTTTAAGGTATTTTTCCACAGTAAATTCAAATTGAGAAGATGTTTACATACATTTAACCTTGAAACTCATTTTATAAAAATTATAACTATATCTACTGGCAACCCAATGGTAGTATCATAAGTTTTTATTTTTATTGGTCTTGTTTTGCTTTTTACTTTAACTAGACCTTGATTAATTCATTTGCATCTTTAAAAAATATTTATCAACAATCTTCATTAAACTAGGCACTGATACATGTATACCAGAGTGAGCCAAACAGACATTTATTCTGCCCTTAAAAAGCTTGTATGTAGGGCTTCCCTGGTGGTCCAGTGGGTAAGGACACCACCTTGCAGTGCAAGGGGCGCTGGTTAGATCCCTGGCCTGGGAAGATCCCACGTGCCACGGAGTGGCTGGACCCACGTGTCCAACTACCGAGCCGGAGCTCTGGAACGCATGCACCCGGAGCCGGTGCTCTGCAGCAACAGAGGCCACTGCAATGGGAGGCCCACACAGGCCAAACAATGAAGATGGATGAAAATAAATAAATACATAAACGATAAAAGAGGCCAAAAGAGAAGAAAAAAAAAAAAGCTTATATGTAATCTTGTGTCGGGATAAACACTTGAAGAAATGTATTGGTCAATTCATTGAAAACATACATATAGGTATACATTTTTTTATGCCTTGTTTATGGATATATTAGTGAACCAAATAGGCAAGGGTTCATCCTCTCAAGTAGTGCTCTCAAGTACAGTGGAGGATGTGAACAAATGTTGTAAATGGGAACCTTTTCCAGGAAGTGACATTTAAGATCTGATGTAAAACATAAGAAGAAGGCAGCAGAGTACAGTGTAGAGCTAAGAGCAGAGCAACAGAACTGCAGGTGCATATGCAAAGATCCTAAGGTAGAATGGCAGATGAGAGAGGGTATTCTCACATTTTTAGAGAAAGTTTCCTTTTAATGTTTTGTTTGAAGGGGAAAATGTGAGGACAATTGAGTAATACCATATCACAACTTTCTACCAGCTTTATAAATCCTAGAGGATATAACACTTTTGACCCGCAAATATTCCTGATATATATTCTTATGCTCAGGAAATCAGAAAAAATAAGCTGATGCATATTTTTCTTCATTTATTAGTTATAATTCTTCAGTTTCTCATCTGAACTCCCCTATCATAGCACCAATCTTACCTTCTGATAAGTTAACCTGGTAATTTTGTGCTCATCTTCCCTATAGGACAATAGTTGCTTGAGAGTAAACACTGTCTTCTTCATTGCTTGCAATGCCACAATACTATCCTTTATACTTAGGAGTTTTATAGTAGATACTGAACTAAATAAAAATTTAAGTATAATACTGGTTCATTATAATGTAGAATTTTAATTTTTAAAATTAGAACATCCCCCTCTCCTAAAGGAAAATTTAGATACAAGCTAATTTATTTTGGGTTTCTTTATTCTTTTAGGTTTTCTAACCTTAAAGAAAAACATTATTGTTTAATGCTTTCTAATTATAGTCAACAGGTAGAATATATGATTCTATACAAACTCTGCTCTTCAGTTCTTTAAACAAGGGAAACCCAACATTTAATGATAACAGTAGTTTTTCTTGGGCATTTATGTGACATTCTGAGTTGAGCTCATTGTCTTTAAAGTTATGACACTGTTTACCTGTTGTTTACTTTGCTAATTTCACACTTCTCAAAATGATGAAAATCTGTAACATCCACTGCCTCTGTCACAGTGACTCCCCACCTCAATCCAGAATAGTGTTGTGAAAGCTGTGCACCAGGACCAACCTCTTCAAGCATGAGATCATGTGATTTTTATTGGGAGCCAGGTTTTACTAAAATTAATGACTTTCCTACATTCATGGGGTTATGAGGGTCCTTGTCTCCCAAGGAATGTATCCACCACAGAAGAAACAGCTCTGAAATAATCCAAAGATGGCTTTCACTACAGAACTTCCCTGAACTCCAAACTTGGTTTTATATGCTTGGAGCTCACCTATGAAGTGGACCTACATCTGAAGAATTAAATGCAAACCCTAAAAAGACTTACTTCATGTTATCTGTCTTCCTCACTACAATGGAAGTCCAAAAGGGCAATTTCATATTTACTTTTGTATCCCAAGGATCTAACTCATCGTAATATGTTCAACACATGTGTGATGGATAAAAATAAAAGAATTTCAACACTAACGAAAAGTTTCTTACCTCAGAGGCAAGTTTTCACTTCATATTAAGCAGGAAACCATATATTGTGCTTTCAGTCAGTAATTTTCAACCTGGGGCAAATTTTGCCTCTAGGGGACATCTTCCAATATCTGGGGATATTTTTAGTTGTCCCAACTGGGAGGAGGATTGCGTTACTGTCACCCAGTTGGTAGAGGTCAGAAATGTTGCAAAACATTATGCAATGTACAGAACAGCCATCTATAACAAAGCATTATATGGTCCAAAATGTCAATAGTGCCAAGAATAAGACATATTCTTTAGGTTAAGGTTTCAATTATTTTTCACACTTATTAAAATGGAACAGCAGTCCTCAAATTTACCCTACTAGAAGCTCCTTTGATTTTATGTGAAATCTTATGATCTAACAAAACAGTATTTTTTAAGAGATTAAATGCAAAAACACTTTAACATTCTGGTCTTGTACATCTTTAGATAGTTTGTAAAGCTTTACCTGTGGATGGTGCTAAAGTAAAATATAAAATAGAGACTAAATTTGAAAATTCCCTGAGCAGATCAAACCATTTTAGCTATGTAAGCAAAACTAAATCACAGCAAAATTTTAGTTATTGCTCGTAAATGTTTCTGACCATCATAAAAGAAATTAAAGTCATCTCCTAAAAGTATAAGATAGTCACATTTAATCCTTCCTCAGGGCTTCCCTGGTGGTCCAGTGGGTAAGGACACCACCTTGCAGTGAAAGGGGCGCCAGTTCGAGCCCTGGCCTGGGAAGATCCCACATGTCGTGGAGTGGCTGGACTGATGTGTCCAATTACCAAGTTGGAGTTCTGGAGTGCATGCACCCAGAGCCGGTGCTCTGCGACAACAGAGGCCACAGCGATGGGAGGCCCACACGGGCCAAGGAATAAAGATGGATGAAAATAGATAAATGAAAGACCAACAGAAGTGGCCCGCCCACCCCACTCCCTCCCCAACCCGCCCCTCCAAAAAAATAAACACATAACTAATCCTTCCTCATAGAAACCCCCATTATAATAACCAATCACTGTAGATTAAACAAATTCCTCATTTTCACTTTACAAGCCATTCTGAACACTTCACAACAGTTTGAGGTTTGAAAGCCCCCATTTCATGAACTCTTATTGTTTGCTTTCAGTCAGTAATTTTCAACCTGGGGCAAATTTTGCCTCTAGGGGACATCTTCCAATATCTGGGGATATTTTTAGTTGTCCCAACTGGGAGGAGGATTGCGTTACTGTCACCCAGTTGGTAGAGGTCAGAAATGTTGCAAAACATTATGCAATGTACAGAACAGCCATCTATAACAAAGCATTATATGGTCCAAAATGTCAATAGTGCCAAGAATAAGACATATTCTTTAGGTTAAGGTTTCAATTATTTTTCACACTTATTAAAATGGAACAGCAGTCCTCAAATTTACCCTACTAGAAGCTCCTTTGATTTTATGTGAAATCTTATGATCTAACAAAACAGTATTTTTTAAGAGATTAAATGCAAAAACACTTTAACATTCTGGTCTTGTACATCTTTAGATAGTTTGTAAAGCTTTACCTGTGGATGGTGCTAAAGTAAAATATAAAATAGAGACTAAATTTGAAAATTCCTGAGCAGATCAAACCATTTTAGCTATGTAAGCAAAACTAAATCACAGCAAAATTTTAGTTATTGCTCGTAAATGTTTCTGACCATCATAAAAGAAATTAAAGTCATCTCCTAAAAGTATAAGATAGTCACATTTAATCCTTCCTCAGGGCTTCCCTGGTGGTCCAGTGGGTAAGGACACCACCTTGCAGTGAAAGGGGCGCCAGTTCGAGCCCTGGCCTGGGAAGATCCCACATGTCGTGGAGTGGCTGGACTGATGTGTCCAATTACCAAGTTGGAGTTCTGGAGTGCATGCACCCAGAGCCGGTGCTCTGCGACAACAGAGGCCACAGCGATGGGAGGCCCACACGGGCCAAGGAATAAAGATGGATGAAAATAGATAAATGAAAGACCAATAGAAGTGGCCCGCCCATCCCCCTCCCCAACCCGCCCCTCCAAAAAAATAAACACATAACTAATCCTTCCTCATAGAAACCCCCATTATAATAACCAATCACTGTAGATTAAACAAATTCCTCATTTTCACTTTACAAGCCATTCTGAACACTTCACAACAGTTTGAGGTTTGAAAGCCCCCATTTCATGAACTCTTATGGGCACAATAAATTCTTAATAAATACTGTTTTACTGATCTGGTTACAATTTTGACTATTTCTGTATTTCTGACAATGGTAAAATCAAATTATGTCCTTACTTTCTCTAAAGTGCAGAGGAGGTTAAGGACAAGGAGAAAAAAATGAACTATCCCCTGTACCTCTCCTTCAAATATGGTCAGCTGAAGCTACCGGAATATCAAAGGATAGCCCCTCCCTCTCTCATAGATAGCCCTCATTCCAGCAGGGCCACACCCTTGGTAGGAGTACACTGTTTTCCACAGCCCTGGAGCTGTGTCTTTCCTTCCAGTGCAATTTAGTCCATGAAAGGATTACATCAAAGTCCTTACAGCATCCACCAGTGCACTGCTGGGCTTGCTCTAAGCAAACATGACCAGAAGCTACCACTGTGACCATCTCTGCTCAGGTCGACCTTCCCAGTACCTCATCTCTCAACTATCTGCTTCCACAGAATGCTCTGGATTCAACCTGCAAAACTTTTACAAGAGGTTGATCCACCATGACTCCCACTGGCTGACCAAGCATTCACCCACTCTGCCCCAATATACAAACACCACTCACCACCTCCTAAATTATTCCTTGATACCCTCTCCATGTATCTTTGTTAAGACAACCTACTAACATAAAACATCAGAGTAAAAAACACTTAAAAGACATCTGCTCTACATAAATGAATAAAAAGAAGAGACAAAAGCTTGACAATACCATTTTGCCTGATGATCTTAAAGTCTGCATAGCTTTATTTCTCTAGACTTATTTGGGTTATATTTTTAAGTGTGAGTAAAAACATACCTTAACAGTCTATAAAATCTGATCTTGGCAAAGTCCTTTATCCTGTTCGAGCATCATTTCTTATGTGTAATAGTATGGGTTCTGGATGCCCCTTTTAATTGTAAAAACTCTAATGTTACTCTGAGTAAATTCATTCCCTTGAACATGCGTTCTGCTGAGCTAAAGTCAACTCTGCCGTTTGCTTCTTATAGACAGCTGTTGTCACAATTATCTTGATTTTGAAAAATGAATGATTTATAGCCAATCAAGAGTGGATGATTAAATCAAAGTGGAAAAAAAAACAATATATTACTTCTCCTTTGATATCCTTCCATGATCTGAGATATGACATACTCAATAATGATTGCAGCCTCTCTAAAGGCCACTCTGTTCTTTTCTCTTCTATTCAGAGATAGGGGGACCAGGAGAGCAGAATAAAAGGTAGAAAGCAATGTTCAATGTAACAAATGCTCACAATTTGATTTGAGAACATCTCTTTTAGTAGAGAGTGGCATTGGAATTCAGATGCTGTTCCAGCTATGCTTTCATGTCTAAAGTTGCCATGTATTAATTAGCAATCACAGCTTTGCCTCTGCGATTTAATTACAGTCCTAACTTGATTATACTGCATGTTTCTCCTCTGACAATAGGGTATCCATTTACCTCTACAAAAACACCATTCCTTTTCTTACTGAGAACTGACCATGGACCATATACCAGGGCACAGTATCAAGGAATACTAGACATTAAGGGACCTTCAGTCTTGCAAAGGGCTTCCCTGGTGATGCAGTGATAAAGAATCTGCTTACCAATGCAGGAGATGTGGGTTCAACTCCTAGAAAGGAAAGATGCTCTGGAGTAGGAAATGGCAACCCACTCCAGTATTCTTGCCTGGAAAATTACATAGACAGAGGAGCCTGGTGGGCTATCGTCCATGGAGTCACAAAGGATCAGACACAATGGAGTGACTAAACAGTCTCACAGTCTGGCACAGAAAGGGGACTATATACATATATACTATTTTTAGCAAATTTTAAAAAATTTTTATTTGTTTTTGGCTCTTCTAGGTTTTCATTGCTGCTGCAAGCTCTTCTCTAGTTGCAGGAGTAGGGGCTACTCTCTAGTTGACGTGAACAGGCTTCTTGTGGTGATGACCTTTCTTGTTGTGGAATTTGGGCTCTAGGGCACATGGGCTTCAATAGTTGCAGCACATGGGTTCAACTGTTGTGGCTCCAAGGCTCTAGAGCACAGGCTCAATAGTTGTGGCTTACAGGCTTAGTTGCTCCACAGCATGTGGGATCTTTCTGGGTCAGGGATAGTAACCTCACGTTTCCCTTTTTTGAAAATGAATGATTTATAGCCAATCAAGAGTGGATGATTAAATCAAAGTGGAAAAAAAAACAATATATTACTTCTCCTTTGATATCCTTCCATGATCTGAGATATGACATACTCAATAATGATTGCAGCCTCTCTAAAGGCCACTCTGTTCTTTTCTCTTCTATTCAGAGATAGGGGGACCAGGAGAGCAGAATAAAAGGTAGAAAGCAATGTTCAATGTAACAAATGCTCACAATTTGATTTGAGAACATCTCTTTTAGTAGAGAGTGGCATTGGAATTCAGATGCTGTTCCAGCTATGCTTTCATGTCTAAAGTTGCCATGTATTAATTAGCAATCACAGCTTTGCCTCTGCGATTTAATTACAGTCCTAACTTGATTATACTGCATGTTTCTCCTCTGACAATAGGGTATCCATTTACCTCTACAAAAACACCATTCCTTTTCTTACTGAGAACTGACCATGGACCATATACCAGGGCACAGTATCAAGGAATACTAGACATTAAGGGACCTTCAGTCTTGCAAAGGGCTTCCCTGGTGATGCAGTGATAAAGAATCTGCTTACCAATGCAGGAGATGTGGGTTCAACTCCTAGAAAGGAAAGATGCTCTGGAGTAGGAAATGGCAACCCACTCCAGTATTCTTGCCTGGAAAATTACATAGACAGAGGAGCCTGGTGGGCTATCGTCCATGGAGTCACAAAGGATCAGACACAATGGAGTGACTAAACAGTCTCACAGTCTGGCACAGAAAGGGGACTATATACATATATACTATTTTTAGCAAATTTTAAAAAATTTTTATTTGTTTTTGGCTCTTCTAGGTTTTCATTGCTGCTGCAAGCTCTTCTCTAGTTGCAGGGAGTAGGGGCTACTCTCTAGTTGACGTGAACAGGCTTCTTGTGGTGATGACCTTTCTTGTTGTGGAATTTGGGCTCTAGGGCACATGGGCTTCAATAGTTGCAGCACATGGGTTCAACTGTTGTGGCTCCAAGGCTCTAGAGCACAGGCTCAATAGTTGTGGCTTACAGGCTTAGTTGCTCCACAGCATGTGGGATCTTTCTGGGTCAGGGATAGAACTCACGTCACCTGCATTGGCAGGCGAACTCTTTACCACTGAGACACCAGGGAAGCCCTATTTTTAATAAAATTTGACTAGAACTATAATAGAGGTAAGTACCAGTAAGTATAGAGGAGAAAGAGACTGACTGCTTGGGTCAGTCCAGGAATGTCTTACAAAGTAGGTGTCATCTGTACCCCATCTTTCAACTTGAAGAATAAAGCACAGTTCACCAAGCACACAAGATAAAACATTTCAAGTAGAGAGAGAGCAGGGCATGCAAGGCATGATGATATACAGGAAACTGGGTCTAGATATAGTTTAACAGGATCAGAATAAAAGGTGTGTGTGCAAGAGTGGTGCAGTGAGTAGGGCTGAAGCCATAGCAGGAGGTGGACTGCAGAGGCCCTTGTAAATTATGTTAAAGAATGTGTGCTTTATCTTACAGCTTAATATCGATTTGGAGAGGCAAATAATGTAGTATTTCACAAACTGCATTCCACAGGCCACCAGTCCTCTCTGTACTTTAAAATAAAAAGGGGGGGTGGTGGTCAGTATAGTTTAGGAAAAATTACATTAAGTACATATTAAAACACCCTTTGAGGGACTTTCCTGGTGATCCAGTGGTTAAGAGTCAGCACTTCCATGAGGCTCGGGTTCTATTCTTGGTCAGGGAACTAAGATCCCACGTGTCGTGAGACATGGCCCAAAACAATCTAAGTGTAATCAATTTACACCAAGAGAAATAAACAAAAAATGCTCTTTAGATACCGCATGTATAAATCCCCAAATCCTTAATAAATCAATGAAGAAACATGGTTAACAAGACAACCCAGAATTTCCCAGATGTAATGTCTTTAATATCTGCAGAATAAGTATTTGCAGAGCAATATGGGTAATGTCTGGCCTTGAATTAGATTTGCATTTTAGAAGAGTTGCTTTGAGATAATTTTTCTTAAAAAGTAAATGCTGGAGCAGGCTTCTTGTGGTGATGTTTTGTGGAATTTGGGCTCTAGGGCACATGGGCTTCAATAGTTGCAGCACATGGGTTCAACTGTTGTGGCTCCAAGGCTCTAGAGCACAGGCTCAATAGTTGTGGCTTACAGGCTTAGTTGCTCCACAGCATGTGGGATCTTTCTGGGTCAGGGATAGAACTCACGTCACCTGCATTGGCAGGCGAACTCTTTACCACTGAGACACCAGGGAAGCCCTATTTTTAATAAAATTTGACTAGAACTATAATAGAGGTAAGTACCAGTAAGTATAGAGGAGAAAGAGACTGACTGCTTGGGTCAGTCCAGGAATGTCTTACAAAGTAGGTGTCATCTGTACCCCATCTTTCAACTTGAAGAATAAAGCACAGTTCACCAAGCACACAAGATAAAACATTTCAAGTAGAGAGAGAGCAGGGCATGCAAGACATGATGATATACAGGAAACTGGGTCTAGATATAGTTTAACAGGATCAGAATAAAAGGTGTGTGTGCAAGAGTGGTGCAGTGAGTAGGGCTGAAGCCATAGCAGGAGGTGGACTGCAGAGGCCCTTGTAAATTATGTTAAAGAATGTGTGCTTTATCTTACAGCTTAATATCGATTTGGAGAGGCAAATAATGTAGTATTTCACAAACTGCATTCCACAGGCCACCAGCCCTCTCTGTACTTTAAAATAAAAAGGGGGGGTGGGGGGCAGTATAGTGTAGGAAAAATTACATTAAGTACATATTAAAACACCCTTTGAGGGACTTTCCTGGTGATCCAGTGGTTAAGAGTCAGCACTTCCATGAGGCTCGGGTTCTATTCTTGGTCAGGGAACTAAGATCCCACGTGTCGTGAGACATGGCCCAAAACAATCTAAGTGTAATCAATTTACACCAAGAGAAATAAACAAAAAATGCTCTTTAGATACCGCATGTATAAATCCCCAAATCCTTAATAAATCAATGAAGAAACATGGTTAACAAGACAACCCAGAATTTCCCAGATGTAATGTCTTTAATATCTGCAGAATAAGTATTTGCAGAGCAATATGGGTAATGTCTGGCCTTGAATTAGATTTGCATTTTAGAAGAGTTGCTTTGAGATAATCTTCTAAAGTAATCTAACAGATATTAGAGGGAGAAACAGGTAGTAAATTGCTATAGTGGTAAAGATGAAGATGCTGAATTCTTTAAGAGGATAACAAAGATTTAGGGGAGAGACTTTTGAGAGTATGGTATTTGACTGGATGGGAGGTAGATACTGTGTAAGGGAAGATGGAGAAGAATATGGAGCCTGTGCTACCAACCAGGGTTACTTAATAGATGGTGGGGTCATCTGATAAAAGAGGGAATTGAGAGCAACTTAGGAGCAAAATAATGATCTTGTGCTATATGGTAAAACTCTTCATGCTATGGGCTCAATGGATGGTCGGTAAAAACATGTAATATGGGTGACTAAATATTACATATAAAATATTTTTAATTATAATAGCAGATGTATGGATTTATAATAGCAGATGTATAGATTTGATTGAGCTATTTGAGACATAGCTTCCTTACATATTTATACATAAAAACTTATCTAAGTGTAATCAGTTTATACCAAGAGAAATTGTATATTTACAGAAACTGTGTATCTATATGAAATACTCAGGAAAACACTTTCATAAAACTTGTAACTGCAAATGAATGCATCTTTGTATTGTCTGCATGTGAATGCTTGATGACGTCTAAAACTAAGATAAGCAGACTTCTGGTGAGTCTTTTGATAATAGCATTTGACAGTTAGAACTCCTCCATTCCACCTAAGAACCTTGTAACTGAGTGAACTGTTTTTATTCTCATCCAGAGGCCTGATAGCTTCACTTCCTAAGGATGAAGTAATCTTTCTTAATAAGAGATAAAAAATTAGGGGGAGGGTAATACGCCACATGTGTTAAATTGCTCTACAGAATGATTGCTCATATTCATTCAATATGTACTTACAGCTCAAGACCACACATCCGAAGACTTTCACCATCTGAAAGAATTAGGGCTTACATTTTCCAAGAATGGTATTTTACTTACTTGAGTGGCTTCTCATCAAAAAATGGATAAATGGCTAAAATGCTGGAACCAAGCATACAAGATGGCTAAAACTTCATAATCACATTTTCTAGATAAATTAGATGCTACTCATTAATGCACCAAGTGTTGCTCTCAGATCTTTGCACATATTCATTCAATTCCTACCACAACAGTATATAGTTGGTACTGTTATTAACCCAGTTTCATCATCTGTAACAGGTAGTAAATTGCTATAGTGGTAAAGATGAAGATGCTGAATTCTTTAAGAGGATAACAAAGATTTAGGGGAGAGACTTTTGAGAGTATGGTATTTGACTGGATGGGAGGTAGATACTGTGTAAGGGAAGATGGAGAAGAATATGGAGCCTGTGCTACCAACCAGGGTTACTTAATAGATGGTGGGGTCATCTGATAAAAGAGGGAATTGAGAGCAACTTAGGAGCAAAATAATGATCTTGTGCTATATGGTAAAACTCTTCATGCTATGGGCTCAATGGATGGTCGGTAAAAACATGTAATATGGGTGACTAAATATTACATATAAAATATTTTTAATTATAATAGCAGATGTATGGATTTATAATAGCAGATGTATAGATTTGATTGAGCTATTTGAGACATAGCTTCCTTACATATTTATACATAAAAACTTATCTAAGTGTAATCAGTTTATACCAAGAGAAATTGTATATTTACAGAAACTGTGTATCTATATGAAATACTCAGGAAAACACTTTCATAAAACTTGTAACTGCAAATGAATGCATCTTTGTATTGTCTGCATGTGAATGCTTGATGACGTCTAAAACTAAGATAAGCAGACTTCTGGTGAGTCTTTTGATAATAGCATTTGACAGTTAGAACTCCTCCATTCCACCTAAGAACCTTGTAACTGAGTGAACTGTTTTTATTCTCATCCAGAGGCCTGATAGCTTCACTTCCTAAGGATGAAGTAATCTTTCTTAATAAGAGATAAAAAATTAGGGGGAGGGTAATACGCCACATGTGTTAAATTGCTCTACAGAATGATTGCTCATATTCATTCAATATGTACTTACAGCTCAAGACCACACATCCGAAGACTTTCACCATCTGAAAGAATTAGGGCTTACATTTTCCAAGAATGGTATTTTACTTACTTGAGTGGCTTCTCATCAAAAAATGGATAAATGGCTAAAATGCTGGAACCAAGCATACAAGATGGCTAAAACTTCATAATCACATTTTCTAGATAAATTAGATGCTACTCATTAATGCACCAAGTGTTGCTCTCAGATCTTTGCACATATTCATTCAATTCCTACCACAACAGTATATAGTTGGTACTGTTATTAACCCAGTTTCATCATCTGTACATGATGATGAAACTGAAGCTAGATAGGGCATACAAGTTCATGTAGCCAAGTAGGAAATTGAAGCCAGGGAGCCAGGCTTAGAGTATGAGCTCTTGATCCCCTGGCTATCTCTTATCTGTAATTGTCTAGCAGTAGCCTTTCAAGCAGGTATCTTCACTGTCCCCATGAATTCTTTTTATTAAAGAGCATCTATCCATCTAGATTTTATATCTATCCATGATCTGAATTTTGTACATGGGAAAAAAGTTTCCTCTTTTGTACATTCTTATTCAAAAATAAATGACTTTAATGATAATTATAAATTGGTATTTATATTATAGGACTTTCATTTTGAATTTCTATCCCTTTAAGTAATGTTTCTTAATATTTTAATTAATTACATAAATACTTCTAAATATGTCAACTCATTAAATTAAGATCTTAGTGTGATTTACCTGACTGCCAGGTGCCATGGTAAGTGTGTTTCATGCATCATCATATTTAATCTTCCCAAGATTCAAAGTGCATTTTCACAGAAAAGAAATCTGAGAATCCAAAGGGTAAAGAAATCTTCCCCAGTCTCAGTATCCATAAAGATGCCCTCTTAAAAATTACAGAGTAATAGCACTATTTATAATAACCAAAACATGGAAGTATCCTGAATGCCAATCAACAGATGACTGGCTTAAGCAGATATGGTGCGTGTGTGTGCAAAATGGAGCCTTAAGTATTTTTAAAAAATTAGGGGGAGGGTAATACGCCACATGTGTTAAATTGCTCTACAGAATGATTGCTCATATTCATTCAATATGTACTTACAGCTCAAGACCACACATCCGAAGACTTTCACCATCTGAAAGAATTAGGGCTTACATTTTCCAAGAATGGTATTTTACTTACTTGAGTGGCTTCTCATCAAAAAATGGATAAATGGCTAAAATGCTGGAACCAAGCATACAAGATGGCTAAAACTTCATAATCACATTTTCTAGATAAATTAGATGCTACTCATTAATGCACCAAGTGTTGCTCTCAGATCTTTGCACATATTCATTCAATTCCTACCACAACAGTATATAGTTGGTACTGTTATTAACCCAGTTTCATCATCTGTACATGATGATGAAACTGAAGCTAGATAGGGCATACAAGTTCATGTAGCCAAGTAGGAAATTGAAGCCAGGGAGCCAGGCTTAGAGTATGAGCTCTTGATCCCTGGCTATCTCTTATCTGTAATTGTCTAGCAGTAGCCTTTCAAGCAGGTATCTTCACTGTCCCCATGAATTCTTTTTATTAAAGAGCATCTATCCATCTAGATTTTATATCTATCCATGATCTGAATTTTGTACATGGGAAAAAAGTTTCCTCTTTTGTACATTCTTATTCAAAAATAAATGACTTTAATGATAATTATAAATTGGTATTTATATTATAGGACTTTCATTTTGAATTTCTATCCCTTTAAGTAATGTTTCTTAATATTTTAATTAATTACATAAATACTTCTAAATATGTCAACTCATTAAATTAAGATCTTAGTGTGATTTACCTGACTGCCAGGTGCCATGGTAAGTGTGTTTCATGCATCATCATATTTAATCTTCCCAAGATTCAAAGTGCATTTTCACAGAAAAGAAATCTGAGAATCCAAAGGGTAAAGAAATCTTCCCCAGTCTCAGTATCCATAAAGATGCCCTCTTAAAAATTACAGAGTAATAGCACTATTTATAATAACCAAAACATGGAAGTATCCTGAATGCCAATCAACAGATGACTGGCTTAAGCAGATATGGTGCGTGTGTGTGCAAAATGGAGCCTTACTCAGTCATAAAAAAGAAATACTGCCATTTGTAGCAATGTTGGATAGGCTTACAGATCATTATGCTTAGTGAATTGAGAAAGACAAACATTATATGATATTATGTGTGGAATCTAAAAAATACCAATGAATCTATATACAAAATAGAAATTCACAGACTTAGGAAACAAACTTCTGGCTATCAAAGAGGAAGGGAGAGAAACAACAAATTAGGAGTATGGGATTAACAGATACAAAGCACTATATATATATAATACATAATAAGCAATAATAATTTACTGTATAGCACAGAGAATTATACCCAATATCTTATAATAACATATAGAATATAATATAATCTGCAAAGAAAATGAATCACTATGATGTACACCTGAAACTGTTTTAATTCTCATTGTATATAAAATATAATTCAACTTTTAAAAATTATAGACTTCTTGCTATTTGGGGGATCATTATGGATTTGTAAACTTATTTCCTGGTGATAATAAGTGTAGTTGGGAACCTGAACTCCTCAGTTTTATTTTGAAACTACATTTATAAGAACTTTAATGGCCTTCAGTAAAACTGAAAAAAACTAAAAATCATTACAATCCTACACTTACTAGCACTGTCTTATTTCTCTCTTTTCTAAAACTATTTGATCTTGATTTCACTTAACATTTCATGAGTTTTATAAGTATAATTTTTAATGACTACATCTTATTTCACTTATTTGACATTATAACTTTGCTAACTTTCTTCCAAACATCTGAACTTAGTTTGTTCACAATTAAAAATACTTTTTAAAAGTCACAGTAACCATATCCATGAATATTTTTTCTTCTTCGGGGTTAATTCTATAAAATTAAGGTTTACAAACAAGAGATGAAGTAGTCAAAAGACTTTATTTTGCTGAAATTTATTTCTAAGAGCACAAGAAACATCCCAAAAGACAAGACTATTTTGGAGCTTAGAAGAATCTATTTCATCTTTCAATTCTTTGAGCCATAATTCTCAAGACACTTATCACAGATCTCCATGAAACTGTCAGTTCACATGTGTATGCTTGTGATGACACATTCCTTAGGCTAGGTGATCTTGTCTTGTTTACCTTCTCTGTATTCCACAGGACTGAGACTGTTCTGCATGGTAAGCAGGGCTGTGTATTAATTCTGGCATAATCACAGTGAGTCCAAAAACAACATGCTGTGAATATGTACAAGGGCTACAGGACTAGCCAAGGAAATAACCACCCCAAGGTCTCAAATGCACAACTCTCTCCTCTGCTCTAATTTAAACTAATCAAAGAGGAAGGGAGAGAAACAACAAATTAGGAGTATGGGATTAACAGATACAAAGCACTATATATATATAATACATAATAAGCAATAATAATTTACTGTATAGCACAGAGAATTATACCCAATATCTTATAATAACATATAGAATATAATATAATCTGCAAAGAAAATGAATCACTATGATGTACACCTGAAACTGTTTTAATTCTCATTGTATATAAAATATAATTCAACTTTTAAAAATTATAGACTTCTTGCTATTTGGGGGATCATTATGGATTTGTAAACTTATTTCCTGGTGATAATAAGTGTAGTTGGGAACCTGAACTCCTCAGTTTTATTTTGAAACTACATTTATAAGAACTTTAATGGCCTTCAGTAAAACTGAAAAAAACTAAAAATCATTACAATCCTACACTTACTAGCACTGTCTTATTTCTCTCTTTTCTAAAACTATTTGATCTTGATTTCACTTAACATTTCATGAGTTTTATAAGTATAATTTTTAATGACTACATCTTATTTCACTTATTTGACATTATAACTTTGCTAACTTTCTTCCAAACATCTGAACTTAGTTTGTTCACAATTAAAAATACTTTTTAAAAGTCACAGTAACCATATCCATGAATATTTTTTCTTCTTCGGGGTTAATTCTATAAAATTAAGGTTTACAAACAAGAGATGAAGTAGTCAAAAGACTTTATTTTGCTGAAATTTATTTCTAAGAGCACAAGAAACATCCCAAAAGACAAGACTATTTTGGAGCTTAGAAGAATCTATTTCATCTTTCAATTCTTTGAGCCATAATTCTCAAGACACTTATCACAGATCTCCATGAAACTGTCAGTTCACATGTGTATGCTTGTGATGACACATTCCTTAGGCTAGGTGATCTTGTCTTGTTTACCTTCTCTGTATTCCACAGGACTGAGACTGTTCTGCATGGTAAGCAGGGCTGTGTATTAATTCTGGCATAATCACAGTGAGTCCAAAAACAACATGCTGTGAATATGTACAAGGGCTACAGGACTAGCCAAGGAAATAACCACCCCAAGGTCTCAAATGCACAACTCTCTCCTCTGCTCTAATTTAAACTAATCACTACCCCTTTGTTCTGCCTCACACAATTAATGCACCTTTGATCCAAAGTTCTGAATTAGCAGAATGACAACCAGTGAAGAGGTGAATGAGAGCATGGGGTTGTGTGCCCTGTCTAGAGTGTGGAGAGAAGAACTCAGCCTTCTTACCTTCTCTCCTGCTTGATATTCCCAGGAGACTAAAGAATGAATGCTACAGTCACCTGAAGTAGCCCAAAGGCAAGTTCCCACATCAGCATAGGAATAGCCCTCCTCTTAGAAGAGAAGAATAGATGAGACATGTAGTAGAGGAGGCTGTGCCCTGTGCAGTCTCTATGTGACATTTACATTCACTTATTGGATACTTACAAAATACCTATGAGGTAAGAACTACGTCACCCATATTACAGATGAGGAAACGCAGGCTAGGGAAGTTTAGGCGACTTGCTCAAGGAAGCCCTTGAATGGAACCTGAGTAAGAATCCAGACTAGTGTACTTCAGAGTTACATACATATCCATCATGTCTCTCTACCTTTCCCTTAAGCTTTATTTTCAACTTCCTTTCTTCCCACATTATAAAAGTTTTCCATCTTCTAGCCTTTGTGTCCCAAAGTAGAGATTTCTATGATAAGGTATATTTTCAAAACCCACTTAATGACAAATTAAAAAAAAGAAAAACTCTAAGAAGCATGTTGGTTGTGTGTAGGTGTATCATTTCTCATTAATACTAGAGAAAAGAACGTTTAAGCCTTACCACAAGGTGCTTTAACAAAGAAACACATTTAATTTGGATGATAGCACAGAAAGATATTTTTATAATATGAAACACCCACTCAGTTCTCTTAAATCCAAGTGTGGGATCTTTATTATTTCAATATGAATTAAGGGAAAAGATGAATTAGAACTTTTCTGACACAAAGAAAAAATATAAAGGTTAATAAAGCCACTCTCATACATTACTTACAAAATATATATCTAAAATATAAAAAATTATTTTGTAATTTTTAATTTTCTTTGAGCATAATGATACTGAGATGTCCTACAGTAGTCATCTAGACTATCCTTCAGGGTTACCTTACTGACATTAATTTCCTCGTGCAGTTTACTAAATTTGTTTTCTCTTGCATCCTTTAGATGAGTTAACTGGATAAGAGATAGAACTATAAATTAGTAGACTGATTTTTAAAAGCCTTTTTTGAAATGAGTGACACTTGGGCATGTGCAAGTGAACATCTGTGCTAAATACCTATTGCTTTACTGTCCCATCTGAGTACATACATCAAGTTAACTAAATCCAAGAAATCCTTGATTCAAGTTTCATTAATTTTCTAATCCCTCCTCATCAACCTCATATGTCTTTAAACAACTGTTTTTAAAAGATGCTCAAGCCTCTTTTATTAATAATTGCTTGCACTCCTCCGTGATATGTAAAACCAGGGCTATTCATAAGTCTAGTACTAGGGCTCAAGCATCAGGAACAAATCCCCTTGGTATTAAAAAAACAAAAACAGCTTTTGTGTATTCACATTTTCCTTTCAAATGTAAAACAGTTGACTGGTGAATTGGCTATTCACTGTTGTAGATCTTCCCTCAGGCTGTTACCTTTCCTAACCAGTGACTATTATTCTCTTTCTCTCTCCGCTCCTTTTTCCCCGTATTTGAAATTCAAGTGACCCACTCAATTAAAACTCAAAACTGCCATTGGTACCATCAATTGATATCACATACTGATTTCTCTTTGAAGATAGGTAACTTATCATACCACTGAGTGTCAACCAAGATGCTGTGCTTGAACCCTCTCACTTGAGAAAGGGAATTGGATCTACTGCTATACCACTCTGAACGCAACTTAGTCCGAAGCTAAGCAGGGTCGGGCCTGGTTACTACTTGGATGGGAGACAGAGAATTGATGTCAGTCATTAGTGCCAACGCCGTGAGTGCTTGAGGTCTGTTAGATCTCTCAGCCTAAGGGTTCCACAGCAGCCAAACAGAGAGTCCTAGGATATTTGCTATTCCCTGGCTATTTTCATAATCTAGCTCACCCCTTTCCATCCTACTGCACAGTACTAGTGAAATGAAGCCTGTCTAGACCCTCACCTTCATTTTGTCCTGCTCTCAAAAAGTATGTGATCTGGGCACGGAAACCTGGAAAATAATTCATTTGAAGATGTCAAAATAAAATAGAAGACTGTGAATAGAGATTAACCTTGTAATTTTTATATCACAAAGGAATGGAAAAAGATAGCAATCTGAACCTTGATGTTGCAGTAAGAAAGGACAAAATCATTTTTTCATTGCTGATATAAAGAATGCATCACCCTATTCATATTTTATTCTGCTATCTTCTCTCTCTGTCCTTTTGTCCCTCTAGTAACTCCTTCTAGGAATCCCATTCTTCCTTTTATCTCTCTTTCTCTCCTTTGTAACTCTGTCCATGAATGGTAGAATGAGCACAGAAGCATAAATACAGTTTTAGTGTGTTCTGTGTTTTTATTAATGAGCAAAATTTTAGTTCTTTGAATAGTGTACCCTTCTCTTCCTCCCCCAAAAAAGCCATGTCGGGGCTTCCCTGGTGGTCCAGTGGATAAACAGTCCGCCTTGCAGCGCAAGGGCCGACAGTTCGATCCCTGGCCTGGGAAGATCCCACAGGTGCGAACTGGCTGGACCGGTGTGTCCAGCTACGAGCCAGAACTCTGAGTGCATGCACCCACAGCTGGTGCTCTGGGATGAGATAGACCACTGCAACGGGAGGCCCACACAGGCCAGGGAGTGAAGATGAATGAGAATAAATAAATTAAAAAAAAAAAAACAATAAAAGTGGCCAAAATTAAAAAAAGAAAAAAACGAATCCAATGGCATATTTAAGATCATGGCAGATCACAATTTAAAAAAGGCCATGTCAAAAGTTACTTTTAATTCCACATAATTCAAACAGTCAAATAAAAGGCAAGAAAGTTAACCCTGTCTGTCATTTATAGCAAACACATTCATGGAGGGGGCTCAAGGAACTGTTACATCCACCTGGAGCTCGATCTCTCTTCTCCAACCTGGCCCTTTTGGGGACGTGATTACCTTTGCCTGACTACCGTATCCTTTAAAATTCAAGTCAAATGTCACCTCCTTAGAAAGGCCTTCTAAGAGTATCCACTGAGTTAACACCCTAACCACTATTAGACTAACACCTCAGAATATTACTTTATGGTATTTATCAAAACGATGTATATAAATTACTCATGTAACTGTGCTTGTCTTCCCTTCTTGACTGGAAGCAACATGGGGGCTTTATGTTTCTGTCTCTTTCATCACTGTACCCAGCATAGTAGATGCCCATAGGGAAAGCCTGGTGGATGACTGTTGAATGAGTACATAATCACATACACAGATAAGTAAATAGATGATGATTTCCCCAAGTCCTGTTTACTGCAGCTCCTTCCTGTCACAGACACATTCAAACGTCCCAAGGAGGCTCTTCAATCAGACTCTACTCATCATCTCTGTCAGTCTTCCCTCACAGCACCTCAGATTCTGCAGCCTTTATCCCACTTTAAATGTCAAGGCTTACTCTTTCTGTGTGATTATTAATTGTATTTACTTTATAGAATGCCCAGAGTTATGAGTTGGCATTTGTTTAATCCCAAAAAAGCCATGTCGGGGCTTCCCTGGTGGTCCAGTGGATAAACAGTCCGCCTTGCAGCGCAAGGGCCGACAGTTCGATCCCTGGCCTGGGAAGATCCCACAGGTGCGAACTGGCTGGACCGGTGTGTCCAGCTACGAGCCAGAACTCTGAGTGCATGCACCCACAGCTGGTGCTCTGGGATGAGATAGACCACTGCAACGGGAGGCCCACACAGGCCAGGGAGTGAAGATGAATGAGAATAAATAAATTAAAAAAAAAAAAACAATAAAAGTGGCCAAAATTAAAAAAAGAAAAAAACGAATCCAATGGCATATTTAAGATCATGGCATTTCACAATTTAAAAAAAAAGGCCATGTCAAAAGTTACTTTTAATTCCACATAATTCAAACAGTCAAATAAAAGGCAAGAAAGTTAACCCTGTCTGTCATTTATAGCAAACACATTCATGGAGGGGGCTCAAGGAACTGTTACATCCACCTGGAGCTCGATCTCTCTTCTCCAACCTGGCCCTTTTGGGGACGTGATTACCTTTGCCTGACTACCGTATCCTTTAAAATTCAAGTCAAATGTCACCTCCTTAGAAAGGCCTTCTAAGAGTATCCACTGAGTTAACACCCTAACCACTATTAGACTAACACCTCAGAATATTACTTTATGGTATTTATCAAAACGATGTATATAAATTACTCATGTAACTGTGCTTGTCTTCCCTTCTTGACTGGAAGCAACATGGGGGCTTTATGTTTCTGTCTCTTTCATCACTGTACCCAGCATAGTAGATGCCCATAGGGAAAGCCTGGTGGATGACTGTTGAATGAGTACATAATCACATACACAGATAAGTAAATAGATGATGATTTCCCCAAGTCCTGTTTACTGCAGCTCCTTCCTGTCACAGACACATTCAAACGTCCCAAGGAGGCTCTTCAATCAGACTCTACTCATCATCTCTGTCAGTCTTCCCTCACAGCACCTCAGATTCTGCAGCCTTTATCCCACTTTAAATGTCAAGGCTTACTCTTTCTGTGTGATTATTAATTGTATTTACTTTATAGAATGCCCAGAGTTATGAGTTGGCATTTGTTTAATGTCATATAATCTAAATAAATGGACACAACAGAAGATGGACTTACAAATATCATGTTTCCTAATTTCCCAATGGGTGATATATGATGAGAATAATCATCACATAAGATGAACCTCCCATCTTCCCGACTGTTGCTACCCAAACTTCTAAGGTGGATAAGAAAAGCCAGGAGCTACTTTCCTTCTCAGCGTATTTAAAATCCCTTGAGATCAGTCACCCCGAAGCTACTCCTCCTCTTGAAGCTGTTGTTAGGGTCCTGATGAGAAAGGACACAGAATGATATTTGCTTGGAAACACTGAAGCACTTTACCCTGATTACTTACAATAACTCTGAGCTGACTGGTTAAAGATAAATATTTATGAGACCATAATATATCAGAGACTATGAACTGAGTTATGTCATTAGGCAATTATGGTACTTAGAAGCAAATGCTCTTTGCAGAGGCCTGAATTTCTTAGCATGGGCTTATGGTGGAGGTGGAGACAGATCTACTGACAGGGATCAGGGAAGGCTTCCCAGGGTAAGTTATCTTCATACTGAACTTTGTAAGAGAAATATAAATTCACAAGAGGAGTAAGGTTAGAGGATACTGCAGCAGAGCAAATCACATGAACAAAGAAAGGAAGACAGCCAATAAGGTACACTTTTTGGTGACGAACAGCATCAAAATGTATGGGCACAGGTGAAGAGTGAACCAAGAAAGGGATTTTCAGTTACAGTGCAGGGACATGTCAACCGTTAGAAATATTGAAATAATAAAGACACACAAAATGTAGTAGATTTGTATTTGATCACTGTACCCAGCATAGTAGATGCCCATAGGGAAAGCCTGGTGGATGACTGTTGAATGAGTACATAATCACATACACAGATAAGTAAATAGATGATGATTTCCCCAAGTCCTGTTTACTGCAGCTCCTTCCTGTCACAGACACATTCAAACGTCCCAAGGAGGCTCTTCAATCAGACTCTACTCATCATCTCTGTCAGTCTTCCCTCACAGCACCTCAGATTCTGCAGCCTTTATCCCACTTTAAATGTCAAGGCTTACTCTTTCTGTGTGATTATTAATTGTATTTACTTTATAGAATGCCCAGAGTTATGAGTTGGCATTTGTTTAATGTCATATAATCTAAATAAATGGACACAACAGAAGATGGACTTACAAATATCATGTTTCCTAATTTCCCAATGGGTGATATATGATGAGAATAATCATCACATAAGATGAACCTCCCATCTTCCCGACTGTTGCTACCCAAACTTCTAAGGTGGATAAGAAAAGCCAGGAGCTACTTTCCTTCTCAGCGTATTTAAAATCCCTTGAGATCAGTCACCCCGAAGCTACTCCTCCTCTTGAAGCTGTTGTTAGGGTCCTGATGAGAAAGGACACAGAATGATATTTGCTTGGAAACACTGAAGCACTTTACCCTGATTACTTACAATAACTCTGAGCTGACTGGTTAAAGATAAATATTTATGAGACCATAATATATCAGAGACTATGAACTGAGTTATGTCATTAGGCAATTATGGTACTTAGAAGCAAATGCTCTTTGCAGAGGCCTGAATTTCTTAGCATGGGCTTATGGTGGAGGTGGAGACAGATCTACTGACAGGGATCAGGGAAGGCTTCCCAGGGTAAGTTATCTTCATACTGAACTTTGTAAGAGAAATATAAATTCACAAGAGGAGTAAGGTTAGAGGATACTGCAGCAGAGCAAATCACATGAACAAAGAAAGGAAGACAGCCAATAAGGTACACTTTTTGGTGACGAACAGCATCAAAATGTATGGGCACAGGTGAAGAGTGAACCAAGAAAGGGATTTTCAGTTACAGTGCAGGGACATGTCAACCGTTAGAAATATTGAAATAATAAAGACACACAAAATGTAGTAGATTTGTATTTGAAGAGTTGGTACATTACATGCAAGTCTCTATATGCAAGTCAAATGTTCCTGTTCTTAAGTAAAAAGAGGAAAATGTTAGCAGTGGCAAGATAAGAATGTCACATCAAACCACCAGGCCTGGAGCAGAGGTTAATGTTATGTACAGGATCAAGATCAGAGACTATGAACATTTTTATGTGCATAAAATACAAGCTAGGACTTCCCTGGTGGTCCAGTGGGTAAGGACACCGCCTTGCAGTGCAAGGGGCGCCAGTTCGATCCCTGGCCTGGGAAGATCCCACGTGCTGCGGAGCCGCTGGACCGATGTGTCCAATTACCGAGCCGGGGCTCCGGAGCACATGTGCCCAGAGCCGGTGCTCTGTGACAACAGATGCCACCGTGATGGGAGGCCCACACAGGCCGAAGAACAAAGATGGATGAAACTAGACAAATGAAAGGCCAGTGGAAGTGGCCCACGTGCTCCCCTCCCTCCCCACCCCCGCCAAAATAAATAAATAAAAAAATAAAAATAAAAATAAAAAAATACAAGCTATTACCACTGAAATTGTTTGAGGGGCAGGGCACGCAGTTAACAGAAAAACTGAATACATCCTTCCCTTCAAGTCAGTGAACCATAGCCAGAATCTTAGCACCTGCACAGAGCAACAGAGCAGAATAATCTCATTTAAAATAAAAGGCTGCCTTTTCTCTAGAGGTTAAAACCACCTTATTAAGGACAAGATTCATCATTGGCCAGTGAGCTGAGAGGGTGGGCCATGGTGGAGGTGGAGACAGATCTACTAAATCAGGAAGGCTTCCCAGGGTAAGTTATCTTCATACTGAACTTTGTAAGAGAAATATAAATTCACAAGAGGAGTAAGGTTAGAGGATACTGCAGCAGAGCAAATCACATGAACAAAGAAAGGAAGACAGCCAATAAGGTACACTTTTTGGTGACGAACAGCATCAAAATGTATGGGCACAGGTGAAGAGTGAACCAAGAAAGGGATTTTCAGTTACAGTGCAGGGACATGTCAACCGTTAGAAATATTGAAATAATAAAGACACACAAAATGTAGTAGATTTGTATTTGAAGAGTTGGTACATTACATGCAAGTCTCTATATGCAAGTCAAATGTTCCTGTTCTTAAGTAAAAAGAGGAAAATGTTAGCAGTGGCAAGATAAGAATGTCACATCAAACCACCAGGCCTGGAGCAGAGGTTAATGTTATGTACAGGATCAAGATCAGAGACTATGAACATTTTTATGTGCATAAAATACAAGCTAGGACTTCCCTGGTGGTCCAGTGGGTAAGGACACCGCCTTGCAGTGCAAGGGGCGCCAGTTCGATCCCTGGCCTGGGAAGATCCCACGTGCTGCGGAGCCGCTGGACCGATGTGTCCAATTACCGAGCCGGGGCTCCGGAGCACATGTGCCCAGAGCCGGTGCTCTGTGACAACAGATGCCACCGTGATGGGAGGCCCACACAGGCCGAAGAACAAAGATGGATGAAACTAGACAAATGAAAGGCCAGTGGAAGTGGCCCACGTGCTCCCCTCCCTCCCCACCCCCGCCAAAATAAATAAATAAAAAAATAAAAATAAAAATAAAAAAATACAAGCTATTACCACTGAAATTGTTTGAGGGGCAGGGCACGCAGTTAACAGAAAAACTGAATACATCCTTCCCTTCAAGTCAGTGAACCATAGCCAGAATCTTAGCACCTGCACAGAGCAACAGAGCAGAATAATCTCATTTAAAATAAAAGGCTGCCTTTTCTCTAGAGGTTAAAACCACCTTATTAAGGACAAGATTCATCATTGGCCAGTGAGCTGAGAGGGTGGGCCATGGTGTCAATAGAAGAAAGAGCTTTTATGTCTGAAGTGAATTTTCTAAAAATCAGTTAAATCCTCTCAACAGCATGAAAAAGAACTGGAGAAACGGGAACAAATGACAGTCTATCTGGCAAACAAAGAGGAGAGTACCCAACTGTTTGAACAGGAATTGAACCTGGTGGCTCAGACAGTAAATAACCTGCCTGCCATGCAGGAGACCAGGTTTGATTCCTGGGGTGGGAAGATCCCCGGGGAGAAAGAAATGGTACCCCACTCTTGACTTGAAAATCCCATGGACAGAGGACCCTCGTGGGTTACAGTCCAAGGGATCACAAGTCGGACATGACTGAGCAACTAACACTTACTTACTTACACTTGAAACATTTATAAAATACATCAAAAGATATACTTCTAACTGAAATTCTCTGTGGGTTTTGATTCCTATAAATGGTCAGGGTCAAAAGTATAGCCTCTTTCTGATAACAGAATAGGGGGCGAAGGCTGATTCAGAGAAACCTCTGGTGTGTTCAGTCACTCTGTTGTGTCCAACTCTTTGCAACCCTATGGACTGTAGCCTACCAAGTTCCTTTGCCCACGGGATTTTCTAGGCAAGAACACTGGAGTGGATTGACATTTCCTTCTACTTCATGTTTAAATCCCTGAATTAATTCAGTTTTATTAATGAACAGAGTAGAATAAATATTTACATGTCATATCTTTGATGCATTTGCACGGTATGACCATCAAGTGTCAAAGTCCAAAGGCTCGAACTCATCCTCTTTAGCATTACCATTTTTCAGGTTCAGTTCATTTCTTAGAAGTGTACTTTTGTTCAACACATAGTCATGTGATTTTGTTACTCCTCTGCTTAACATCTTCCCCCAAATTTTCTCCCCATACTCAGAATACATTCCAAATCCCTGTAAGGTCTTATGCAATCTGTCCCTGGCTATGTTTAGATGCATCCTATGCCACATTTCCACTTATTCAATCCAGTCTTGTATCTCTTCCTTGAAAACACCAAATATTCCCTGCCTTAGTGTCATACAAACTGTTCTTCCCCACCATCTGACAAGCCCTCCCTCAAAGTATTCATCTAACAGATTTTTTCTAATTATTCTGGCGTCAGTTCAACTATCTCTTCCTGTGGTAGTCAGCTTCCAAAATTTCCCCTCAACCTTCAAAGGATCCCCACCTCCTGATCTTCATACCTTAATAGGAGTCTCCCCCTACCTTGCATCAGCATTAAACTGCATGACCAATGGCATAAAGGTGACATCATGAGACTTCCAAGGCTAATAAATACACTGCTGCTCTGATGTGCCATCTTGGACCACTTGTTCAGGGAAAAATCCATTAACATATCACAAAAACACTTGTACCCACCTATGGAAAGCTCTATGGGGGAAGGAATCGAGGCCTCCTGTCAACATTAGTGGGAATGAGTGATACTGGAAGATTCTCCAGCCGCAGTAAAATTTTCAGATGGCTGCCATTTCCTAAGAGACCCTGTGATACAACTCCATATTTAAATCATTACTGAACTCCTATACAACAAAAATCATGTGGTACAACACATGTTTTTAAGCTGTTAGATATGGGGTGATTTGTTAACAGGACTTCCCTGGTGGATCAAATGGTAAAGAATCAGAATGCAATGCAGGAAACTGCAGTTCCATCAGTGAGTGAGAAAGATCCCTTGGAGAATGAATGGCGACCAACTCCAGTATTCTTGCTGGAGAAGTCCATGGACAGAAGAGTCTGGTCCATGAGGTCACAAAGAGTTAGGCACAACTGAGTAACTAATATAACAATACAACAATTTGCTACACAGCAATAATAACTACTATGCTTTCTCATATACATCTCCTCTGACATATAATCTAAGACCCTGCATATTTGAAGATTCTGTCACATACTATGAAATTGTTCCATTTTATTTTCTCTCTCATACTTATCTCCTTAGCTTACCTTGTCCATTTTTATTTTGCTTAGTGTGTATCTCCTCACCACTTAAGTGTAAGCTTCTTGAAGGCAGAAATTTTGTCTGCTTTCATTAGTATTTATTCCCCAAACTGGGTCAACTAGAAAAGATGCTCAACAGATATCTGAATATCTGTGGACATTATTCTGCCCGAAAATATTCCCTGCCTTAGTGTCAACTGTTCTTCCACCATCTGACAAGCCCTCCCTCAAAGTATTCATCTAACAGATTTTTTCTAATTATTCTGGCGTCAGTTCAACTATCTCTTCCTGTGGTAGTCAGCTTCCAAAATTTCCCCTCAACCTTCAAAGGATCCCCACCTCCTGATCTTCATACCTTAATAGGAGTCTCCCCCTACCTTGCATCAGCATTAAACTGCATGACCAATGGCATAAAGGTGACATCATGAGACTTCCAAGGCTAATAAATACACTGCTGCTCTGATGTGCCATCTTGGACCACTTGTTCAGGGAAAAATCCATTAACATATCACAAAAACACTTGTACCCACCTATGGAAAGCTCTATGGGGGAAGGAATCGAGGCCTCCTGTCAACATTAGTGGGAATGAGTGATACTGGAAGATTCTCCAGCCGCAGTAAAATTTTCAGATGGCTGCCATTTCCTAAGAGACCCTGTGATACAACTCCATATTTAAATCATTACTGAACTCCTATACAACAAAAATCATGTGGTACAACACATGTTTTTAAGCTGTTAGATATGGGGTGATTTGTTAACAGGACTTCCCTGGTGGATCAAATGGTAAAGAATCAGAATGCAATGCAGGAAACTGCAGTTCCATCAGTGAGTGAGAAAGATCCCTTGGAGAATGAATGGCGACCAACTCCAGTATTCTTGCTGGAGAAGTCCATGGACAGAAGAGTCTGGTCCATGAGGTCACAAAGAGTTAGGCACAACTGAGTAACTAATATAACAATACAACAATTTGCTACACAGCAATAATAACTACTATGCTTTCTCATATACATCTCCTCTGACATATAATCTAAGACCCTGCATATTTGAAGATTCTGTCACATACTATGAAATTGTTCCATTTTATTTTCTCTCTCATACTTATCTCCTTAGCTTACCTTGTCCATTTTTATTTTGCTTAGTGTGTATCTCCTCACCACTTAAGTGTAAGCTTCTTGAAGGCAGAAATTTTGTCTGCTTTCATTAGTATTTATTCCCCAAACTGGGTCAACTAGAAAAGATGCTCAACAGATATCTGAATATCTGTGGAAAGAATAACAGCACTCTGAAAATTTGATTTCACTTCTCTGTCCAAGGCATAGAAGAAGTTATTGAGGGCTTCCCTGGTGGTCCAGTGGGTAAAGAGTCTGCCTTGCAGCGCAAGAAATACCAGTTCCATCCCTGGCCTGGGAAGATCCCAAGTGCTGGAGTGGCTGGAACCATGTGTCCAATTACAAGCCAGCACTCTGGAGCACGTGCACCCAAAGCCTGTACTCTACAGCAAGAGAGGCCATTGCAATGGGAGGCCCACACAGGCAGAAGAATAAAGATGGATGAAAATAAATAAAAACAAAAAATCAATAAAAGAGGCCAAAATTAAAAAAAAAAAAGTGAGTTGTTGAGTTGAATGCATCTCCCAATCTGTATGGTAGCTCAGATTTCATGCAAGAATGAGAAGTGCCTGCACTTGGCCAAGAAGAGAAATCAGGACACTCAGTAGTCCCTCAGGCAAAAGAAAGGGTAAAAAAACATTGGGATTTTGTTTTGCATGATAGCCCATATTTAGGGAAGATTTTAGGACAGAGACTATGGAGATATAGTAGAAATGTACAGGATATAGAGATGAGACTTATCTTTTAGCAACAACCAACTGGGGAAAATATTAGAGAACCAGAGTTAAGGTAGAAAGGATGATCACCAGAAAAGAAGGAAAAAGAAAAATATCATGAGGTGGAAAACAATTCAATTATTACATTGAAAAGGTGATCTTTTTTTTATTATCTTTAGACCATCTAAGAGATTTACATCCAAGTTTTTCAATTCTGTTTCAAAAAGCCAAGGTAAGGAAAACTGCTCTATATTCAGCCACTTTCTGTTAAATAAAACATTTTTAACAATTTTACCTAAGTATACAGTTTAAGACTTCACAAGCATATATTAGGTGTGGTATATACAATTCCATGACCAAAAATAGGAGCAAAAGATCCTCAAACATTCAGCATGCATGTACATACAAACAGCATGTACTTTCATGTATTTTTTTCCCAAAAATTTTTCAGTGGAGAAAATTAGATTCATTTCTTGGCTTCATTTATTCCCCAAACTGGGTCAACTAGAAAAGATGCTCAACAGATATCTGAATATCTGTGGAAAGAATAACAGCACTCTGAAAATTTGATTTCACTTCTCTGTCCAAGGCATAGAAGAAGTTATTGAGGGCTTCCCTGGTGGTCCAGTGGGTAAAGAGTCTGCCTTGCAGCGCAAGAAATACCAGTTCCATCCCTGGCCTGGGAAGATCCCAAGTGCTGGAGTGGCTGGAACCATGTGTCCAATTACAAGCCAGCACTCTGGAGCACGTGCACCCAAAGCCTGTACTCTACAGCAAGAGAGGCCATTGCAATGGGAGGCCCACACAGGCAGAAGAATAAAGATGGATGAAAATAAATAAAAACAAAAAATCAATAAAAGAGGCCAAAATTAAAAAAAAAAAAGTGAGTTGTTGAGTTGAATGCATCTCCCAATCTGTATGGTAGCTCAGATTTCATGCAAGAATGAGAAGTGCCTGCACTTGGCCAAGAAGAGAAATCAGGACACTCAGTAGTCCCTCAGGCAAAAGAAAGGGTAAAAAAACATTGGGATTTTGTTTTGCATGATAGCCCATATTTAGGGAAGATTTTAGGACAGAGACTATGGAGATATAGTAGAAATGTACAGGATATAGAGATGAGACTTATCTTTTAGCAACAACCAACTGGGGAAAATATTAGAGAACCAGAGTTAAGGTAGAAAGGATGATCACCAGAAAAGAAGGAAAAAGAAAAATATCATGAGGTGGAAAACAATTCAATTATTACATTGAAAAGGTGATCTTTTTTTTATTATCTTTAGACCATCTAAGAGATTTACATCCAAGTTTTTCAATTCTGTTTCAAAAAGCCAAGGTAAGGAAAACTGCTCTATATTCAGCCACTTTCTGTTAAATAAAACATTTTTAACAATTTTACCTAAGTATACAGTTTAAGACTTCACAAGCATATATTAGGTGTGGTATATACAATTCCATGACCAAAAATAGGAGCAAAAGATCCTCAAACATTCAGCATGCATGTACATACAAACAGCATGTACTTTCATGTATTTTTTTTTCCCAAAAAAATTTTTCAGTGGAGAAAATTAGATTCATTTCTTGGCTTCATTTCAGAAAACCCTTTCAGCCTCTCTGGTTTAAGTCCTGCCATCTGTACAAATCTATACAAAGCCACAGCTGCAGGAGGTGTCTGTTTAATCAGAGCTCTTACAAATGAAGCAGTATTATGCCCTCACATACTTGCAGTGCATTCTTGTGTGTGTGACTTCCGTAGTACTGCACTGGAAGCAGGATGGCATTCATGTATGCAGAAACACAAACTAGCCAATGTGCTGAACTGCAATTAAAACTTTAAGAGCAAATAAAATACAGTTCTCTTAAATTTGATGTGCAGAGTACTTTATGCAGTTAAGAGAGAAATTATATAGGAAGTTGAACTATCAGAAATTTGAATAAGCATACTAACCCTATACTTTCCACTAAGTGCTAGTAATAAAAGGAGTCCCAGTTGACAAATATAAAAAAGAATGAGTATTTCCCTCCTTTTCCTACATAAAAATAATTTCCCTATATTCAAAATTGTAAAGTTTATTTTTAGTTCCAAAACTACTTTAACTACTTTCTTTAACTACTAAATTCAGATAATCACAGTTGGAAAGGCTCTCATATTTTTTGATTTAATATATTTTCTGGATTTCTCCACTGCGAATGATATTTAGCACCCGCTGATTGCAGCTGTGAGTAAAGGAAATGTAGATCATTCTTACAACAAGGAAAAGGAGATAAGTGGGCTTCTGAGAGACCATGATGAGCGAGGAAGACAAGTTCCACTTAAAGGGCAGAAGAAGAGTGTCTGCTTGTGTAGAAAAACAAACAAACAAAAAAATCATACAAGAGTCACAAAGGGCTCCCAGAGAGACCTGGTTTGATTTGGAAAATGACTGAAGTGGCAAACACACTTGTCAGTGGGAGGTGTCATGACTGTCCCCAGCAGCCCTAGACAGAAAGTTCCAAACACATGGAGCACAGTCATTTTTCCACTTTATGAACAGTAACAGAAGCTGTCTCCTTCAATCAAAAGCCATGAGAGAAGCCCAGTGAACAGGGGTGTGAGAGGAGGAAGAAAAGGATAAAGACCTATTCATTCTCTATCCCGTGGGCTGGGGGTGGGCAAACCAGTGGCTCTCATCCCTTGTCTTGTGAAGAACAGACCTATACCACTTATCCCAGCCTTGTTTGTCCAGGGGGATCATCTGAGATATAATTTGGGGTAAGAGAAGGAACACCTTTTAATTCAAAACTTAGAAAGCCAAGAATTGTGCACTAAATGAATCCCACAGATAGCAAACGGAATGAGAGAATATTCTATTTAAAAAGTTCTCGGGTAAGAAGGAAAAGTGTTTGCCTTTTTTCCTCTCTCTTTTTAAATTTTCAATGATGAAAACATCAAGAAAGTAGAAATCGCACAGAAAGAAATTGACATTTCTAAAAGGCTATTACAATTTCACATAGCTAGATTCTAAATAACAAAAAATGTAAATTAAAAATGCAAAATCTTGTACACCGATGTAAAGATTATAAAAATAATGAAAATCTACTTGGTAATAGGGTGCACAATATGCACAAACCACTTTTTCCAGAGAAACATCAAATATGTATGTACTTATATACTTACATGTTAGCTCAGTTATTAATTTACTAATTCATTAATGTATTTATTAATTCAATAAGTACTTAAAGAGCTTGCAAGGTACAAAGATGAAACAGACTCAGAAGTTTATAATCTCTGATGAAAAGACTAAACGTACCTGTATCCACTAAACCAAGTTCACGTGATTGAAGTCTAATTTTGTGAAATTAGCCCATTTGTAACAGGAAAAGGAGATAAGTGGGCTTCTGAGAGACCATGATGAGCGAGGAAGACAAGTTCCACTTAAAGGGCAGAAGAAGAGTGTCTGCTTGTGTAGAAAAACAAACAAACAAAAAAATCATACAAGAGTCACAAAGGGCTCCCAGAGAGACCTGGTTTGATTTGGAAAATGACTGAAGTGGCAAACACACTTGTCAGTGGGAGGTGTCATGACTGTCCCCAGCAGCCCTAGACAGAAAGTTCCAAACACATGGAGCACAGTCATTTTTCCACTTTATGAACAGTAACAGAAGCTGTCTCCTTCAATCAAAAGCCATGAGAGAAGCCCAGTGAACAGGGGTGTGAGAGGAGGAAGAAAAGGATAAAGACCTATTCATTCTCTATCCCGTGGGCTGGGGGTGGGCAAACCAGTGGCTCTCATCCCTTGTCTTGTGAAGAACAGACCTATACCACTTATCCCAGCCTTGTTTGTCCAGGGGGATCATCTGAGATATAATTTGGGGTAAGAGAAGGAACACCTTTTAATTCAAAACTTAGAAAGCCAAGAATTGTGCACTAAATGAATCCCACAGATAGCAAACGGAATGAGAGAATATTCTATTTAAAAAGTTCTCGGGTAAGAAGGAAAAGTGTTTGCCTTTTTTCCTCTCTCTTTTTAAATTTTCAATGATGAAAACATCAAGAAAGTAGAAATCGCACAGAAAGAAATTGACATTTCTAAAAGGCTATTACAATTTCACATAGCTAGATTCTAAATAACAAAAAATGTAAATTAAAAATGCAAAATCTTGTACACCGATGTAAAGATTATAAAAATAATGAAAATCTACTTGGTAATAGGGTGCACAATATGCACAAACCACTTTTTCCAGAGAAACATCAAATATGTATGTACTTATATACTTACATGTTAGCTCAGTTATTAATTTACTAATTCATTAATGTATTTATTAATTCAATAAGTACTTAAAGAGCTTGCAAGGTACAAAGATGAAACAGACTCAGAAGTTTATAATCTCTGATGAAAAGACTAAACGTACCTGTATCCACTAAACCAAGTTCACGTGATTGAAGTCTAATTTTGTGAAATTAGCCCATTTGTAACAGGAATCATGCAAATTATTTATAAATTTTCATATTATATATTTTATTTTACATGATCATTTATTTATTACAATGTTATATTATCATTCATAATTACATTCTATGTAGAGAGTCCAGATCTATGTTTCTACTAAGGCAAATAGAGCCAAGATCTACAAATTTACAAAAATTTATAATATGGAAATTGTATTGAAGCATGCTTAATTCTATAAAACTAATTTTACACGACCAGAATCCTAACGTTAAAGAGGAAAAATCAAAGCCTGACTTGTTCTACGTTCCCCTTCACCATCAGAGACATGTTTAGTACCATCCATACAGTTCTTCAACAGCGGTTACTAGAGAAAAGCCACAATCACTTCATTGTGGTATTGTCAACAAACATGACAACACATACTAGAGCTCAGGGAGGACGACCCTGCCACTTGACTTTTCACCTCTAACCCTATTTTCCTATCTTCTATTCCTTTTCATCTCTTATCATAGGAACAGGGAGATCACGTTGGCATGCTAGTGGATATCAATAAGTGATAACTTGACAAAGTATCATAATGCCTATCATTTTTCCCTGTTAGGGTTATTATTAAGGATGCTACTAAAGTTATATATTAAGTTTAAAGTATCAAAAGGAAGACTTTGTTATTCTGGGAACTTGATAATGTGTGTATTTATCTACTCCCTCAAGTGCCAATTAAGCACAGTGTGCCCATAATGGGTTTGGTCTGGGGGAACATGTGATAATGTGTGCTTACACATGTAAATTAAAAATGAAAATCTCCCTGTAAAGATTATAAAAATAATGAAAATCTACTTGGTAATAGGGTGCACAATATGCACAAACCACTTTTTCCAGAGAAACATCAAATATGTATGTACTTATATACTTACATGTTAGCTCAGTTATTAATTTACTAATTCATTAATGTATTTATTAATTCAATAAGTACTTAAAGAGCTTGCAAGGTACAAAGATGAAACAGACTCAGAAGTTTATAATCTCTGATGAAAAGACTAAACGTACCTGTATCCACTAAACCAAGTTCACGTGATTGAAGTCTAATTTTGTGAAATTAGCCCATTTGTAACAGGAATCATGCAAATTATTTATAAATTTTCATATTATATATTTTATTTTACATGATCATTTATTTATTACAATGTTATATTATCATTCATAATTACATTCTATGTAGAGAGTCCAGATCTATGTTTCTACTAAGGCAAATAGAGCCAAGATCTACAAATTTACAAAAATTTATAATATGGAAATTGTATTGAAGCATGCTTAATTCTATAAAACTAATTTTACACGACCAGAATCCTAACGTTAAAGAGGAAAAATCAAAGCCTGACTTGTTCTACGTTCCCCTTCACCATCAGAGACATGTTTAGTACCATCCATACAGTTCTTCAACAGCGGTTACTAGAGAAAAGCCACAATCACTTCATTGTGGTATTGTCAACAAACATGACAACACATACTAGAGCTCAGGGAGGACGACCCTGCCACTTGACTTTTCACCTCTAACCCTATTTTCCTATCTTCTATTCCTTTTCATCTCTTATCATAGGAACAGGGAGATCACGTTGGCATGCTAGTGGATATCAATAAGTGATAACTTGACAAAGTATCATAATGCCTATCATTTTTCCCTGTTAGGGTTATTATTAAGGATGCTACTAAAGTTATATATTAAGTTTAAAGTATCAAAAGGAAGACTTTGTTATTCTGGGAACTTGATAATGTGTGCTATTTATCTACTCCCTCAAGTGCCAATTAAGCACAGTGTGCCCATAATGGGTTTGGCAACTCTTGGGGGAGAGGATGAATTCTAAAAAGCATGTGAAGTTTCTTCATCTTTTTAATGTTTATGCCTGGAGCAAAGTCTGCTTTACTCTTCCCAAGAGACATATCCAACAAACATAATGAAACATATTTTCTAGGCTAACCAATGTTCCTCTTATAGCCAACACACTATTCCCTGGGATTCTCTTCCCTGAGTCACCCTTTGTGTTTCAACTGACAACATAGGGATATGCCACCTCTTATCTTTGAGCAATTCTTTAAGAATAACATATGCCCATGGCTACAATCCATGTATTTCTTCATTTATTACCAATGGTTTTTGTACAATGTTCATTTCCCAGAGTTGTGAACAAACCCTCTCCCTTGTCCATTCTTCACCCAAGCTCCAGGTTGCTCCTGCGACTCAGGGCACTCTCACTGAGACAGGGATATGTCAACCAGAGATGCTCCTGGATTTACTATGCCTGGGGTTTGACTTCTAAAGCCTCCCAGTGGATTTCAGAAGGATGAATGTCTACTACACAGAAAGCCTGCTTTATGTCAGGACCATCAGCACTGAGAATTCTGTTTTTATTTGGGATGGAACTGAGTGGCTTTACAGAGTGAGACTTAAGAGGTTCTGATTATTCTTTTGAAGGAGACATATGTGTAGTACAAATATCCTGTTCTCTTCCCATCACTTACACTTACCTAGTAAAGTACTGGTGAAAGAGCTCACTAGGTCCCTCAGACATTTACTTTGGTTCTTCCTGGCGATTCATTGTGGTATTGTCAACAAACATGACAACACATACTAGAGCTCAGGAGGACGACCCTGCCACTTGACTTTTCACCTCTAACCCTATTTTCCTATCTTCTATTCCTTTTCATCTCTTATCATAGGAACAGGGAGATCACGTTGGCATGCTAGTGGATATCAATAAGTGATAACTTGACAAAGTATCATAATGCCTATCATTTTCCCTGTTAGGGTTATTATTAAGGATGCTACTAAAGTTATATATTAAGTTTAAAGTATCAAAAGGAAGACTTTGTTATTCTGGGAACTTGATAATGTGTGCTATTTATCTACTCCCTCAAGTGCCAATTAAGCACAGTGTGCCCATAATGGGTTTGGCAACTCTTGGGGGAGAGGATGAATTCTAAAAAGCATGTGAAGTTTCTTCATCTTTTTAATGTTTATGCCTGGAGCAAAGTCTGCTTTACTCTTCCCAAGAGACATATCCAACAAACATAATGAAACATATTTTCTAGGCTAACCAATGTTCCTCTTATAGCCAACACACTATTCCCTGGGATTCTCTTCCCTGAGTCACCCTTTGTGTTTCAACTGACAACATAGGGATATGCCACCTCTTATCTTTGAGCAATTCTTTAAGAATAACATATGCCCATGGCTACAATCCATGTATTTCTTCATTTATTACCAATGGTTTTTGTACAATGTTCATTTCCCAGAGTTGTGAACAAACCCTCTCCCTTGTCCATTCTTCACCCAAGCTCCAGGTTGCTCCTGCGACTCAGGGCACTCTCACTGAGACAGGGATATGTCAACCAGAGATGCTCCTGGATTTACTATGCCTGGGGTTTGACTTCTAAAGCCTCCCAGTGGATTTCAGAAGGATGAATGTCTACTACACAGAAAGCCTGCTTTATGTCAGGACCATCAGCACTGAGAATTCTGTTTTTATTTGGGATGGAACTGAGTGGCTTTACAGAGTGAGACTTAAGAGGTTCTGATTATTCTTTTGAAGGAGACATATGTGTAGTACAAATATCCTGTTCTCTTCCCATCACTTACACTTACCTAGTAAAGTACTGGTGAAAGAGCTCACTAGGTCCCTCAGACATTTACTGTGATGGTTAAATGACACTGTGAGCACCCTGGATTCAATCCCTGGGTCGAGAAGATTCCCTGGAGAAAGGAATGGCAATCCACTCCTGTATTCTTACCTGGAGAATCCCATGGACAGAGGAGCCTGGCAGGCTACAGTCCATGGGATCCCAAAGAGTTGGACATGACAAAGCAACTAACACAACAACAACAAGTAATAAAGTACTTATTTTCAAAGAAACACAATTCTTAAATGAACAAGTAAAAGATTATTAGCCACCAAAAAAAAGGAACTCTCTAATTTGGGGTGCATAAATTCTTTAAGTATGACATCAAAGGCCTAAACTATTTAGGATGAACCATTTGTAACTGCTGCATTATTTTAAACTATGTTTGATATACAGAAACAGCATATGATTCAACTTCATATGAAGAAGTAGATTTGACCAAAAATAAGAACCTGGAAACATATATGACAAGAGGGCAATGATTACATACTAACATACACATATACGACACATATAGAAATCTTATTTATCAATAAGAAAAATCAAGACTCAAAAGAAAAATGGGTAAGAGAAAAAGAAGAAGCAATGCACAAAAGAAATGTCGGTGACCAACAAGTACATCAAAAGACAGTTCATCTCAACAGTAATCAAAGAAATGCAAGTTAAAACAATAAAATCTGTGACAACAAAGGCCACCACGATGGGAGGCCCACACAGGCCAAAGAACAAAGATGGATGAAATTAGATAAATGAAAAACCAATAGAAGTGACCCACCCGTCCTCCTCCCTCCCCCCACCCCTGGCAAAAAATAAATAAATAAATAAATAAATAACATGCTGCTTTTTGGATAAAAGATTGGCAGAGATTACTTATTTCTTGATTTCTCTCCTCACTTAACTTATCATTCTTAGGCACAAGACACACCCAATGACACTTTCTGCTCATTAAATTCTTCTAGTTCTTCTGAATTGCTGAATACCCCATAGTGGAAATGAAAGGAAGTAACTTTGTTTCTTTAACTGATTGTCCTTTACCACAAATATTTCCTTTGGACCAGCTCAAAATGTTCACACAGGCAGAGGAGGGCAGCCCCTTCCTGTGAAAGTATCAACAGCTGGAATGATACCCACTGTGTGAAAAATATACTATGAAAAAAAAAAAAAGAAAACAAATACGGACAGTTATACAACAGAGCTCAAAGGTATGTCGGTTTACTGAGATTCACCAAGGCAATATCGGGTGTAGTTCAATATTTGTCCATCTGGAACTTTTAAAAAATATTTATAAAAGAAAAACAAAATCTAGACTTAAAAGGAAAACTTGATCTAACTGAATAAAAAGTAAAACTGTACCTTTTTGCTAAGCACATGTGTTGGTAACTGAGGTCCCAGAAGGGTGTCAAGCCTCTGAGGAGGTCTAGTATGGTAAGGGGAACTGATACAGACTCTGTAACAACCTAGGAATAGCAATGGCAGGAACATTTGGAAGTAATGACCCCCCTGGTGCTCAGAAAACAATCTCTGAGAAAGGAATCTGTGATGGAACTCAAGGTAGACAAGAAGACGTGGTTGCAGGAGCAATGCTGATTCATACTTCGTCAAATGTACCAGTAACCAGCATGGACAGAAATGACCCCAAGTTCTTAACACTGGGATGTGTAGGAAGAAATAAACAATGGAGTTAAATAAGGCTTTAACATCAGGTTTGCTTTAAGAGGCAGATGCAGGGCATTCAGTATTCCAGCTCCAGTTCAGTTCTGCAAAAGCCTTTGTGCAGATCCCTAAAGGCACTGAATTTTATTTCCCCTAAGTATATGGTATTTTTACAACCTGAAATGCAACCCTCCACCCTCCCCTCACACAAATACACAAACACATAAAAGGCTGGTTCCTTTCCTTCTTCCAATCTCAGCTTAAATGGTACACTTTCTAGGAGGAGTCCCCTGACTACCGTATTTTATTATCCTCTATTTCAAAAGTCTGTTTGCTTCCTTTGAACCATGTAGTATTCACACGTTTATGCTTCTCTGCTCCCCATCTAGATGATGAGCTTCACGCAGGCAATGCATCCCCGAGTGAATACCCCATAGTGGAAATGAAAGGAAGTAACTTTGTTTCTTTAACTGATTGTCCTTTACCACAAATATTTCCTTTGGACCAGCTCAAAATGTTCACACAGGCAGAGGAGGGCAGCCCCTTCCTGTGAAAGTATCAACAGCTGGAATGATACCCACTGTGTGAAAAATATACTATGAAAAAAAAAAAAAGAAAACAAATACGGACAGTTATACAACAGAGCTCAAAGGTATGTCGGTTTACTGAGATTCACCAAGGCAATATCGGGTGTAGTTCAATATTTGTCCATCTGGAACTTTTAAAAAATATTTATAAAAGAAAAACAAAATCTAGACTTAAAAGGAAAACTTGATCTAACTGAATAAAAAGTAAAACTGTACCTTTTTGCTAAGCACATGTGTTGGTAACTGAGGTCCCAGAAGGGTGTCAAGCCTCTGAGGAGGTCTAGTATGGTAAGGGGAACTGATACAGACTCTGTAACAACCTAGGAATAGCAATGGCAGGAACATTTGGAAGTAATGACCCCCCTGGTGCTCAGAAAACAATCTCTGAGAAAGGAATCTGTGATGGAACTCAAGGTAGACAAGAAGACGTGGTTGCAGGAGCAATGCTGATTCATACTTCGTCAAATGTACCAGTAACCAGCATGGACAGAAATGACCCCAAGTTCTTAACACTGGGATGTGTAGGAAGAAATAAACAATGGAGTTAAATAAGGCTTTAACATCAGGTTTGCTTTAAGAGGCAGATGCAGGGCATTCAGTATTCCAGCTCCAGTTCAGTTCTGCAAAAGCCTTTGTGCAGATCCCTAAAGGCACTGAATTTTATTTCCCCTAAGTATATGGTATTTTTACAACCTGAAATGCAACCCTCCACCCTCCCCTCACACAAATACACAAACACATAAAAGGCTGGTTCCTTTCCTTCTTCCAATCTCAGCTTAAATGGTACACTTTCTAGGAGGAGTCCCCTGACTACCGTATTTTATTATCCTCTATTTCAAAAGTCTGTTTGCTTCCTTTGAACCATGTAGTATTCACACGTTTATGCTTCTCTGCTCCCCATCTAGATGATGAGCTTCACGCAGGCAAGGAGCATGTATGGTCTTACCACCGTGGACCCAGCACCGGACACAGTGCCTACTGTAGGATTTGTTCTCAGTACAGATCTCCTGAAATGATCCGTGACTACACTGGAGGAAGAAGTACCACCACAGACAAAAATCTGGACCCCCAAATAAACTGAGAGGCATATCAACATGACAAAGACCTATCTGAGCTTGCTGCAGCCTTGCCAGGTTAAACTATATCATAGCAGAAGATAAGAAGGCGGTACCAACTCGGCTCACAAGGGACAGAAGAGAGCTAAACTTCAGCAGGGAAAGTGACAACCTGAATGAACTTTCAAAAGAAAACAAAAGCACTGAGACACTTGGGCTTCCCTGGTGGTCCAGTGGGTAAGGACACCGCCTTGTGGTGCAAAGGGCGCTGGTTCGATCCCTGGCCTGGGAAGATCCCACGTGCCGCGGAGCGGCTGGACCGATGTGTCCAATTACCGAGCTGGAGCTCTAGAGCGCATGCGCCCAGAGCCAGTGCTCTGCGACAACAGACGCCACTGCAATGGGAGGCCCACACGGGCCAAAGAACAAAGATGGATGAAACTAGACAAATGAAAGACCAGTGGAAGTGGCCTGCCCACCCCCCACCCTCCCCACCCCCACCAAAATAAATAAATAAATGTTTAAAAGAAAAAGAAAACAAAAGCACTGAGACACTTAAGGGGACCCAAGCTTGTTCCTAATCCCTTATTTACAAAACACTCCCCTCCATCTAGCATGCTATCCAATTTATCTATTTTATTTTCTAGAATAAAGCTTCAATGGAAAGCATTTCTCCACTGCTGTCTCCCTACATAGACAACTGGAATGTAGAATGTACCCAAATATTTAATGACTGCATGAATTCTATCGGTAGGAGTTTAAAGAAAATCCTTTTTAATTACTACTTTTACTGTTATGTACATCTCTTTATACTTTGATAAGCTGGGGAAGTGTACCTTCCATAAATTTTAGAAGTTGTTTAATCTCTGAGCCATCATATTCCTTATTTTTTTTATTATTAAGGCTATTAAAAAAGACAGGAGAAAAGCAAATTTAAGTGTACATGAACATTTTCTACAATAGTGAGGTATGTCTAAATGTGAAAGGGTAATTATATGGAGGTTCACTCACCCCAAGGGGCTGAGAGTATGGTTTTATTTTTAAAACAAGAGGTATGCCAAAGCACTACAAAGCCTGTGCATATTTGTGTTTGAAGCTTCAAGAAGAGTTGTGATTTTCAGAAGTCTGTTGTTTGGAAACATCTGTTAGTACCATCTGTACAGGAATTCAAAATCAAAAATAGCAGCCTGCTCTTTCTTGTTTGAGGCTCACTTGCAGGAGAACTTAAAACCAACGGGGGAAGAAAAAAACATTGGATAGGAGTTCTTATCTAAGGAATATTAACAGCCCCACCATTTGCTTAAGCTTAGAGTATAATGGGATTCTAAATGCGGCCTATGTGACCTGACAACTTTAGGTCAATTTCAGGTTTTGTTATTCAAGGAGGCTTTGTGGTGTTTTAAATGACCAGCACTGCCAGCTAGGTGATCTACTCCCTTTCCTCGGGGCACTGCCAGAAGGGAGCTCTCCCACCCCACTGACCCAGACCGTTACTTTGTAGTCTCACTTTCAGGCCACCTTTCCTCTCCTCTGGTGTTTCCAAAGCTTCCACTTCTGACCCCTCCACTTATAGCAAGAATCCCTTCCTTAGAAAGGTTGCTATCTACTCTTATATTTTTTAAATTTAATTTTTATTGAGGTACCACTGGTTTATGACATACTATAGAAATATGTATACATCACAGACTGTGCACCACCAAAGATTTAGTTTTCATTTGAAAATAAACAATTGATTCCCTTTACTCATTCTGTCACCACACAATTGATCCCCTTTATCCACTGCCCTCACCGACCCTACCCCTTTCCTTCTGGCCTGTTCTCTGTGAATATCTGTTTGCTTTTGTTTCCTTTGTTCACTTTTTTTATTTGTTTGTTTCTTTACATTCCACATGTGAATGAAACCATACAATATTTGTCTTTCTCTGTCTGATCTACTTCACTTAGCATAATACCCTTGAGGTTCACCCATATTGTCACAAAAGGCAAGGTTTCATTTTTTTTTGACTTATTTTACTTTTTTTTTCTTTTTTTTTTTACAGTATTAATTTTTTTTATTATTCTTTATTTTAAAAATTTTACAGAGTTTTGTTGTTCACCAACATGTATGTTCCCAGATCATTCATATTTTTTATGGCTGTCTATTCCATTTTTAACTACCATCACCATTCAGAAGTTTAACATTCCAAACTGAGTGTACTTTCTAACACACCAGTGTCTATGTGAACACAGCTACTGTCTTCTGAAGTTCTGTTTTATAACCCAACTTATGCATTAATCTGTCACATGCTTCAGTGGGTTCCTCGCCGTCTTCTGACAAAGAGGTACTGTATCATGAAGCCAGCCTGCCTGCGCATGAGCCCTGGTCTGCGATCTAGGCTCACTTGCAGGAGAACTTAAAACCAACGGGGAAAAAAAAACTTTTTCTAAATTAACAGCCCCACCATTTGCTTAAGCTTAGAGTATAATGGGATTCTAAATGCGGCCTATGTGACCTGACAACTTTAGGTCAATTTCAGGTTTTGTTATTCAAGGAGGCTTTGTGGTGTTTTAAATGACCAGCACTGCCAGCTAGGTGATCTACTCCCTTTCCTCGGGGCACTGCCAGAAGGGAGCTCTCCCACCCCACTGACCCAGACCGTTACTTTGTAGTCTCACTTTCAGGCCACCTTTCCTCTCCTCTGGTGTTTCCAAAGCTTCCACTTCTGACCCCTCCACTTATAGCAAGAATCCCTTCCTTAGAAAGGTTGCTATCTACTCTTATATTTTTTAAATTTAATTTTTATTGAGGTACCACTGGTTTATGACATACTATAGAAATATGTATACATCACAGACTGTGCACCACCAAAGATTTAGTTTTCATTTGAAAATAAACAATTGATTCCCTTTACTCATTCTGTCACCACACAATTGATCCCCTTTATCCACTGCCCTCACCGACCCTACCCCTTTCCTTCTGGCCTGTTCTCTGTGAATATCTGTTTGCTTTTGTTTCCTTTGTTCACTTTTTTTATTTGTTTGTTTCTTTACATTCCACATGTGAATGAAACCATACAATATTTGTCTTTCTCTGTCTGATCTACTTCACTTAGCATAATACCCTTGAGGTTCACCCATATTGTCACAAAAGGCAAGGTTTCATTTTTTTTTGACTTATTTTACTTTTTTTTTCTTTTTTTTTTTACAGTATTAATTTTTTTTATTATTCTTTATTTTAAAAATTTTACAGAGTTTTGTTGTTCACCAACATGTATGTTCCCAGATCATTCATATTTTTTATGGCTGTCTATTCCATTTTTAACTACCATCACCATTCAGAAGTTTAACATTCCAAACTGAGTGTACTTTCTAACACACCAGTGTCTATGTGAACACAGCTACTGTCTTCTGAAGTTCTGTTTTATAACCCAACTTATGCATTAATCTGTCACATGCTTCAGTGGGTTCCTCGCCGTCTTCTGACAAAGAGGTACTGTATCATGAAGCCAGCCTGCCTGCGCATGAGCCCTGGTCTGCGATCTACTAGCTAAATGACCCTGGACAATTTCTTCAGCTTTTGTGGTCCTTTGTTTTCTCATCTGCCGCACCCCAGCCTCAATGTGTTGTGGTAAGGATAAAAGGGAAACAATACCTGGGAAGCATCAGCACCACAATAATGCACAGGTCAGTGCCTGATACATTATCTTAATAAAACCAAACACAATGGCTGTGACCTTAGATTTTAAATTGAAATACATTATCTTTGCAAAAATAAAATCAGTCTTTATTTCTGGATAAAAATAGCTAGTGCTTCCCAGTCCTAATGAGGTGGATGAATCTAGAACCTATTATACAAAGTGAAGTAAGTCAAAAAGAAAAGGACAAACACAGTATACTATTGCATATATATGGAATCTAGTAAGATGGTATCAATAAATGCACACACAGAACAGCAATGGAGAAACAGACTCAGAGAACAGACCTATGGTCATTGTGGGGAGGAAAGATCAGGCGAGAGGTATGGAAAGAGCAACAAGGAAACCTACACTATCATATGTAATAGAGATTACCACTGTGATTAAGACTAAAGGGACCTACATGCAGACTGGGAAGGGAGAAAAGGGAGGGAAGGGAGAAAAGGGAGGGAGGGCTCAGGGAAGAGGGGTTAGGGATATACCTATGACTGGGAATTATGTACACCTATAAACAAGAAAACTCTGTAAAAACGTATAACAATAACTTTGTTGTATACCTGAAACTAATGCAACATTGTAAAACAAATATACCCCAATTAAAAAAAAAAAAAGCAGGAAACAAAACAAAAAGATTTTTAAAAAGCTAGTGATTCAGGTTAAAAGTCCAGAGTTTTTAATAATTCAGGTAGCTTGCCTCAATGTTTATGAAGATTGAGAAGTCCAATTTAAGTTTTTCTTTAAAATCAGCCAACCGTTATGTGTGAAGAAAACATGGAGAACACAACTCCTGATCTGTCTAATGGGAAAGTAGTTTGAACAAGATGTCCTTACAAGTTCTTTTTTAGCTCTTATCTCTCTGAATCTGATTTCAATAAACTCTGTACTGCTATATTAGTTTATGATCCTTTTGAGTGGTGAGACTACATATTTTGGGCGATAAAGAAGCACGTTATATGTTTAAAACCCATTCACAAATTCAGCTATTTGAAACAGGTAACTCACCTATAAATCATTACCTAGGAGCTTTTTAGTATAGAAAATTTTGTGACTTAGTGACTTTACTTAGAACTCTAATTTTCAAAAAAGAGATTATAATGGAATACAAACCACAAAGGTACACTCCTTTAATTCAAAGAAAGTCAAAAATTGAGTACTTTTTTTCAAAGAATGTGCTTTGTAATGCCCTAGTTTTGCATAAAAGTGTCTTTCACTAATGTTTTTGCACTTTACTACTAAATCAATCTTATTCTATCAACACTTGGCAGGTTCCGGCTCCCACCGTGCAAATCTTCAAGCCAATTGCATATATATGGAATCTAGTAAGATGGTATCAATAAATGCACACACAGAACAGCAATGGAGAAACAGACTCAGAGAACAGACCTATGGTCATTGTGGGGAGGAAAGATCAGGCGAGAGGTATGGAAAGAGCAACAAGGAAACCTACACTATCATATGTAATAGAGATTACCACTGTGATTAAGACTAAAGGGACCTACATGCAGACTGGGAAGGGAGAAAAGGGAGGGAAGGGAGAAAAGGGAGGGAGGGCTCAGGGAAGAGGGGTTAGGGATATACCTATGACTGGGAATTATGTACACCTATAAACAAGAAAACTCTGTAAAAACGTATAACAATAACTTTGTTGTATACCTGAAACTAATGCAACATTGTAAAACAAATATACCCCAATTAAAAAAAAAAAAAGCAGGAAACAAAACAAAAAGATTTTTAAAAAGCTAGTGATTCAGGTTAAAAGTCCAGAGTTTTTAATAATTCAGGTAGCTTGCCTCAATGTTTATGAAGATTGAGAAGTCCAATTTAAGTTTTTCTTTAAAATCAGCCAACCGTTATGTGTGAAGAAAACATGGAGAACACAACTCCTGATCTGTCTAATGGGAAAGTAGTTTGAACAAGATGTCCTTACAAGTTCTTTTTCAGCTCTTATCTCTCTGAATCTGATTTCAATAAACTCTGTACTGCTATATTAGTTTATGATCCTTTTGAGTGGTGAGACTACATATTTTGGGCGATAAAGAAGCACGTTATATGTTTAAAACCCATTCACAAATTCAGCTATTTGAAACAGGTAACTCACCTATAAATCATTACCTAGGAGCTTTTTAGTATAGAAAATTTTGTGACTTAGTGACTTTACTTAGAACTCTAATTTTCAAAAAAGAGATTATAATGGAATACAAACCACAAAGGTACACTCCCTTTAATTCAAAGAAAGTCAAAAATTGAGTACTTTTTTTTCAAAGAATGTGCTTTGTAATGCCCTAGTTTTGCATAAAAGTGTCTTTCACTAATGTTTTTGCACTTTACTACTAAATCAATCTTATTCTATCAACACTTGGCAGGTTCCGGCTCCCACCGTGCAAATCTTCAAGCCAATTTGGAAATTCCAACATTTCTGATGATGAGACGCGTCCATTTCTAGAGTTACCAACAGGTAAGCAAAGCTGAATATGCTAGTCACTAAAATACTCTCCTCAGGTCAATGAAGGCAAAGTTATTTACTAAACTTTACTAACTTTGTACTTTATCATACTCAAATGTAAGATTTCACAGGTTAAAGACTAATTTGTTATACATATACAATACATACAGTTCTGAACTCAGCTAGGAAATAGAATAATCACTCTGAGAAATGCTACTAAGCCTGAATTAACTAATTCTAAGAAAGAAAGAACTATCAAGGCTAAATTTTATATTCACTTAAACCATATAATTTTATCCCAACTTTTAAAAAGCTATAGTCCTCAAATATATAAAAATATACATTTTCCATAATTTCCATTTTATTTAAGAGGAACAAACACAGGAGTCAGTAAATCCAGATGTGGATCGGCCATGAATTTCATGCAGTTTAGGTGATAAGAGAACACATTCTATGTGTGCCTACATGTTTGCTTGTAAAAATTAAATATTTTTCTTTTCTCTGAAAGGAGCTCCTAAATTGTATAAGGCCCACAATTATGCCCCACTAAGTCCATAACCAATCCTGCCTGAGTATGCATCATTTATCGGAGAGCTAGTAATCCTATTTTTTCAAACTTGCTGTTCAAATTACCTGCAAACTTAACCATCATCCACTAGAGGGCCCTCACTACATGATGTAAAGAGAAGCTCTGTGCCTCTTGTCTTTCTATTCTTTTCTTTGTAACCAGACAAGCAAGGAAACACTGAGCTAACAGTATAATTCTGAGTTGAAAAGTACCTATTAGCTCGTATTGCTGCCATCAAGAGACTGACGCGGCAGAAATGTCTTGCTCTGTTTCACAGCTGCCAACCCTGTCCTTGGCCAACTCAGAGTGAAGCAGGGCCCAGCATGCCCTCAAGTTTCAAAGGATATAGCAAACCACAAAGGTACACTCCCTTTAATTCAAAGAAAGTCAAAAATTGAGTACTTTTTTTTCAAAGAATGTGCTTTGTAATGCCCTAGTTTTGCATAAAAGTGTCTTTCACTAATGTTTTTGCACTTTACTACTAAATCAATCTTATTCTATCAACACTTGGCAGGTTCCGGCTCCCACCGTGCAAATCTTCAAGCCAATTTGGAAATTCCAACATTTCTGATGATGAGACGCGTCCATTTCTAGAGTTACCAACAGGTAAGCAAAGCTGAATATGCTAGTCACTAAAATACTCTCCTCAGGTCAATGAAGGCAAAGTTATTTACTAAACTTTACTAACTTTGTACTTTATCATACTCAAATGTAAGATTTCACAGGTTAAAGACTAATTTGTTATACATATACAATACATACAGTTCTGAACTCAGCTAGGAAATAGAATAATCACTCTGAGAAATGCTACTAAGCCTGAATTAACTAATTCTAAGAAAGAAAGAACTATCAAGGCTAAATTTTATATTCACTTAAACCATATAATTTTATCCCAACTTTTAAAAAGCTATAGTCCTCAAATATATAAAAATATACATTTTCCATAATTTCCATTTTATTTAAGAGGAACAAACACAGGAGTCAGTAAATCCAGATGTGGATCGGCCATGAATTTCATGCAGTTTAGGTGATAAGAGAACACATTCTATGTGTGCCTACATGTTTGCTTGTAAAAATTAAATATTTTTCTTTTCTCTGAAAGGAGCTCCTAAATTGTATAAGGCCCACAATTATGCCCCACTAAGTCCATAACCAATCCTGCCTGAGTATGCATCATTTATCGGAGAGCTAGTAATCCTATTTTTTCAAACTTGCTGTTCAAATTACCTGCAAACTTAACCATCATCCACTAGAGGGCCCTCACTACATGATGTAAAGAGAAGCTCTGTGCCTCTTGTCTTTCTATTCTTTTCTTTGTAACCAGACAAGCAAGGAAACACTGAGCTAACAGTATAATTCTGAGTTGAAAAGTACCTATTAGCTCGTATTGCTGCCATCAAGAGACTGACGCGGCAGAAATGTCTTGCTCTGTTTCACAGCTGCCAACCCTGTCCTTGGCCAACTCAGAGTGAAGCAGGGCCCAGCATGCCCTCAAGTTTGACAAAGTTGAATGAAAGGCCATTTCATCCCAGGGCTACTCAGTCAAAATCAAATAATGCCAATGCTGTTTGGTCCAAGCCTCTCAAGTGCTCAGACATCATACAAGGCTTTCTCTGCTGAGAACATAGGCCAATATCACCACTTTCTATGCATGTTTAACTTGCCCCTGCTGCTTTCTGGAGCCTAACTTCCCAGCTGGGGTTTGTACCAAATTTCAAAATCAAGTCTCAAGGAGCAATGCCAACTAGACTGCCTTTGACAGTCACCCTGCAGGTGCAAATTAACCCATTATTTCAGCAGTTATACATCCATTTTACAAAGCAGAAAATTTATAATGCCACAGCATGAAATTATTCATACTTACTTGCAACTTTCCTTCAAATAGCTATTTCTTCCAATAGCAACAGCCACGTGACTTGCAGGGAAGACTAGCCCTATGTCAACATTTCTGGTGACCTGTGAACCACCGGCTCAATGGCCACATATTTATGAGAAAGTCTAATATATGTCTGTGCTTAGTTGTGTCCAACTCTAAAACCCATGGACTACAGTCCATCACGCTTCTCAGTGCACGGAATTTTCTAGGCAACACTACTGGAGTGTGTTGCCATTTTCTTCAGGAAAAGTTTAATAATGTTCCTAATAATGTCCCCAAAGACCCTAAAATGGCTTCTCTGGTGGCTTAGACAGTAAAGAATCTGCCTGCAATGCAGGAGACTCAGGTTCAATCCCTGGATCGGGAAGATTCAAAAGGTGACCTTTCACATATTTTTTTTTTTTAATTGTATAAGGCCCACAATTATGCCCCACTAAGTCCATAACCAATCCTGCCTGAGTATGCATCATTTATCGGAGAGCTAGTAATCCTATTTTTTCAAACTTGCTGTTCAAATTACCTGCAAACTTAACCATCATCCACTAGAGGGCCCTCACTACATGATGTAAAGAGAAGCTCTGTGCCTCTTGTCTTTCTATTCTTTTCTTTGTAACCAGACAAGCAAGGAAACACTGAGCTAACAGTATAATTCTGAGTTGAAAAGTACCTATTAGCTCGTATTGCTGCCATCAAGAGACTGACGCGGCAGAAATGTCTTGCTCTGTTTCACAGCTGCCAACCCTGTCCTTGGCCAACTCAGAGTGAAGCAGGGCCCAGCATGCCCTCAAGTTTGACAAAGTTGAATGAAAGGCCATTTCATCCCAGGGCTACTCAGTCAAAATCAAATAATGCCAATGCTGTTTGGTCCAAGCCTCTCAAGTGCTCAGACATCATACAAGGCTTTCTCTGCTGAGAACATAGGCCAATATCACCACTTTCTATGCATGTTTAACTTGCCCCTGCTGCTTTCTGGAGCCTAACTTCCCAGCTGGGGTTTGTACCAAATTTCAAAATCAAGTCTCAAGGAGCAATGCCAACTAGACTGCCTTTGACAGTCACCCTGCAGGTGCAAATTAACCCATTATTTCAGCAGTTATACATCCATTTTACAAAGCAGAAAATTTATAATGCCACAGCATGAAATTATTCATACTTACTTGCAACTTTCCTTCAAATAGCTATTTCTTCCAATAGCAAAAGCCACGTGACTTTCAGGGAAGACTAGCCCTATGTCAACATTTCTGGTGACCTGTGAACCACCGGCTCAATGGCCACATATTTATGAGAAAGTCTAATATATGTCTGTGCTTAGTTGTGTCCAACTCTAAAACCCATGGACTACAGTCCATCACGCTTCTCAGTGCACGGAATTTTCTAGGCAACACTACTGGAGTGAGTTGCCATTTTCTTCTCCAGGAAAAGTTTAATAATGTTCCCTAATAATGTCCCCAAAGACCCTAAAATGGCTTCTCTGGTGGCTTAGACAGTAAAGAATCTGCCTGCAATGCAGGAGACTCAGGTTCAATCCCTGGATCGGGAAGATCCTCTGGAGCAGGAAATGGCAACCCACTCTAATATTTTTGCCAAAAAAAAATCCCATAGACAGAGAAGCCATGGTGTCACAAAGAGCTGGACACAACTGAGCACACATCCTAAGAGATCCTAAGAAATCCCCTTTCATAAGCTCCATCCTAAGAGATCCTAAGAATCCCCTTTCATAAGCTCCTCCTACAGGTAGGAACGTGAGGTAACCATTGAAATGTTGTGTCATCAGATTAAGGACAGTTTTATAGCTTCATAATCAACTTGTTGATAAATCATGATTAACAGTTCAGGAAACTCATATTAGACAACAGTAATTCAAACTAAGCTAAGCCAAGGGAGGACAAGCAATTTATTCAGATTTGCAATCTGTTCACCGCAAGAAGCCAGAATCTTGCTGTGATCTGCCCTTCATGTGCAAAGCTCACTTTGCAGAATCTGTCTTCCATAGAGAGAACCTCTCTTCCCAGAGAATCCAGTCCATTAGTACATTTATTCCTTAATCCCTTACTAATCTAACTAGATTCTGTGGTTGTTTAAATTCAAAGGAGTTACGATGAGTGTGGAAGGCTGAGACAGGAAAAGAGACGTTCACTGGCATTGAAGCTTAAGCAAAGAAGATAGCAACAACTTTACAGGGAGAAGAGACAAAATGGAATAGAAGTCAATATGGTAAATTCTAGTCAACTTCACTGGAACACTGCTAGTAAAATCACCTATTAAATGGCACAAACCTGGTCAGCTTCTTAGATTTCATCTAATACCAGTCTATGCACCTTCCGTGTTATGTTCCAAGTACAGTGGCCTTCCTTCTATTTTTCAAAATGCCAACGTCTTTCCCCTGCCTGGATTGTTCTTCTTTCATATCCTCGCATGATTGGTTTCTCTTCATTGTTAAATTCAAAGCTCAAATATCACCTTTTACCAATGCCTTCCCTTCAACTTAGCCAAAGCAAAGTCTTCCCATCCCATATCCTTTACGATTACATACCATTTACCACTATTTAATATGTTTTTACATTTTTGAGAATAATTATATCCCTAATTCATTCATTCACTCATTTAACAAGTAATCATTGAGCACCTAAAAAAAGAAGCACCTAAAAGAAAAGTTCTGGGCCATGGGTAATAAAAGGCCCTGTTCTCATGGAATTTACATCTGTAAAAGAGACTGGAAAATAAAAAAGTAAATTGAATTCATTTAATATATGAAGAAATGGTGGTTAGATAGTTTAAGAAAGGTACCCAATAAAATATGGATTAATACTGAACTTTAGTTAAATAACCATTTTTAAATGTATTGAGCCTAAAAGAATAGACACAGCACATGTATAAAATAAAACATAATGAAAATGAAGACATGCTTAAAATTCAAAGAAACGTGAAAAAATATAGCAAAACTTGGGCTTCCCTGGTGTTCAAGTGGGTAAGGACACCGCCTTGCAGTGCAAGGGGCGCCAGTTTGATCCCTAACCTGGGAAGATCCCACATGCCGTGGAGCGGCTGGACCAATTATGTCCAACTACCGAGTCAGAGCTCTGGCGTGCATGCACCCAGAGCTGGTGCTCTACAATGACAGAGGCCACTGCGATGGGAGGCCCATACAGGCCAAAGAACAAAGATAGATGAAAATAGATAAATGAAAGACCAATTAAAGTGGCCTCTCTCTCTCTATATATATATATGTATGTGTGTGTATATATATGTGCATATATATATATATATATACATATATATATATATATGGCAAAACTTGTAGAAGTTTCCAAGCACAGTTAGAAGGAAAAGTATAAAATGTATATACATACAAATATATAGCTAAAATAGGCTGTGAAATTTTTAAGAAGGTAAAAAAAGGAAAATCTTTTAAGTTAGCAGAAAAAAATCAATATAATCAATAGCAGAAATAGAAAATCAACAGAAGCAGAAAAGAATGGAAAGTGAAAAGTGAAGATACAATAGAGAGAGGATTTAAGAAGTTAACAACTTTATGTTTTTAATGGCCAAAAAAATTGAGTAGCTTTCCAAAAAGAGTGATTTTTTTTTTTTTTTTTAGGAAGAAAGACACAAACAATTTTAGGAGTAAAACAATTTAAAACACAAGAGAGGGCTTCCCTGGTGGTCCAGTGGGTAAGGACACTGCCTTGCAGTGCAAGCAGCTCCGGTTTGATCCCTGGCCTGGGAAGATCCCACGTGCCGCGGAGCGGCTGGACCGATGTGTCCAATTACCCAGCCAGAGCTCTGGCGCGCATGCGCCCAGGGCCGGTGCTCTGCGACAACAGAGGCCACCGCGATGGGAGGCCCACTCAAAAAACAAAGATGAATGAAAATAGACAAATGAAAGACTAATAGAAGTGGCCCACCCGCCCCCTCCGTCCCCACCCCACCCCCGCCTCACCCCCAAAATTAATAAATAAATAAATCGTTAAAACACAAGAGAACATTACAAACAACAAAATACAATTAAACGCAAAAATACAGTAGAAAGGACACTCTTAGAAGTATACAAAGTATTAGTTCTGACTCAAGAAGAGAGAAAATTTGAATGCTAAAAACACTTACAAAATGACAGAATGTCATTGGAATGTAAATTGATATAGCCACTATGGAAGACAGTATGGAGACTCCTTAAAAAACTAGGAATAAAACCACCATAAGACCCAGCAATCCCACTGCTAGGCATATACTCCAAGGAAACCACAAGTTGAAAAGACAGGGCTTCCCCTGGTGGTCTAGTGGGTAAGGACACCGCCTTGCAGTGCAAGGGGCACCGGTTAGATCCCTGGCCTGGGAAGATCCCACGTGCCACGGAGCGGCTGGACTGATGTGTCCAATTAACAAGTTGGAGCTCTGGGGCGCATGCACCCAGAGCCAGTGCTCTGCGATGACAGAGGCCACCGCAATGGGAGGCCCACAGGAGCCAAAGAACAAAGACGGATGAAAACAGAGAAATGAAAGACCAATAGAAGTGGCCCACCCATCCCCCTCCCTCCCCAAAAGGATAAATTTAAAAAATAAATGTTTAAAAAAAAAAAAACAGAAAAGAAAAGACACATGTACCCCATTGTTCATTTCAGCACTATTTACAATAGCTAGAACATGGAAACAATCTAGATGCCCATCGACAGATGAATGTATAAAGAAGCTGTGATACATATATACAATGGAATATTATTCAGCCATAAAAAGGAATGCATTTGAGTCAGTTTTAATGAGGTGGATGAACCTAGAGCCTCTTACACAGAGTGAAGTAAGTCAAAAAGAGAAACATAACTAATGCATATATGGAATCTAGAAAAATGGTACTGATGAGTTTATTTGCAGGGCAGCAGTGGAGACACAAAGAGAAAAGACTTATGAACATGGGAAGGGAGAAGAAGGAGGAGAAGGTGAGATGTACAAAAAGAGAATCTTGAAACTTACATTACCATATGTAAAATAGATAGTCAATTGTAATTTGCTGTAAGACTCACAGAACTCAAACAGGGGCTCTGTAACAACTTGAAAGAGTGGGATCGGGATATGGGAGGGACGTTCAAGAAGGAGGGTACGTATCTATACCTAAGGCTGACTCTTGTTGATGCTTGGCAGAAAACAGTAAAACTCTATAAAATCAATTATCCTTCAATTAAAAAATAAACCAATTTTTAAAAATAAAAAAAAAACATACATGCATAAATATACATGCAAATAACAAAATACACTGTAATAAAAATAATAGATGAAAAAAATAAGACAGCTGTGAAGAAAATCTTCTTTCAAGAAAATTATACCCAGAGCATTTTAAACACAAGTTCTATTGTGGGTAGGTGGGGGCATGTTCGCTTCTCACAGAAAGGTTAAGAAAAGACATAGGGGCTGAGCAGACAAGTGTCTCCGCACATTGAGGATAGGCTTGAGGATAGGCTTGCCTGCAAGCCTCGCCTCTCTGAGACCAATACAGAGCACAAAGGTTCTTCCTCTTACCTGCTTTTTAATGTTTATGAAACACTTTACAACTCAAAGGAGCACCCTTTGTAACTAAGAATTGTAAGAATGTTTTTCTATAAACAGGGTGTTGGTGGGGAGAAAGAGCTCCTGTGATGACCTTGTTTACATCTCTAGAGAGACAAAAACTTCTTTATAATTATTAATTATTTTAAAAACAGAAAAGAAAAGACACATGTACCCCATTGTTCATTTCAGCACTATTTACAATAGCTAGAACATGGAAACAATCTAGATGCCCATCGACAGATGAATGTATAAAGAAGCTGTGATACATATATACAATGGAATATTATTCAGCCATAAAAAGGAATGCATTTGAGTCAGTTTTAATGAGGTGGATGAACCTAGAGCCTCTTACACAGAGTGAAGTAAGTCAAAAAGAGAAACATAACTAATGCATATATGGAATCTAGAAAAATGGTACTGATGAGTTTATTTGCAGGGCAGCAGTGGAGACACAAAGAGAAAAGACTTATGAACATGGGAAGGGAGAAGAAGGAGGAGAAGGTGAGATGTACAAAAAGAGAATCTTGGAAACTTACATTACCATATGTAAAATAGATAGTCAATTGTAATTTGCTGTAAGACTCACAGAACTCAAACAGGGGCTCTGTAACAACTTGAAAGAGTGGGATCGGGATATGGGAGGGACGTTCAAGAAGGAGGGTACGTATCTATACCTAAGGCTGACTCTTGTTGATGCTTGGCAGAAAACAGTAAAACTCTATAAAATCAATTATCCTTCAATTAAAAAATAAACCAATTTTTAAAAATAAAAAAAAAACATACATGCATAAATATACATGCAAATAACAAAATACACTGTAATAAAAATAATAGATGAAAAAAATAAGACAGCTGTGAAGAAAATCTTCTTTCAAGAAAATTATACCCAGAGCATTTTAAACACAAGTTCTATTGTGGGTAGGTGGGGGCATGTTCGCTTCTCACAGAAAGGTTAAGAAAAGACATAGGGGCTGAGCAGACAAGTGTCTCCGCACATTGAGGATAGGCTTGAGGATAGGCTTGCCTGCAAGCCTCGCCTCTCTGAGACCAATACAGAGCACAAAGGTTCTTCCTCTTACCTGCTTTTTAATGTTTATGAAACACTTTACAACTCAAAGGAGCACCCTTTGTAACTAAGAATTGTAAGAATGTTTTTCTATAAACAGGGTGTTGGTGGGGGAGAAAGAGCTCCTGTGATGACCTTGTTTACATCTCTAGAGAGACAAAAAACTTCTTTATAATTATTAATTATTTTAAAATTTCTAGTTGGAAAAAATATAAAGAAACTATGGTCAAATAGGCCCGGATTCTGCCTCTAGCGATGAGGAATGTGTGACTTATGCCACTTTGCCTGAGGGGCATTCTCCTCATAAGATTCAGAGACCTAAAAGTAAATAAGAAGGCTTCTAGTATCCTGGAAAGGGAGGTCCCTGTGGCAACCTTCTGTTTGCTTAAAGATACTTTAACTTGCATTTAGTTCATGTGGTAAAAGTAGAGTTTTTCTTTTAATCACAGTTTGAATAGGTAAGCGATAATTTTTATTTTAATGACATTATATATATATATATATATATATATATATAAGGTTTCACTAGTAAAAAGGGGAAGAAGAATAGTAACATGCATTGTTTGTTTCTCTGAGTTTTAATCCACACGGCAGTTAAAGGCAGATAAACTCACCAGCCCGGAAAGCCTCTGCGGCCCATGGAGAATACCGAGCTATGTGGAGAATTCTGTGCCATGCAGAGAGTTCTCAGAAAATTCTGTGCTGCACAGAGGATTCTGCGGCCTGCAGAGGATTCTGCGGCCTGCAGAGGATTCTGTGCTCTGCAGAAAATTCTTAGAAAATTCTGTGCCACAAAGTGAGAATTTTCATTATAAAAAGGGGAGAGTAGATTGTGCGGGAGGCTCACTCACGAAGATCGGCTGCGCCGATGTGAAATCGAGACTCTCCAGCTCTGGTGTAAGAACATCTGTTTACATTTTATTTGAGTTCTGATTATTTCTGATTACTTGTGTTTGTCTTCATTTGATAATTAATAAACCCACTCTTGGTTTGACAATACTTGAGACTACGATACTTTTTTTTTTTTTTAAAGATTTATTTATTTATTTATATATCTTGGGGGGGTGGGGTGGGGAGGGAGGGGAGCAGGTGGGCTACTCCTATTGGTCTTTCATTTGTCTGTTTTCATCCATCTTTGTTCTTTGGCCCGTGTGGGCCTCCCATCGCGGTGGCCTCTGTTGTCGCAGAGCACCAGCTCCAGGCGCATGCGCACCAGAGCTCTGGCTCGGTAATTGGACACATGGGTCCAGCCGATCTGCGGCACGTGGGATCTTCCCAGGCCAGGGATCGAACCGGCGTCCCTTGCACTGCAAGGTGGTGTCCTTACCCACTGGACCACCAGGGAAGCCCGAGACCACGATACTTTATTGTCGAGGTCCAAGGCTCACACCCTGAGGGGACCACGCTGTGTTTGTGTAAAGGTCTCTGAGCTATTTAATATAGTTTCTCTTAGTGAGAACTAGTGAGAATAGTAATCAGAGTAAACTCCAACGCAGTGCCCACGACAGTTCTACAAATCCTCAAGGAATAACCTCATATATATCAACCAAAAGTAGCAGAAAGAAAAACAATGTTCAAATAATTTTACAAGTCTAACTTTTGACACCAAAGGGGTAGGGATAAATGTGGAATTTGAGATGAGCAGATATATACTACTATACAAAATAAACAACAAAGACCTACTTATAGCACAGGGAACTACATTCAGTATCTTGTACTAACCTATAATGGAAAAGAATCTAAAAAAGAATATATGTGACAAACACAGCAATGCATCAAAAAGAACCCTAAATTTGTATGACCAGATTGTGTTTATCTCAAGAATGTAAAGCTGGCTTAACTACAGAAATCAGAACCAGGGACTTTGCTGGTGGTCCAATGGCTGAGAGTCTGTGCTCCCAGTTCAGGGAACTGCTTTCAGTTCCTTGTCAGGGAACTAGATCCTGCATGCTGCAACTAAAGACCCAGTGTAGCCAAAATAAATAAATAAATATTTTTTAAAAAGAAATCAGAAACATACTTCATCATATTAACAGTTCAAAGGTAGAAAATCTACCTGTCTTCTCAATCTAATATTTAGTAAAAGCACTCTATAAAATTCAGCATCACTTTTCATGGATAGAAACACCCAATGTTGTGAAGATATCAACTCCCTTCCCTAAACTGATCTATACTTAAAATTCAGCTTCATTAAAAATCCCAAAGCGACATTTTATAGGACCTGACAGAATAATTCTAAATATTTTTAGGCAGGAGTCAAGAACATGATGAAAAGACTTACATTACCAGTTATTCAGACTGATGACAAAGCTACAGCAATTTTAAAACTATGATATTATCACAGGGATAGACAAATAGGTCAACAAAATGAGAGTGAGAGCTCAGAAACAGACTCATGCATAACTAGAGACCTGATACATGATAGAATTGGTACTGCACATCTATGGGGAATGGATATATCATTCAATAACTTAGGCTGGAACAGTTATAATTTCACATAAAAACACAAAATTCCTTCTTTGGAATTCATACAAAAATCTATTCAAGGACTTTTAATGTGAAGAGTTATAAACATTAAGGGCTTTTGGGAAAGCTAGGAGACTATCTTTATGACATCAAGATAGACAATGATTTATATGTCGATTTTTTAAAAATGAAAATACTGGTAGATTTAACTATATTAAAATGTAAAGCTCCTGTCTATCAAAAGGAATTCATGAACTGACAATTCAAATATTGGGGGAAGATATTTGTTACACATATGACAGAAAAAATAATACCTGGAATATTTTAAAAGAATTTCTCTAAGTCAATAAGACAAATACAAACAACCCAACAGAAAAAACATGGACAAATATTACCCAGAAGAGAAAATGGGAATGCCAAATAAATATATGAAAAGATATTTTTCGTAAGCAAAGAAATGCAAATTAAAGTCTCAAGGAGATATTATTTCATACCTGTCAAACTGACAAAACTTGAAAGCTTGACAGTCTTTTTGACAATGTTCAGGAAGACAGAAAGCCCTATGAATTTTTATGTACCACTGGAGGAAATGTAACCTGATATAATCACTATGGAAAACAAGCTAGTATTACACAGTAGAGTTGAATATGAGAATGTCCTATGACAAAGTAATCCAATTTGAGGTATAAACCTCAGAAAAACTCTTGCATATGTGCATTAGCAAGCATAAGAAATTCTCCACAGTAACATTTTCATGATAGCAAGCACCTGTAAATAGTTCAACTATTCATCAGTTAAGAGGAGGGAGAAATAAATTATGTGACTTATCACATTACAGAATTCTGTATTAAAATGAGCCTGATGGAATCACAGTTGTATTCATCAACATGGATGAATTTCAAACACATAACAAAGTGAAAAAGCAAGTCACCATTATGATTCAAAAAAATTTCACGAATTACTGTATTAAACGAAACACAGATACTAGTCAACAAAATGAGAGTGAGAGCTCAGAAACAGACTCATGCATAACTAGAGACCTGATACATGATAGAATTGGTACTGCACATCTATGGGGAATGGATATATCATTCAATAACTTAGGCTGGAACAGTTATAATTTCACATAAAAACACAAAATTCCTTCTTTGGAATTCATACAAAAATCTATTCAAGGACTTTTAATGTGAAGAGTTATAAACATTAAGGGCTTTTGGGAAAGCTAGGAGACTATCTTTATGACATCAAGATAGACAATGATTTATATGTCGATTTTTTAAAAATGAAAATACTGGTAGATTTAACTATATTAAAATGTAAAGCTCCTGTCTATCAAAAGGAATTCATGAACTGACAATTCAAATATTGGGGGAAGATATTTGTTACACATATGACAGAAAAAATAATACCTGGAATATTTTAAAAGAATTTCTCTAAGTCAATAAGACAAATACAAACAACCCAACAGAAAAAACATGGACAAATATTACCCAGAAGAGAAAATGGGAATGCCAAATAAATATATGAAAAGATATTTTTCGTAAGCAAAGAAATGCAAATTAAAGTCTCAAGGAGATATTATTTCATACCTGTCAAACTGACAAAACTTGAAAGCTTGACAGTCTTTTTGACAATGTTCAGGAAGACAGAAAGCCCTATGAATTTTTATGTACCACTGGAGGGAAATGTAACCTGATATAATCACTTTGGAAAACAAGCTAGTATTACACAGTAGAGTTGAATATGAGAATGTCCTATGACAAAGTAATCCAATTTGAGGTATAAACCTCAGAAAAACTCTTGCATATGTGCATTAGCAAGCATAAGAAATTCTCCACAGTAACATTTTCATGATAGCAAGCACCTGTAAATAGTTCAACTATTCATCAGTTAAGAGGAGGGAGAAATAAATTATGTGACTTATCACATTACAGAATTCTGTATTAAAATGAGCCTGATGGAATCACAGTTGTATTCATCAACATGGATGAATTTCAAACACATAACAAAGTGAAAAAGCAAGTCACCATTATGATTCTATTTGTATGAAATGAACAAAAATAGGCAAAACTGAACTTACATTGTTCAGGGATATAAAAGAAAATGAGAATAACTTAAATATAAATTCTGTATATTGAAGCAGAGGCACACAGGGAATGTTAAAGGTACTTATCATGCTCTATTTTTATAACTTAGAGGGTGAATAGAAATGATTATTATTTTTAAACTATATGTATATAGTCATGTTTCATTTTTATGTATGATATATCTCAATATTTGTTATTAATACAGACTAACTTTTCATAAGCATATAATTTGTTAGGGCCACAATCTCCCTGACTGTAAAACAATTTACACTTGCTTAGAATTTTTTTTGTAGGGATGTGTGTTAGTCCAGTTGTCTCTGACTCTTTGTGACCCTATGGACTGTAGCCTACCAGACTACTCTGTCCTTGGGATTCTCCAGGCAAGAACACCAGAGTAGGTTGTCACGCCCTCCTCCAAGGGATCTTCCTGACCCAGGGATCAAACCTCTGTCTCTACATCTACTGCCTTGGCAGACAGTTTCTTTACCATGAGCACCACTGGCAAAGTACCTTTCTAGGGATAATCATTACTTTGTCAAAAAGTGTTTCATAACCAGTATTTGAAATTAGCCTTTTGGAAATTTTTTAAAAAATTTTAATTTGGGGCTTCCCTGGTGGTCCAGCGGGTAGAGTCTACTGCCTTGCAGTGCAATGGCGCCAGTTCAATCTCTGGCCCAGGAAGATCCCACATGCTGTTGAACAGCTGGACTGGTGTGTCCATTTACAAGCCAGCACTCTGAAGCGTGTGCGCCCAGAGCCTTTGCTCTGCAGTGAGAGAGGTCACTGCAATGGGAGGCCCACACAGGCTGAAGAATAAAGATGAATGAAAAATGAATAATAAAAAAAAAAAAAATCAATGAGAATTCTAGTTACTACTGAGAAGGGAACTATGGAGGATCACAAACCATTAGATGGTTATTGCAGGATCCCAGGGAAGAGACAGTGGTAGCTTGCACTGGGATGATGGCAATAATTATCTCAAAAGAATGGGTTTTGAGATGTGATTGAAAGATATTTTGAAGGTAGAGGACCAAGAACTTACTAACTGGCCTCCTAAGTTTAGAGCCTGAACTATGGGCTGAAGGGTAATGCCATTTGCTGAGATGGAAACACTGGAGAAAACAAAGTTCCAGGAGATACTAATGTAACAATGCATGAACCTCAGGTGAGTCTCTTCCCATTCCTCCTTAGTACCTGCAGAGAAGTCTGCAGGTTAATTTAGATGTCATCACCCTCATCACAGTAGTAGCAACGTTTGCTGAGAACTTATTCCATAGCAGGCCCTGCTCCTGATCTGAACTTTACCATAGAGGTGCTATACTATCATCTCCATTTAACTGATGATAAAAAATGAAGTACCAAGTTTCTTAACACATCCCAGTTCTCAAGTCTAGCAAGCAGCAGAGGCAGGGTTTGGATTTTGAATCCAAGCAGTCTGGTTCCATTATCTTTACTCCTGACTGCACAATTTCATGGTTCACTTAGCATACCCAGAATGCAACTGACCCTCATATATAATAAAAGCTGAAAGGCATAGCTCAGCAGACATAGCGAGCTGGTCACCAACTTATTTGGCCCCAAATTAGTATTTTGGAAACACAGCATAAAGACATTTTCAGTTGGAATTTAAGAGATACTCTATTTCAGAGAAGTCACTGCATGGTTTGTCAATGAACTATGTGACCAAAAAGAAAGTTTCTTTATGAAACTGAGTCAAGTAAACCTATCTTTCCTGAAGGATATTTTGAGTCTATAATGTAATAATGTGTATTATGAATCTCTAAGAGGAATATAGAATATTTTACATGCTAAATTTATTTTATCTAGAAATACTTAAGATCTGTTCAGTTTTGTGGCTGGTTTGTTTTTCATTGGCTCAGGAAATATAATTCATGGATCCAGATGAAATAATTCAACAGGTTAGGAAAATCATGCACTGGGCTAAGTGACTTCTCTAAGCCCTAGAGGTAGAATATGAATATATGGTCCTTACTGTCTAATAAATTTTATACTCTAAATTATGATGGAACAAGAAAGGACTTCAAAAATATTCTGATCAAATGTTTTTTTTCCTTACCTACATGAGGAAATCAGAGTTCACAGTTATAAATTTAATTTGTTTCAGCACCAATAATGATTTATTAATATGGTACTTTACTAACCCTGAGATCATCATCTACTCTTTTTTGTTTTAGTTCTATTTTTTTTTTTCAATGATAGGAATTCAGAGCCTAAACAGATGCTCTATCCCTGCTTGGCCCAGGCCCAAGACCAAACTGCAGGCAGCAACACAGGAAGCACCTTCTTAGTACCTGCAGAGAAGTGATTTGCATCACCCTCATCACAGTAGTAGCAACGTTTGCTGAGAACTTATTCCATAGCAGGCCCTGCTCCTGATCTGAACTTTACCATAGAGGTGCTATACTATCATCTCCATTTAACTGATGATAAAAAATGAAGTACCAAGTTTCTTAACACATCCCAGTTCTCAAGTCTAGCAAGCAGCAGAGGCAGGGTTTGGATTTTGAATCCAAGCAGTCTGGTTCCATTATCTTTACTCCTGACTGCACAATTTCATGGTTCACTTAGCATACCCAGAATGCAACTGACCCTCATATATAATAAAAGCTGAAAGGCATAGCTCAGCAGACATAGCGAGCTGGTCACCAACTTATTTGGCCCCAAATTAGTATTTTGGAAACACAGCATAAAGACATTTTCAGTTGGAATTTAAGAGATACTCTATTTCAGAGAAGTCACTGCATGGTTTGTCAATGAACTATGTGACCAAAAAGAAAGTTTCTTTATGAAACTGAGTCAAGTAAACCTATCTTTCCTGAAGGATATTTTGAGTCTATAATGTAATAATGTGTATTATGAATCTCTAAGAGGAATATAGAATATTTTACATGCTAAATTTATTTTATCTAGAAATACTTAAGATCTGTTCAGTTTTGTGGCTGGTTTGTTTTTCATTGGCTCAGGAAATATAATTCATGGATCCAGATGAAATAATTCAACAGGTTAGGAAAATCATGCACTGGGCTAAGTGACTTCTCTAAGCCCTAGAGGTAGAATATGAATATATGGTCCTTACTGTCTAATAAATTTTATACTCTAAATTATGATGGAACAAGAAAGGACTTCAAAAATATTCTGATCAAATGTTTTTTTTCCTTACCTACATGAGGAAATCAGAGTTCACAGTTATAAATTTAATTTGTTTCAGCACCAATAATGATTTATTAATATGGTACTTTACTAACCCTGAGATCATCATCTACTCTTTTTTGTTTTAGTTCTATTTTTTTTTTTCAATGATAGGAATTCAGAGCCTAAACAGATGCTCTATCCCTGCTTGGCCCAGGCCCAAGACCAAACTGCAGGCAGCAACACAGGAAGCACCTTCTTATGTCACTTCTGCGATCTCCCTACACTTTTCTCTAGCTCTAAACAGGCCTCCTTCAGGGCACTTGCGTCACTAAGATAATGTGTTTTCACCTGCAGAATAAATCTGAGTATTTTTATAGAACCCTCCCTTTTAAGGAAAAAAAAAAAAAAAAAGACACTAAATCAAAAAAGCAATATGGGAATAAGAACCAATTCAGATTAGAGCCTACATTGGCCTACTTTTCTCAGGAAGGCAAACAACTCAAAGAATGGAGATGTCAAGACTGGAGATGGAGGGAACAGTTCAGAAATAGCTTCAGTACTCCAGGAGTAAATTTGGGGTAATATTAAACCACTATAAAGCTCTGAAAAAGCCTCTTCAATAAGATCATTAGAGAAATTTTTATTTAAAATCACTTGCAAAAATACACTATCAGATTGTAAATAGGGATAAATGATAGAGGGGAAAAAAGAGAACATGGGCTGAGGTTATTTCACCGTATCCTTGGGAAACATGCATCATTTTCACAGTGACCAGAAAAAAAAATACATTAAAGAACACTTTCCATCTAGAAAGTTGTTGGATTTGTGGCTAAAACTTCATACCTCCTCCTAAAATGGTCCTGTACACATTTGTAAACATAAAATCTGAAAACCTGTGAAAAATACAACTATTAAGAAACAAACTCAAAATAAATGGGCAAAGATCATCTGAATTCAAAGAGATTTGCCATGCCGCCATGTAGAGAAGGAAGCTGGGATAAAAATCCAGAAGAAGTGCACCTTTCCTTGGGGGAGATTTAGTGGTAGAGGTCTTTCTAGGAAAGTCTAATAAAATTAGCTAGGCAGATGCCTCATCTGCCTCCATGTGCTATGTCCCATATATAAAGAGGAAATGGAATTTTGAATTAAAAGTTATCTCTTCCTGTGCTTAAAGTCATAAAAAAGCAGGACAGTACTGGCACTGTCCCTCACTTTACAGCTCTTAAAGATGAAAACAACTTTATAATGATGAGATATTTTTAATCATAAGGTGACCAAAAGGAGAATAACTTAAATATTAACTTTATAAAATTTAATTTAAATATATTCTCACTGGTGGTCAAAACACCAAAATGCATGAAGCTGGAAGCTAGTTCTAACAGTACAGTCAAGGAAGCTAAGAATTGAGATGTCTGCCTATTAACGAGCTAGTAAATTATTTAACTGGGTTATTTTTCTATTTAGTTGTAAAGCATATTTCTTAGTTTACAAAGGGTAACTTAGTGACTGCCTAAGGATTCAGTTTTGTCAAAATGTAAAGTGAAGGTGTAAGTGTTAGGACCTACACATTTAACCACAATGCAGAACAGTTACTTCAGAATGACTACATGAAAAATGCAAGGCCTTTGTCTTCCGAGCAAGTGGTGAAGCACCTTACCCAGAGGCATCCAAGAAAACTTTGTGACTTGCATGTGATGATGAGTAGTTTTTCACTTTATGGATAAAACAATGCATGAAAAGGAGAATCTCTTCTATTTCTAAAATTATTCCCTGAAGGGGAAATAATGCTTTATATGTTATGTTGATTTCTGTTATTCCCAGCTCCCAAGAGTCACTGAATTTGTGCCGAACTTTTGTGTCAGCTGTTGTCAAAATTCCTTATACTCAGTTTCAAAGTCATATACTGAGTCAATAAATAAGAAAGTAAATGTTTATACTTTATGTGAAAACAATACATAACGATTTGATTAAAAACTCTCAGCAAAGTTGGTAACGTGGTCAGTCACTCAGCTGTATCCAACTCTTCACAACTCCCTAGACTGTAAACCACCAGGCTCCTCTGTCCACGGAATTTTTCAGGCAAGAACGCTGGAGCAGGTGCCATTTCCTATTTCAGAGAATCTTCCCAGCCCAGGAATCAAACCCAAATACTTAAACATAATAAAGACCATGTATGACAAAACCCACAGTTAACATCATACTAACAGTGAAAAGTTGAAAGCTTGTCCTCTAATATGAGAAACAAGACAAGGATGCCCACTCTCATTGCTTCTGTTTAATATGATTGAGGAAGTCCTAATCACAGCAATCAGACATTTTAAAAAAAGGTGTCCAAATTATAGGGAAAAAAGTAAAATTGTAACTATTTGTAGATGGCATATAGACTCTAAAGAGAAAATCCTAAAGACTCTACAAAAGAACTATTAGAATTATTAAATAAATTTAGTAAAGTTGCAGGCTACCAGATTAGTATATAGAAATCTGTTATCATGTTATATACTAATAATGAACCATCAGAAAAACAAATCAAGAAAGTAATCACATTTAAAAAAAGATACCTAGAAATAATTTTAACCAAGGAGGTGAAAGACCTGTACTCTGAAAATTATAAGAAATTAAAGAAGGAAATTGAAGATAATACAAATAAATAGAATGATATCCCACATTGTTAAGATGTCCACACTACCCAAAGCAATCTACAGATTTAATGCAATCTTAATCAAAATACACATGACATTTTTCAGGGAACTGGAACAAATAATCCTAAAATTTGTATGTAAACATAAAACCAAATAGCCAAACCAATCTTGAGAAATAAGAATGAACCTGTAGATATCATGTGTCCTGATTTCAGGCCATACTACCTACAAAGCTACAGCAATCGAAACAGTAGAGTGTGGCCACAAAGACAAACATACAGAGCACTAAGACAGAACAGAGAGACCCCAAATAAACCCACATGCAGATGGTCAATTAGTTTACGACAAGGAGACAAGGATACACAGTGGGGACAAGATGGAATCTTCACCTAGTGGTATTGGGAAAATTGGACAGCTACATGTAAAGAATGAAACTAGAACATATTCTCACACCATATACCAAAATAAATTCAAATTGATTAAATACAAGTATAAGATCTAAAATTGTAAAACTCCTGGAAGAAAACATAGGCAGTACTCCTTGACATTGGTCTCAGCAATAGTTTTTGGGATCTGTCTCCTTAGGCAAGGGAAACAAGAGCAAAAGTAAATACATGGGTCTTAATCAAACTTAAAAGCAGAAGCAGAAACCATCAACAAAACAAAAAGGCAGCTGACCAAATGGTAGAAGATACTTGCAAACGATATATCTGATAAAGGGTTATCTAAAATATATAAAGAACTCATACAACTTAAAGGAAATAGCTAATTTTAAAAAGGTGTCCAAATTATAGGAAAAAGAAAATTGTAACTATTTGTAGATGGCATATAGACTCTAAAGAGAAAATCCTAAAGACTCTACAAAAGAACTATTAGAATTATTAAATAAATTTAGTAAAGTTGCAGGCTACCAGATTAGTATATAGAAATCTGTTATCATGTTATATACTAATAATGAACCATCAGAAAAACAAATCAAGAAAGTAATCACATTTAAAAAAAGATACCTAGAAATAATTTTAACCAAGGAGGTGAAAGACCTGTACTCTGAAAATTATAAGAAATTAAAGAAGGAAATTGAAGATAATACAAATAAATAGAATGATATCCCACATTGTTAAGATGTCCACACTACCCAAAGCAATCTACAGATTTAATGCAATCTTAATCAAAATACACATGACATTTTTCAGGGAACTGGAACAAATAATCCTAAAATTTGTATGTAAACATAAAACCAAATAGCCAAACCAATCTTGAGAAATAAGAATGAACCTGTAGATATCATGTGTCCTGATTTCAGGCCATACTACCTACAAAGCTACAGCAATCGAAACAGTAGAGTGTGGCCACAAAGACAAACATACAGAGCACTAAGACAGAACAGAGAGACCCCAAATAAACCCACATGCAGATGGTCAATTAGTTTACGACAAGGAGACAAGGATACACAGTGGGGACAAGATGGAATCTTCACCTAGTGGTATTGGGAAAATTGGACAGCTACATGTAAAGAATGAAACTAGAACATATTCTCACACCATATACCAAAATAAATTCAAATTGATTAAATACAAGTATAAGATCTAAAATTGTAAAACTCCTGGAAGAAAACATAGGCAGTACTCCTTGACATTGGTCTCAGCAATAGTTTTTGGGATCTGTCTCCTTAGGCAAGGGAAACAAGAGCAAAAGTAAATACATGGGTCTTAATCAAACTTAAAAGCAGAAGCAGAAACCATCAACAAAACAAAAAGGCAGCTGACCAAATGGTAGAAGATACTTGCAAACGATATATCTGATAAAGGGTTATCTAAAATATATAAAGAACTCATACAACTTAAAGGAAATAGCTAATTTTAAAATGGTCAGAGAATGTGAATAGGTATTTTTCTAAAGATAACATACCAATAGTCAATAGGCACAAGGAAATATTCTCAACATCACCGATAATCAGGAAACGTAAATCAAAACTCCAATGAGGTATCATCTCACATCTGTCAGAATGATCTTTATCAAAAAGACAACAAACAGGAAGTATTGGTGAGGATGTTGAAAAATGGGAATCTCATGCACTGTTGGTGAGAATATAAATTAGTGCAGCCACTGTGGACAATAGTACAGAAATCCTTCCAAACTTTAAAAACAGAACTGACACGATCCAGCAATTCCAGTCCTGTGTATTTATTCAAAAAATGAAAACATTAAATCCAAAAAAAAAAAAAAAAAATCAGGGGTTTCCCTGGTGGTTCAGTGGTGGAGAATCCGTCTACCAATACAGGAGACACGGGTTCAATCCCTGATCTGGGAGGATCCCACAGGCTGCGGAGTAGCTAAGCCCATGAGCCACAACTATTGAGCCTGTCCTCTAGAGCCTCGGAGCTGCAACTATTGAGCCCATGTGCCACAATTATTGGAGCCCATGTACCCTAGAGCCCAAGTTCCACAAGAGAAGTTACTGCAACAAGAAGCCTGCTCACCTCAACTAGAGAGTAGCCTTCATCATTCTCTACAACTAGAGAGGAGCCTGTAGCAGCAGTGAAAATACAGAATAGCCAAACAAATAAGTAAATAAAGTTTGTAGCAGCTTTTAAAACACCAATATATGAAAGTAACCAATGTGCCCATCAACAATGAATGGATAAAGAATATGTGGTGTATATTTATACAATAGAATATTACTCGGGTGTATAAAAGACTAAAATGTTGACATTTGCAACAACATCAGTGGATATAGAAAGTATTATGCTAAGTGAACTGAGAGCAAGAAAATGTGGAATCTAAGGAATAAAATGAACAAATAAAACAAAACAGAAACAGACGCACTAAAAAACCCAATGGAGAGGTATAGGGATGGTTAAATCAAACTTAAAAGCAGAAGCAGAAACCATCAACAAAACAAAAAGGCAGCTGACCAAATGGTAGAAGATACTTGCAAACGATATATCTGATAAAGGGTTATCTAAAATATATAAAGAACTCATACAACTTAAAGGAAATAGCTAATTTTAAAATGGTCAGAGAATGTGAATAGGTATTTTTCTAAAGATAACATACCAATAGTCAATAGGCACAAGGAAATATTCTCAACATCACCGATAATCAGGAAACGTAAATCAAAACTCCAATGAGGTATCATCTCACATCTGTCAGAATGATCTTTATCAAAAAGACAACAAACAGGAAGTATTGGTGAGGATGTTGAAAAATGGGAATCTCATGCACTGTTGGTGAGAATATAAATTAGTGCAGCCACTGTGGACAATAGTACAGAAATCCTTCCAAACTTTAAAAACAGAACTGACACGATCCAGCAATTCCAGTCCTGTGTATTTATTCAAAAAATGAAAACATTAAATCCAAAAAAAAAAAAAAAAAAATCAGGGGTTTCCCTGGTGGTTCAGTGGTGGAGAATCCGTCTACCAATACAGGAGACACGGGTTCAATCCCTGATCTGGGAGGATCCCACAGGCTGCGGAGTAGCTAAGCCCATGAGCCACAACTATTGAGCCTGTCCTCTAGAGCCTCGGAGCTGCAACTATTGAGCCCATGTGCCACAATTATTGGAGCCCATGTACCCTAGAGCCCAAGTTCCACAAGAGAAGTTACTGCAACAAGAAGCCTGCTCACCTCAACTAGAGAGTAGCCTTCATCATTCTCTACAACTAGAGAGGAGCCTGTAGCAGCAGTGAAAATACAGAATAGCCAAACAAATAAGTAAATAAAGTTTGTAGCAGCTTTTAAAACACCAATATATGAAAGTAACCAATGTGCCCATCAACAATGAATGGATAAAGAATATGTGGTGTATATTTATACAATAGAATATTACTCGGGTGTATAAAAGACTAAAATGTTGACATTTGCAACAACATCAGTGGATATAGAAAGTATTATGCTAAGTGAACTGAGAGCAAGAAAATGTGGAATCTAAGGAATAAAATGAACAAATAAAACAAAACAGAAACAGACGCACAGATACAGAGAACAGACTGGTTGGTGCCAGAGTGGAGAGGTATAGGGATGGTTAAATCGGTAAGAGAAATTAAGAGGTACAAACTACTAGGCACAAAATAGGTAAGTTACAAGGATACAATGAAGAACAAAGGAAATATAGCCAGTAAGTCATAATAACTTTGTATAATCTATAATAATGTTGAATTACAATATACATATGACTAATCTGGAATTATACATATCCGTAAGCAACAAAACTCTAAAAGCAAAAGAGCAAAATAAAAAACACATACATAAAAAAACCAATAAAAGAGGCCAAAATTTAAAGAAATAGTGGGAAAAAATTACCTTATTTAAATGTCACCTAGTGTTTATCTAATGGGAAAAAAGAATTGATTTTAGTGTTTGGCAATGGGTTGTAGGGAAGAGACCTTATTTTTAATTCCAGCTTGGCCATGTGTCAATTGCTTCATCAGACAATGCCTTTAAAAAAAAAAACTACTAGAACTACCTTCCTAACGGACACTAAATAAAACATCAAGCACATATGAGCTGTTAGTGTAGTGCCTGGCATACAGAGGATGCTTCATAAATATTAATTCCTTTTATGTTTCTGTGGGAACATGGATTTGCCCTCAAGGGGTTTTCTTAATAGTTATAAAATCTGATCAGTTATTCTCCCTACAAATTCTGCATTGAATGAACCTTATTGAAATAGCTTGTGTGTTTATGCCCTTCTTTACCCTGAACCATTAGAGATAATTGCTGTAGCTTTGGGAACAATAGAGCAAACTCCAAATGTCTATATAAAACAAAAAATGTACAATTTAATGTCACAGATCAACTCCTACATAGTTGGTTTTTAAGTTGCTTTCTATGTAACTGTAGTTTTAAAAACCTACACAGTTAAAAAAATAAACTGTAGTTATTTAAATTACATAGTGAGAATAAAGGTCATTGCAGATACTCCTTAATATGTTCGGGATCACAGAAATTTGCCAGTAAATATTAGTAAATATTTTATACATCCTTACATAGTAGTTTATGGTCAGATTGAAGAACCAGCAGACTATTTGAGTAAACAAGGTACCTAACTGATATAAAAGTCCAAAACCTACCAAAAATTCTCTAAAACAATACTGGACAAAGTCGTTATGCAAGATTTGTAGCAATAAGCTTATTTGAAGTAGTAATATCAAATAATTTTGAAATGTTATTTGATATAATTTCACTTATTTAATTGTACTTAGCTATATTGTTGAGGTTTATGTTTAGAAAGAATCATATCAAATAATGTTGAATTACAATATACATATGACTAATCTGGAATTATACATATCCGTAAGCAACAAAACTCTAAAAGCAAAAGAGCAAAATAAAAAACACATACATAAAAAAACCAATAAAAGAGGCCAAAATTTAAAGAAATAGTGGGAAAAAATTACCTTATTTAAATGTCACCTAGTGTTTATCTAATGGGAAAAAAGAATTGATTTTAGTGTTTGGCAATGGGTTGTAGGGAAGAGACCTTATTTTTAATTCCAGCTTGGCCATGTGTCAATTGCTTCATCAGACAATGCCTTTAAAAAAAAAAACTACTAGAACTACCTTCCTAACGGACACTAAATAAAACATCAAGCACATATGAGCTGTTAGTGTAGTGCCTGGCATACAGAGGATGCTTCATAAATATTAATTCCTTTTATGTTTCTGTGGGAACATGGATTTGCCCTCAAGGGGTTTTCTTAATAGTTATAAAATCTGATCAGTTATTCTCCCTACAAATTCTGCATTGAATGAACCTTATTGAAATAGCTTGTGTGTTTATGCCCTTCTTTACCCTGAACCATTAGAGATAATTGCTGTAGCTTTGGGAACAATAGAGCAAACTCCAAATGTCTATATAAAACAAAAAATGTACAATTTAATGTCACAGATCAACTCCTACATAGTTGGTTTTTAAGTTGCTTTCTATGTAACTGTAGTTTTAAAAACCTACACAGTTAAAAAAATAAACTGTAGTTATTTAAATTACATAGTGAGAATAAAGGTCATTGCAGATACTCCTTAATATGTTCGGGATCACAGAAATTTGCCAGTAAATATTAGTAAATATTTTATACATCCTTACATAGTAGTTTATGGTCAGATTGAAGAACCAGCAGACTATTTGAGTAAACAAGGTACCTAACTGATATAAAAGTCCAAAACCTACCAAAAATTCTCTAAAACAATACTGGACAAAGTCGTTATGCAAGATTTGTAGCAATAAGCTTATTTGAAGTAGTAATATCAAATAATTTTGAAATGTTATTTGATATAATTTCACTTATTTAAGTATTGCTAATTCTTAGTCTATACTCCTTGAAGTTGAGGTATCTATCCATTGGTTCAGAAAGAAATCTACTGCTTTCCAGTAGAGAAAACAAAATAATACTCTACATTTGAATTTCAAAAAAAGGCTCTTAATGCCCATTTTAAAGATGACACTTGTGAGAGCAAAAGCTTTTATTTTGTAAGAGCCAGATGTTGTTGCAAGGATGCAGTCAGAGGACCAATGAAGATTTGGCACAGAGATAAAAAAGGTCAACTGCAGAACATGGAATAACTTTTTAAATCAAAAAAATTTAAAAAAAGGTTTTCTAAAAAGCCCTTTACAACTGTACTGCAGAATAAAAAGACTGTAAAATGAGAAGGCTAGCTTTAAGACATAACCTGTGTCCCAGAGAAACCCTGGTTGGGGTGAAGATGAGAATCCAGGAGGAAACTGTATAAACTATTGACAGATTTCAGGGGAAGGCAGAGCAGAGGAGGCTTGTGCCCTGGCTCACATCTGGGGCTCTGAGAGGCCCACTGAGGCCCACCTGGTGGCCACAGTGAAGGTAAAGCAGAAGTTTTCAGAGGTGCTGAATTCTGAGTCCTGATTCTATCACAGACTTCAGGGATATTAACAGTGGTGCTGACCAATATTCAGAGGTGAATAAATCTAGTTATCTACCCACAGAGACCAGAGAGAGATTGCCACCCAACCCATTTCACTTCTTTAGATTCAATGAGCTTTCCTCTCTTTTTCAAGAGAAGGAAAGAAACAGAGATGGTAGAAAATAAACCTGGGCCCATTAACTTATATAAAGACAAAATTTTATAAAGGAAGTAAACAAATAACCTTGAAAAAAAATTATTTTATCTCACCACCAGCAGAAACGGGAACTTATGATCAAGTTGAGCTCAATTACAGATAACAAAGCCAAGCTTCTGTATATCTGTACACTGCATTGTATAGTGTTAAACAAGGTACCTAACTGATATAAAAGTCCAAAACCTACCAAAAATTCTCTAAAACAATACTGGACAAAGTCGTTATGCAAGATTTGTAGCAATAAGCTTATTTGAAGTAGTAATATCAAATAATTTTGAAATGTTATTTGATATAATTTCACTTATTTAAGTATTGCTAATTCTTAGTCTATACTCCTTGAAGTTGAGGTATCTATCCATTGGTTCAGAAAGAAATCTACTGCTTTCCAGTAGAGAAAACAAAATAATACTCTACATTTGAATTTCAAAAAAAGGCTCTTAATGCCCATTTTAAAGATGACACTTGTGAGAGCAAAAGCTTTTATTTTGTAAGAGCCAGATGTTGTTGCAAGGATGCAGTCAGAGGACCAATGAAGATTTGGCACAGAGATAAAAAAGGTCAACTGCAGAACATGGAATAACTTTTTAAATCAAAAAATTTAAAAAGGTTTTCTAAAAGCCCTTTACAACTGTACTGCAGAATAAAAAGACTGTAAAATGAGAAGGCTAGCTTTAAGACATAACCTGTGTCCCAGAGAAACCCTGGTTGGGGTGAAGATGAGAATCCAGGAGGAAACTGTATAAACTATTGACAGATTTCAGGGGAAGGCAGAGCAGAGGAGGCTTGTGCCCTGGCTCACATCTGGGGCTCTGAGAGGCCCACTGAGGCCCACCTGGTGGCCACAGTGAAGGTAAAGCAGAAGTTTTCAGAGGTGCTGAATTCTGAGTCCTGATTCTATCACAGACTTCAGGGATATTAACAGTGGTGCTGACCAATATTCAGAGGTGAATAAATCTAGTTATCTACCCACAGAGACCAGAGAGAGATTGCCACCCAACCCATTTCACTTCTTTAGGATTCAATGAGCTTTCCTCTCTTTTTCAAGAGAAGGAAAGAAACAGAGATGGTAGAAAATAAACCTGGGCCCATTAACTTATATAAAGACAAAATTTTATAAAGGAAGTAAACAAATAACCTTGAAAAAAAATTATTTTATCTCACCACCAGCAGAAACGGGAACTTATGATCAAGTTGAGCTCAATTACAGATAACAAAGCCAAGCTTCTGTATATCTGTACACTGCATTGTATAGTGTTAATTCTAAGAGATGATAGTGTTTGATGTTTATTTTTGAACACTGGCAGAATAAAGAAGCAGAAATATTCAGTAAGAACCTCTAGAGAAGTGGACAGTTGGCAAGAAGTTCAAGTAAACACAGCAGATAAAAGTGGGGGAGGGGGCACGTGGGGGAGACCATCCTCATCCAGGAGTTATAATCTTATGTGGTTTCTGGCATTATCACTATTTTTAGGTTTTTAGTTCATCAGAGATGAGTTCCCTGAGGGAGAGAGGAGAGGAAAGGTCAGCCTTATAGGATAAAGCTCAACCTGTATCTAGAGTTAGGCAAAATCTAATCTAAGAGCCTAGTTTGTTTCACAAGCTTATTAAAATAAAAGAGAAAATTCTGAAAAAATAAGATGAAACAATGCTTTATCCTCATTATATTACAATGATGATTCAACATTTGTTTTGTGCATTATAATAATAACCTTCCTAAAATGCTCACAAGCCTATCCAGAAAACACTCACATCAACAAACATGTGAAGACTGAGACACACACATTTTGGAGACCAATATAGTAAATTCCTAACTTGAGGAAACTGCACACAAAACTGATGTCACAAGTTGAGCTTAATGTCCTTAAAAATAAGCTATACATTTACATAATGAAAACGTCTACCTCTGTTTCATCAACTATGCTAAAAGCCTTTGACTGTGTGGATCATACCAAGCAACATGTTAGTTGCTTCAGTCATGTTTGACTCTTTGCAACCCCACAGACTGTAGCCCACCAGTCTATCTGTCCATAAACATCTACAGGCAAGAATACTGAGTGGGCTTCCATACCCTTCTCCAGGGGCTCTTCCTAACCCAGGGAACAAACTCTTAAGATTTCCTGAGCTTGAAGATGCTCTCTAGACATTTTTGGTAAAAATAACCTTTCCAAGAATGGTGACCCTCATAAAATGATGACTGAATTTATCATACGAGAGGAGTATAATGCAGAAAACAGCCCACATAGATCTAATTTATTTTAAGCCTGCTGATGCTGTGGTTGCTATTTTTCTCCAATTTAATGTTCTGGTAAATAAAATTACAGGAAAATATAGTGAAAAAAATATCAGCAAAGATAGAGCTCTTTGAAGCTAATTGATACAGCTAAGTGACAAAGTTGATACAAATATAGTTATGTTTATACAAAACTAAACTGCCATATAATTTAACAGGCTCCAGTGTAACTAAGAGTGCCACCCCTGCCCTAAATACTTCAGTCTGTAAAGAAATGTTCATAGTGGATTTAAGGGTTATTCTTTAGTTTGCTAGGGAAGCTGAGGTTAATTAAGTAGCTAACAGCTGAGCTCAAAGGAAAGACACTCTCTGCCCAGAGCAGCCATGCTATCTAGAGTTGTACACTAATATCATTAGAAGCAGTGGTCTTCAAGGCATAGTTCCAAAATCAGTAGCCTCAGCATCACCTGGGAACTTGCTGGAAACATAAATTCTTTGGCCCCCAACTTAATCAAAAACTCTATTAGTGGGACCCAGTACTTTCCAATTTTACATAAAATTAATTTTTATGCAGGTCAAAATTTGAGAACCACTAATCTAGGGAGATTTGGGGGTGGGGGGGGTGCACTTTTTCTTTTATTGGTCTTTCATTTATTTATTTTCATCCATCTTTGCTCTTTGGCCTGTGTGGGCCTCCCATTGCAATGGTCTCTCCTGTAGCAGAGCACCAGCTCTGGGCACATGCGCTCCAGAGCGCTGGCTCGTAATTGGACACACCGGTTCAATCACTCTGCGGCATGTGGGATCTTCCCGTGCCAGGGATGGACAGGCATCCCTTGCACTGCAAGGCAGTGTCCTTACCCACTGGACCACCAGCGAAGCCCAGGAGATTTTTAAATGTAACAATTTCAGGATCCACCACTAGAGCATCACATTTAAATAATCTGGGGTAAGAGTGGAGGGTCCAAGCACTCAGTCTCTCACTCCGAAGTTGTTCAGAATTTTTAAAAAAATATCTCAGAGTGAAGAATCATTGACCTGTTTCTTTAATATTTATTCCAAATGGTATCCTTCCCAGAAAAAAATACAGGAAAAATATCTGGCTGAACTGTATATACTTTCTTTCTCAGTAATTCTGACCTCCAGAGAGTTCAGTTACTAGGTTTATGCCTTTCATCAGTAATTCTGACCTCCAGAGATAGAGCTCTTTGAAGCTAATTGATACAGCTAAGTGACAAAGTTGATACAAATATAGTTATGTTTATACAAAACTAAACTGCCATATAATTTAACAGGCTCCAGTGTAACTAAGAGTGCCACCCCTGCCCTAAATACTTCAGTCTGTAAAGAAATGTTCATAGTGGATTTAAGGGTTATTCTTTAGTTTGCTAGGGAAGCTGAGGTTAATTAAGTAGCTAACAGCTGAGCTCAAAGGAAAGACACTCTCTGCCCAGAGCAGCCATGCTATCTAGAGTTGTACACTAATATCATTAGAAGCAGTGGTCTTCAAGGCATAGTTCCAAAATCAGTAGCCTCAGCATCACCTGGGAACTTGCTGGAAACATAAATTCTTTGGCCCCCAACTTAATCAAAAACTCTATTAGTGGGACCCAGTACTTTCCAATTTTACATAAAATTAATTTTTATGCAGGTCAAAATTTGAGAACCACTAATCTAGGGAGATTTGGGGTGGGGGGTGAACTTTTTCTTTTATTGGTCTTTCATTTATTTATTTTCATCCATCTTTGCTCTTTGGCCTGTGTGGGCCTCCCATTGCAATGGTCTCTCCTGTAGCAGAGCACCAGCTCTGGGCACATGCGCTCCAGAGCGCTGGCTCGTAATTGGACACACCGGTTCAATCACTCTGCGGCATGTGGGATCTTCCCGTGCCAGGGATGGACAGGCATCCCTTGCACTGCAAGGCAGTGTCCTTACCCACTGGACCACCAGCGAAGCCCAGGAGATTTTTAAATGTAACAATTTCAGGATCCACCACTAGAGCATCACATTTAAATAATCTGGGGTAAGAGTGGAGGGTCCAAGCACTCAGTCTCTCACTCCGAAGTTGTTCAGAATTTTTAAAAAAATATCTCAGAGTGAAGAATCATTGACCTGTTTCTTTAATATTTATTCCAAATGGTATCCTTCCCAGAAAAAAATACAGGAAAAATATCTGGCTGAACTGTATATACTTTCCCTTTCTCAGTAATTCTGACCTCCAGAGAGTTCAGTTACTAGGTTTATGCCTCACAAAGCAAAGAGGAACTAAAGAACCTCTTGATGAAGGCGAAAGAGGAGAGTGAAAAAGCTGACTTAAAACTCAACATTCAAAAAACTAAGATTATAGGATCTGGTCCCATCACTTCATGGCAAATAGATGGGTAAACAGTGAAAACAGTGAGACTTTATTTTCTTGAGCTCCAAAGTCACTGTCAATGGTGACTGCAGCCATGAAATTAGAAGACACTTGCTCCTTGGAAGAAAAATTATGACAAACCTAGACAGAAAATTAAAAAGCAGAGGCATTACTTTGCTAACAAAGGTCCACATATTCAAAGCTATGGTTTTTCCAGTAGTCACATATGTAGGTGAGAGGTAGACCACAAAGAAGGCTGAGTGCCGAAAAACTGATGCTTTTGAACTGTGGCATTAGAGAAAACTCCTGAAAGTCCCTTGGACTGCAAGGAGATCAAACCAGTCAGTTTCTTTTAAAAAATCAACCCTGAATATTCATTGGAAGGACTGGTGCTGAAGCTGAAGCTCCACTACTTTGGCCACCTGATGCAAAGAGCTGACTTACTGGTAAAGACCCTGATGCTGGGAAAGATTGAGGGTAGGAGAAGGGGGCAACAGAGGATGAAATGGTTGGATGGCATGACTGACTCAATGAATATGAGTCTGAGCAAACTCTGGGAGATGGTGAAGGACAGGGAAGCCTGATATGCTACAGCCCATGAGGTCACAAAGAGTTGGACACAACTGAGTGACTGAACAACAACAAATGCCTAACAAATGGCAGCTCTAATAACTAACACCATAATAACAAGGAAATCATAAGTAGCTTCCAGGATGGAACTCATGATTTAACTGTCTTAGGAAATAACACCAGATACACAAAGACAAGGAAAAGACAGACACCATGCTTTCAACCAAACTATCCAAGTATGAAGGTATCCATTTCCAAAGCACTCAGTCTCTCACTCCGAAGTTGTTCAAAATTTTTAAATCAGAGTGAAGAATCATTGACCTGTTTCTTTAATATTTATTCCAAATGGTATCCTTCCCAGAAAAAAATACAGGAAAAATATCTGGCTGAACTGTATATACTTTCCCTTTCTCAGTAATTCTGACCTCCAGAGAGTTCAGTTACTAGGTTTATGCCTCACAAAGCAAAGAGGAACTAAAGAACCTCTTGATGAAGGCGAAAGAGGAGAGTGAAAAAGCTGACTTAAAACTCAACATTCAAAAAACTAAGATTATAGGATCTGGTCCCATCACTTCATGGCAAATAGATGGGTAAACAGTGAAAACAGTGAGACTTTATTTTCTTGAGCTCCAAAGTCACTGTCAATGGTGACTGCAGCCATGAAATTAGAAGACACTTGCTCCTTGGAAGAAAAATTATGACAAACCTAGACAGAAAATTAAAAAGCAGAGGCATTACTTTGCTAACAAAGGTCCACATATTCAAAGCTATGGTTTTTCCAGTAGTCACATATGTAGGTGAGAGGTAGACCACAAAGAAGGCTGAGTGCCGAAAAACTGATGCTTTTGAACTGTGGCATTAGAGAAAACTCCTGAAAGTCCCTTGGACTGCAAGGAGATCAAACCAGTCAGTTTCTTTTAAAAAAAATCAACCCTGAATATTCATTGGAAGGACTGGTGCTGAAGCTGAAGCTCCACTACTTTGGCCACCTGATGCAAAGAGCTGACTTACTGGTAAAGACCCTGATGCTGGGAAAGATTGAGGGTAGGAGAAGGGGGCAACAGAGGATGAAATGGTTGGATGGCATGACTGACTCAATGAATATGAGTCTGAGCAAACTCTGGGAGATGGTGAAGGACAGGGAAGCCTGATATGCTACAGCCCATGAGGTCACAAAGAGTTGGACACAACTGAGTGACTGAACAACAACAAATGCCTAACAAATGGCAGCTCTAATAACTAACACCATAATAACAAGGAAATCATAAGTAGCTTCCAGGATGGAACTCATGATTTAACTGTCTTAGGAAATAACACCAGATACACAAAGACAAGGAAAAGACAGACACCATGCTTTCAACCAAACTATCCAAGAACCTGCACTGGGACTATATGAGGTATAGACCCTGGGGTTCCCCAGTTATCATCCCCACCAACATGCCAGGAAGTTTGGAAGTACAGAAACAGCTTCCATTGACTGGTACAGGAAACTCACAGGAAAGGATCTCAAGTGCCGCCTACAATTGCCAATTAACAGTACCCAAAGATTAGTGCTGGCTCTATAACGCCATACTCCATAGTATTTATTTATAATAAGAACAACATTTCCCACTATCAGAGACAAGGATATACAAAAATAGGTTAGTGGGAAAATGAGAATTAAAGATTTTAGACTGAGGATCCAAAATATGGTTTCCAGACCAGCAGCAATCAACATCAGCTGGGAACTTGCTGGAAATGTTCATTCTCAGGTTCTATTCCATGTACACTGACCATAAACTGTAGGAGTGGTACCAGCAATCTGTATTTTAACAACTCCTCCCTAATGGTTCTGATGTGCAGTTAAGTTTGAAGACCACTTTTCTCCAAAAATAACAACAATCTTCTGTCTAGTCTGCCCAAAGAAAACATATTTTCTCCCCAAACTCTCTCCATGAAGCAACCTGGTGGAAAGGCCATATGGCAGATGATGTAAGCTGTTTAGATCATGGTGGTAACAAGAAGGAGATATCAACAAGCCACAGCATGGATCAACAGTTGAAAGATTTATTTCAAGCCTCAAACATGACTGATGTTAGTTCTTACAGTTCTCATCTTCCCTACTAACTAAGCCCTGCCAGAGTCTATAGAACATACCCTGCCCCTCCTAAGAGCTGATTTAATGTTACCATAGTGTCACTCATTATTAAAGCTCTTTGGCCAATAGTCTAAATCTGACCACATGTCTTAACTCTAGTTCTCTGACCTTACTTTTGAGACAAGGTATATTTTTATAACTGCATCTGAACCCTGTTTATTTTACAGCCAATAACCCATTCCTTCCAGAATGATAAAATGAGATCAACTGATTATGAGGCCTGAATAGATTTGCCTTACACCAAAACATACCACCAAAACTGCCACCCTGATGACCAGACTTGGTCAGTTCATCCCCACCAACAAAAAAAAAATGCTTTCAACCAAACTATCCAAGAACCTGCACTGGGACTATATGAGGTATAGACCCTGGGGTTCCCCAGTTATCATCCCCACCAACATGCCAGGAAGTTTGGAAGTACAGAAACAGCTTCCATTGACTGGTACAGGAAACTCACAGGAAAGGATCTCAAGTGCCGCCTACAATTGCCAATTAACAGTACCCAAAGATTAGTGCTGGCTCTATAACGCCATACTCCATAGTATTTATTTATAATAAGAACAACATTTCCCACTATCAGAGACAAGGATATACAAAAATAGGTTAGTGGGAAAATGAGAATTAAAGATTTTAGACTGAGGATCCAAAATATGGTTTCCAGACCAGCAGCAATCAACATCAGCTGGGAACTTGCTGGAAATGTTCATTCTCAGGTTCTATTCCATGTACACTGACCATAAACTGTAGGAGTGGTACCAGCAATCTGTATTTTAACAACTCCTCCCTAATGGTTCTGATGTGCAGTTAAGTTTGAAGACCACTTTTCTCCAAAAATAACAACAATCTTCTGTCTAGTCTGCCCAAGGAAAACATATTTTTCTCCCCAAACTCTCTCCATGAAGCAACCTGGTGGAAAGGCCATATGGCAGATGATGTAAGCTGTTTAGATCATGGTGGTAACAAGAAGGAGATATCAACAAGCCACAGCATGGATCAACAGTTGAAAGATTTATTTCAAGCCTCAAACATGACTGATGTTAGTTCTTACAGTTCTCATCTTCCCTACTAACTAAGCCCTGCCAGAGTCTATAGAACATACCCTGCCCCTCCTAAGAGCTGATTTAATGTTACCATAGTGTCACTCATTATTAAAGCTCTTTGGCCAATAGTCTAAATCTGACCACATGTCTTAACTCTAGTTCTCTGACCTTACTTTTGAGACAAGGTATATTTTTATAACTGCATCTGAACCCTGTTTATTTTACAGCCAATAACCCATTCCTTCCAGAATGATAAAATGAGATCAACTGATTATGAGGCCTGAATAGATTTGCCTTACACCAAAACATACCACCAAAACTGCCACCCTGATGACCAGACTTGGTCTGTGAGCAGAAAAAGCCCACACGTGTGTTCTTTGGTTTGCAAGGCTGATGTACACTCAACTTTTAAAATTGAAGTGCCAATATTTAAATACTTGAGTAACTTCACATGCAAAGTTGTATCTCTGTCTTCTAAACTATCCAGAAAGTATGGCAATGATTGGATCTGCATTCCTGCATGATAAACAAAGGCCATGGATAAAGAGCAGCTGCCATGGTGTAGCCTACAAATGCTGATTGTCTTTTATTATCACACTAGTTCCCAGTTTTCATACAATAAAGTAGAAGGTGAAATAGTTCTTGTTCTGAGCCTCTGTCAAAATTGGGCAAACCAAAGATAGCCCCAAACCAAAGACAGGCCCAAGTGTATTTTGATAACAATACAGGAAAATATGTGGGTGGGGAGGGAAAGGGTAGAAGAACAAAGCATTTCTACACATGTAATATTGATATGTAAGTAAAGTATTTGCTTTGAGCAAATACTGAAAACACTATTACAGAAGAAAACCTGGTCAGTTTTACTTAATTGCACTATCTTTGAGGACTACATTGATGTTTTTATTAGCAACCCCTATTTTATGAAATAATTGTCTTAAACCATTTACGTTCCATTAAGGCACCAGTTCTCCGCCTTGTCTGCATAGTGGTATCTCTTGTGGACATTTAAGAATAACGAGGCCAGGGTCCACCTCCAGAGATTTTATTTTTATGCTCTGTCATGACCTGGACATTAGGAACTTTTAAGCACTCTAAGGTGATGCTCATGTGTAGTTATGGTTTAGACCCACTCTACAGAATAATGAGAAGGATGTAAAATGTGAGTGCTCAGGTTAGGTTTAGAAATTGTAAACAGCTAGCACTCCCTGTTTTTCTTTCAGTAATGATGCCTGTTTTTCACAGCAATATCATCTTACTAGCAGGATTTACCTTATAGTTGTACTAGGGCCATTTCTTTGGAAATGTCTTTATGTAACAAAAGGGGTGAATGTACGCTAAATTTTCCCATTCTGCATTTTAAGTTGATAGTTTTATCCTTTTTTAGGGCATTATAGTTGCCATTAATAAAAAGAATATTTGAGTGCCATTAATAAAAAGGACAATTGTTTTAAGTAAATAGTCTCTTAAGCAAAAATGCACAGAAGTCTTGCTAACTATTACCATAAATATATCTGGTTGATTATAGTGTAGAAGGCAGAAAGAAACATTTTGGTTACTGAGATCAAGTCATAATTCAGCAGTCTAAATTCTGGACTGAACAGGAAATCTCTGCAGATTTGTTAACTTTCTGGTTATATGACTGGACCATCTTGCTAGACTCAGAGCCATGAGTTTCACTGGCTTTCAGAACCTCTATTGTAATTGACACTACTAGGCAGAGAAAACCCTGCCTGAATTGAATGAGGAATAGCCCTATTAAACACTCTCTTTTTTTAATTTTCTGCTCTTAGTTTGATATTTTTGTGAGTAATAAGTGGATACAGTTAAAATGGAAAGTTTCCCTTTTTCTCTCAATTTAATTTTGTTTATTCTTTTTATATTAAAAAACTAATTTGGCAAGCAAAGTGGGGTATATATATAAACACTATCCTAATATTTATAAGCTTTTTTTATATTTCTTTTCAAATATAGAGATAGTTTTAAAAAACTTCAAGTATCTATTCAAGAATATTCTGAGATTATATCATTGTTACTGTTGTAAAAGATTTCTTTACATTACTATAAAACATACTTTAATAATTCATACATTGTTCACTATTTAGTTTGCTTCCAGTATTTTTATTGGAATAAATACTGTTGTGCTAAATATTTCATGACATTATATCTCTTGTGGACATTTAAGAATAACGAGGCCAGGGTCCACCTCCAGAGATTTTATTTTTATGCTCTGTCATGACCTGGACATTAGGAACTTTTAAGCACTCTAAGGTGATGCTCATGTGTAGTTATGGTTTAGACCCACTCTACAGAATAATGAGAAGGATGTAAAATGTGAGTGCTCAGGTTAGGTTTAGAAATTGTAAACAGCTAGCACTCCCTGTTTTTCTTTCAGTAATGATGCCTGTTTTTCACAGCAATATCATCTTACTAGCAGGATTTACCTTATAGTTGTACTAGGGCCATTTCTTTGGAAATGTCTTTATGTAACAAAAGGGGTGAATGTACGCTAAATTTTCCCATTCTGCATTTTAAGTTGATAGTTTTATCCTTTTTTAGGGCATTATAGTTGCCATTAATAAAAAGAATATTTGAGTGCCATTAATAAAAAGGACAATTGTTTTAAGTAAATAGTCTCTTAAGCAAAAATGCACAGAAGTCTTGCTAACTATTACCATAAATATATCTGGTTGATTATAGTGTAGAAGGCAGAAAGAAACATTTTGGTTACTGAGATCAAGTCATAATTCAGCAGTCTAAATTCTGGACTGAACAGGAAATCTCTGCAGATTTGTTAACTTTCTGGTTATATGACTGGACCATCTTGCTAGACTCAGAGCCATGAGTTTCACTGGCTTTCAGAACCTCTATTGTAATTGACACTACTAGGCAGAGAAAACCCTGCCTGAATTGAATGAGGAATAGCCCTATTAAACACTCTCTTTTTTTAATTTTCTGCTCTTAGTTTGATATTTTGTGAGTAATAAGTGGATACAGTTAAAATGGAAAGTTTCCTTTTTCTCTCAATTTAATTTTGTTTATTTTTTTTATATTAAAAACTAATTTGGCAAGCAAAGTGGGGTATATATATAAACACTATCCTAATATTTATAAGCTTTTTTTATATTTCTTTTCAAATATAGAGATAGTTTTAAAAAACTTCAAGTATCTATTCAAGAATATTCTGAGATTATATCATTGTTACTGTTGTAAAAGATTTCTTTACATTACTATAAAACATACTTTAATAATTCATACATTGTTCACTATTTAGTTTGCTTCCAGTATTTTTATTGGAATAAATACTGTTGTGCTAAATATTTCATGCATTTTCAGCTTTTCTTCATTTAGATTAATCTGGAATGCCAGAGGGGATTACTGGGTCAAAGGGTATAAACACTTCAGTGAATACTGATGATTTTTGAAGTTAGTTTTATGCAAACTGACTACAGTAGTATAGGTAACTAATGGTTCCATGGTAACCTTATTAGGAGAAACCATTTTCTTCTTTCTTACTTTAAAATTTCTTTTTCCTTTGTTCTTTCTTTCAGTTTTTTCCCAATATAACAATACTCTGATCTTTCTCTATTTTCAAGTTTACTTATCAACATTGCCATTCTTTTGTGAATTTATTAGTTGTTATATTTTACTAGATTTGGCCCTTTATCTACTTGATCAAATACTTTCCTTACCAAATTGCATATTTACATAATACATTTATTTTATAAATGTATGATATATTGATTTGTTAATAACACAAATAGATTGTCTTTTGAAAATTACATTTCCTCAATATTTTTGAAAATTACATTTCCTCAATATTTTTTAAGTACTGTATTTATTTACCCAATTATTTTGGTTCTTTAGATGACTACCTTTCAAAAGATTATTTAATTAAATTTCTTGATCTTTTTTCTTTTAAACTTCTGGCACTTTTAAATTGAGATTATTTTTCAACTAAGAGTTAATAAATATTCAATTTTACTATTTTTTCTTACTTATGTATTTATTATAATTTAATTCTTTGTAGATCATTGTAGTAAATTGTATAAAAGGTGCATCTAACTGAATTTTTTACTCAAAATGCCCAACTTTTATTTAAAACTTTTTTTTTTATTCTTTATTTTAAAGGTTTTACAGAGCTTTGTTGTTCACAGACATGTATGTTCCAAGATCAGTCATATGCATATCCATGGTCCCCACCCGCCCAGATCCCCCCATCCCACCCCTCCAGACCTTCGCCCCAAGCCATTGTAAGCACTCCTATTCCCTTAGCACTATGACACTAGCTATCTTTTCCACACATAACACTATAGGTTTCCTTGTTACTTCCTCCATGCTTCCCCCTCCCTATTTCTTCCCCACAATGTCCCTATGTCTATGCTCTGTCTGTTTTTCCATGAGTTCCCTGCGTGTGATATCAAGACTGTCCTACTAGATACCATATATGTGTGTTAGTATACTGTATTGTCTTTCTCTTTTTGACTTACTTCACTTTTGATGATAGGTTCTAGAGCCAGCCACTTCATTAGGACTGAGTCTTCTGCATTTCTTTTAACAGCTGAGTAGTATTCCATTGTATATATGTACCAGGGCTTCTGGATCCATTAATTTGTCGATGGACATCTAGGTTGCTTCCATATTCTGGCTCTTGATCTTTCTCTATTTTCCAAATTTTTTACCCAATATAACAATACTCTGATCTTTCTCTATTTTCAAGTTTACTTATCAACATTGCCATTCTTTTGTGAATTTATTAGTTGTTATATTTTACTAGATTTGGCCCTTTATCTACTTGATCAAATACTTTCCTTACCAAATTGCATATTTACATAATACATTTATTTTATAAATGTATGATATATTGATTTGTTAATAACACAAATAGATTGTCTTTTGAAAATTACATTTCCTCAATATTTTTGAAAATTACATTTCCTCAATATTTTTTAAGTACTGTATTTATTTACCCAATTATTTTGGTTCTTTAGATGACTACCTTTCAAAAGATTATTTAATTAAATTTCTTGATCTTTTTTCTTTTAAACTTCTGGCACTTTTAAATTGAGATTATTTTTCAACTAAGAGTTAATAAATATTCAATTTTACTATTTTTTCTTACTTATGTATTTATTATAATTTAATTCTTTGTAGATCATTGTAGTAAATTGTATAAAAGGTGCATCTAACTGAATTTTTTACTCAAAATGCCCAACTTTTATTTAAAACTTTTTTTTTTATTCTTTATTTTAAAGGTTTTACAGAGCTTTGTTGTTCACAGACATGTATGTTCCAAGATCAGTCATATGCATATCCATGGTCCCCACCCGCCCAGATCCCCATCCCACCCCTCCAGACCTTCGCCCCAAGCCATTGTAAGCACTCCTATTCCCTTAGCACTATGACACTAGCTATCTTTTCCACACATAACACTATAGGTTTCCTTGTTACTTCCTCCATGCTTCCCCCTCCCTATTTCTTCCCCACAATGTCCCTATGTCTATGCTCTGTCTGTTTTTCCATGAGTTCCCTGCGTGTGATATCAAGACTGTCCTACTAGATACCATATATGTGTGTTAGTATACTGTATTGTCTTTCTCTTTTTGACTTACTTCACTTTTGATGATAGGTTCTAGAGCCAGCCACTTCATTAGGACTGAGTCTTCTGCATTTCTTTTAACAGCTGAGTAGTATTCCATTGTATATATGTACCAGGGCTTCTGGATCCATTAATTTGTCGATGGACATCTAGGTTGCTTCCATATTCTGGCTCTTGTATAGAGAGCTGCAATGAACATTGGGGTACAGGTACTTCTTTCAGTTTTGATTTCATCAGGATATAAGCTTAATAGTGGGATTGCTGGGTCATAGGGTGCTTCTATTTTTAGTTTTTTTCAGAAATCTCCATACTGTCTTCCATAGAGGCTGTATCAATTTACATTCCCACCAGCAATGCAAGAGGGTTCCCTTTTCTCCGCAACCTCTCCAGCATTTATTGTCTGCAGATTTTTTGAAGATGGCCATTCTGACGGTGTGAGGTGATATCTCATTGTAGTTTTGATTTGCATTTCTCTAATAACAAGCGAGGTTGAGCATCGTTTCATGTGCTTTTGGGCCATCTGTATGTCCTCTTTGGAGAGGCGTCTCTTTAGATCTTTTTTCCATTTTTTTGATTGCGTTGTTCGTTTTCCCTGTGCTGAGTTGTCTGAGTTGCTTGTAGATTTTGGAGATTAATTCTTTATCTGTTGTTTCATTTGCTATGATTTTCTCCCACTCTGTGGGGTGTCTGTTGAGCTTTTTTGTAATTTCTTTTGCTGTACAAAAGCTTTTAAGTTTCCTGAGGTCCCATATGTTCATTTTTCTTTTCAGTTCTGCTATTTTAGTTGGTGGCTTAGAGAAGATCTTGCTTTGATTTATGTCCTTGAGGGTTTTGCCTATATTCTCCTCTAAGAGTTTGATGGTTTCTGGTCTTACATTTAGGTCTTTAATCCATTTTGAGTTGATCTTTGTGTATGGTGTCAGGGAATGTTCCAACTTCATTTTTTTGCATGTAGCTGTCCAATTTTCCCAGCACCACTTGTTGAAGAGGCTTCCATGACGTTCTTTTCCACACATAACACTATAGGTTTCCTTGTTACTTCCTCCATGCTTCCCCCTCCCTATTTCTTCCCCACAATGTCCCTATGTCTATGCTCTGTCTGTTTTTCCATGAGTTCCCTGCGTGTGATATCAAGACTGTCCTACTAGATACCATATATGTGTGTTAGTATACTGTATTGTCTTTCTCTTTTTGACTTACTTCACTTTTGATGATAGGTTCTAGAGCCAGCCACTTCATTAGGACTGAGTCTTCTGCATTTCTTTTAACAGCTGAGTAGTATTCCATTGTATATATGTACCAGGGCTTCTGGATCCATTAATTTGTCGATGGACATCTAGGTTGCTTCCATATTCTGGCTCTTGTATAGAGAGCTGCAATGAACATTGGGGTACAGGTACTTCTTTCAGTTTTGATTTCATCAGGATATAAGCTTAATAGTGGGATTGCTGGGTCATAGGGTGCTTCTATTTTTAGTTTTTTTCAGAAATCTCCATACTGTCTTCCATAGAGGCTGTATCAATTTACATTCCCACCAGCAATGCAAGAGGGTTCCCTTTTCTCCGCAACCTCTCCAGCATTTATTGTCTGCAGATTTTTTGAAGATGGCCATTCTGACGGTGTGAGGTGATATCTCATTGTAGTTTTGATTTGCATTTCTCTAATAACAAGCGAGGTTGAGCATCGTTTCATGTGCTTTTGGGCCATCTGTATGTCCTCTTTGGAGAGGCGTCTCTTTAGATCTTTTTTCCATTTTTTTGATTGCGTTGTTCGTTTTCCCTGTGCTGAGTTGTCTGAGTTGCTTGTAGATTTTGGAGATTAATTCTTTATCTGTTGTTTCATTTGCTATGATTTTCTCCCACTCTGTGGGGTGTCTGTTGAGCTTTTTTGTAATTTCTTTTGCTGTACAAAAGCTTTTAAGTTTCCTGAGGTCCCATATGTTCATTTTTCTTTTCAGTTCTGCTATTTTAGTTGGTGGCTTAGAGAAGATCTTGCTTTGATTTATGTCCTTGAGGGTTTTGCCTATATTCTCCTCTAAGAGTTTGATGGTTTCTGGTCTTACATTTAGGTCTTTAATCCATTTTGAGTTGATCTTTGTGTATGGTGTCAGGGAATGTTCCAACTTCATTTTTTTGCATGTAGCTGTCCAATTTTCCCAGCACCACTTGTTGAAGAGGCTGTCTTTGTCCCATTTTATAGTTTCTCCTCCTTTATCAAAAATAAGGTACCCATAGGTGCGTGGGTTTATCTCTGGGTTCTCGATCTTGTTCCATTGGTCTATAGTTCTGTTTTTGTGCCAGTACCATACTGTCCTGAGGACTGTTGCTTTGTAGTAGAGTCTGAAGTTAGGGAGGCTGATCCCTCCAGCTCCGTTTTTCTTTCTCAGGATTGCTTTGGCTATTTGAGGTCTTTTGTGTTTCCATATGAACTGTGTTATTCTTTGGTCTAGTTCTGTGAAAAATGTCAATGGAAGTTGGATAGGTATTGCACTGAATCTGTAGATGATATTTGGTAGTATGGTCATTTTCACAATATTGATTCTTCCGACCCAGGAACATGGAATATCTCTCCATCTGTTTAAGTCTTCTTTAATTTCTTTCATGAGTGTCTTGTAATTTTCTGTGTACAGTTCTTTTGTTTCTTTGGGCAGGTTTATTCCTAGATATTTGATTCTTTTGATTGCAATGGTGAAGGGGACTGCCTCTTTGATTTCATTTTCTGATTTTCCATTGTTTGTGTATAGGAATGCCAGTGATTTCTGTGCGTTGACTTTGTATCCTGCGACTTTGCTGAATTCGTTGATTAGCTCTAGTAGCTTTGTAATAGTGTCTTTGGGATTTTCTATGTATAATATCATGTCATCTGCAAAGAGAGAGAGTTTTACTTCTTCTTTTCTAGTATGGATTCCTTTGATTTCTTTCTCTTCTCTTATAGCCATTGCTAGGACTTCCAGGACTATGTTGAATAGTAGTGGTGAAAGTGGACACCCTTGTCTTGTTCCTGATCTTAGAGGGAATGCTTTCAGTTTTTCACCATTGAGGACAATGTTCGCTGTGGGCTTCTCATATATGGCTTTCACTATGTTGACATAGGTTCCTTCTATGCCCATTTTCTGAAGAGTTTTTATCATGAATGGGTGTTGTATTTTGTCGAAGGTTTTTCTGCATCTATTGAGATGATCATGTGATTTTTGTCTCTCAGTTTGTTGATATGGTGTATCACATTGATTGATTTGCGGATGTTGAAGAATCCTTGCATGCCTGGGATAAACCCGACTTGATCATGATGTATGAGTTTTTTGATGTGTCGTTGAATTCTGTTTGCTAGGATTTTGTTGAGGATCTTGGTATCTAAGTTCATCAGAGAAATTGGTCTGTAATTTTCCTTTTTTTGTGTTGTCTTTGCCTGGTTTGGGTATCAGGGTGATGGTGGCCTCGTAGAATGTGTTTGGAAGTGTTCCTTCCTGTGCAATTTTTTGGAAGAGTTTTAGAAGGACAGGCATTAGCTCTTCTTTAAATGTTTGGTAGAATTCGGCTGTGAAGCCATCTGGCCCTGGGCTTTTATTTTTGGGTAGATTTTTAATCACAGATTCGATTTCTGAGCTTGTGATTGGGTTGTTCAAAGTTTCTGTTTCTTCCTGGCTCAGTCTTGGGAGATTGATCTTCCCCAAGAAACTGTCCATTTCTTCCAGGTTGTCTTTTTCCCTAGAGTTGTTCATAATAGTCTCTTAGAATCCTTTGGATTTCTGATTTTGCCAATGGTGAAGGGGACTGCCTCTTTGATTTCATTTTCTGATTTTCCATTGTTTGTGTATAGGAATGCCAGTGATTTCTGTGCGTTGACTTTGTATCCTGCGACTTTGCTGAATTCGTTGATTAGCTCTAGTAGCTTTGTAATAGTGTCTTTGGGATTTTCTATGTATAATATCATGTCATCTGCAAAGAGAGAGAGTTTTACTTCTTCTTTTCTAGTATGGATTCCTTTGATTTCTTTCTCTTCTCTTATAGCCATTGCTAGGACTTCCAGGACTATGTTGAATAGTAGTGGTGAAAGTGGACACCCTTGTCTTGTTCCTGATCTTAGAGGGAATGCTTTCAGTTTTTCACCATTGAGGACAATGTTCGCTGTGGGCTTCTCATATATGGCTTTCACTATGTTGACATAGGTTCCTTCTATGCCCATTTTCTGAAGAGTTTTTATCATGAATGGGTGTTGTATTTTGTCGAAGGTTTTTCTGCATCTATTGAGATGATCATGTGATTTTTGTCTCTCAGTTTGTTGATATGGTGTATCACATTGATTGATTTGCGGATGTTGAAGAATCCTTGCATGCCTGGGATAAACCCGACTTGATCATGATGTATGAGTTTTTTGATGTGTCGTTGAATTCTGTTTGCTAGGATTTTGTTGAGGATCTTGGTATCTAAGTTCATCAGAGAAATTGGTCTGTAATTTTCCTTTTTTTGTGTTGTCTTTGCCTGGTTTGGGTATCAGGGTGATGGTGGCCTCGTAGAATGTGTTTGGAAGTGTTCCTTCCTGTGCAATTTTTTGGAAGAGTTTTAGAAGGACAGGCATTAGCTCTTCTTTAAATGTTTGGTAGAATTCGGCTGTGAAGCCATCTGGCCCTGGGCTTTTATTTTTGGGTAGATTTTTAATCACAGATTCGATTTCTGAGCTTGTGATTGGGTTGTTCAAAGTTTCTGTTTCTTCCTGGCTCAGTCTTGGGAGATTGATCTTCCCCAAGAAACTGTCCATTTCTTCCAGGTTGTCCAGTTTGTTGCCATAGAGTTGCTCATAATAGTCTCTTAGAATCCTTTGGATTTCTGCATTATCTGTTGTAATCTCTCCTTTTTCGTTTTTGATTTTGTTGATCTGGTTCTTCTCCCTCATTTTCTTGATGAGTCTCGCCAGAGGCTTGTCAATTTTGTTTACCTTTTCAAAGAACCAGCTTTTTGTTTTATTTATTCGAACTATAGTTTCTTTCATTTCTTTCCGATTTATTTCTGCTCTAGTCTTTATAATTTCTCTTCTTCTGCTGGCTTTGGGATGTTTCTGTTCTTCTTTTTCCAATTGTTTTAAGCGGAGGGTTAAGTCATCTGCTTCATATTTTCCTAGTTTCTTGAGGTGGGATTGTATTGCTATAAATTTCCCCCGTAGAACTGCTTTTGCGGTATCCCATAAGTTTTGCACAGTTGTATATTCATTGTCATTTTCTTCTAGGAATTTTTTAATTTCTCCTTTGATTTCCTCAGTGATCAGTTGGTTTTTTAGGTAAGTGTTGTTTAATCGCCATGTGTTTGTATTTTTAGCGGTTTTTTTCCTGTAGTTGATCTCTAGTCTCCTTGTATTGGGGTCCGAGAAGATGGTTGATATAATTTCAGTTTTCTTGAATTGACTGAGGTTAGATTTGTGGCCCAAGACGTGGTCTATCCTGGAGAATGTTCCGTGAGCACTTGAGAAGAAAGTGTATTCTTCTGCTTTTGGATGGAACGTCCTAAAGATATCGATGAGGTCCATCTTTTCTAGTGTGGCAGTTAAGGCTTGTGTTTCTTTGTTAATTTTCTGTTTAGATGATCTATCCATTGGTGTGAGAGGAGTGTTATAGTCTCCTACTATTATTGTGTTATTATTGATTTCTTCTTGTAAGTCTGAAAGTATCTGTCTTATGTATTGAGGTGCCCCTGTGTTGGGTGTGTAGATGTTCATGACTGTTATGTCTTCCTCTTGGATGGATCCTTTAATCATGATGTAGTGACCTGCCTTGTCTCTTAGAATCTTCTTTACTTTAAAATCTATTTTGTCTGATATGAGGATTGCTACTCCAGTTTTCTTTTGATTTCCATTTGCATGGAATATCTTTTTCCAGACTTTCACTTTCAGTCTGTGAGTGTCTCTAGGTCTGAAGTGGGTCTCTTGCAAACAGCATATATATGGTTCATGTTTCTGGATCCATTCAGCCAACCTGTGTCATTTGGTTGGAGCATTTAATCCATTTACATTCAAAGTAATTATTGATACGTATGTTCCTATTGTCATCTTCTTAGAAGTCTGGGGTTTGATTTGTAGGACTTCTTCTACTCTTGTATTTATTGGCTATATCAGGCCCCCTTTAACACTTGTTGTAGGGCTGGTTTTGTGGTACAGAATTCTTTTAGTTTTTGTCTGTCTGAGAAGTTTTTGACTTCACCATCAATTCTGAATGAGATTTTGCTGGGTAGAGAAATCTTGGTTGGAGGTTATACTCTTTTAGCCGTTTAAATGTGTCCTGCCATTCTCTTCTGGCCTGCAGGGTTTCTGTTGAGAGATCCGCAGTTAGACGTATGGGGTTTCCTTTATATGTTATTTGTTGTTTACTCCTAGCTGCTTTTAGTAATCTGTCTTTATATTTAGTCTGTGTTAGTTTGATCAGAATGTGCCTTGGTGTGTTTCTTCTGGGGTTTCTCCTGTATGGAACTCTTTGTGCTTCTTGGACATGGTTGACTATTTCCTTTCCCATGCTGGGGGAAATTTTCTATTATAACTTCTTCAAGAATGTTTTCGTAACCCTTCTTCCTTTCTTCTTCCTCTGGGACTCCTATAATTCTAATGTTGGTGCGTTTGATATTGTCCCATAGGTCTCTAAGGCTATCCTCAGTTCTTTTCATTCTTTCGGCTTTGTTCTGTTCCTCACCAGTTATTTCCACCAGTCTATCTTCTAGCACGCTTATCCGTTCTTCAGCCTCAGATACTCTACTGTTGAGGCCTTCTATCATATTTTTGAGTTCAGCAATTGAGTTGGTGGTCTCTATTCGCTTATTTTTCATTTCCTGCATGTCTTTTCTCAATGCACTAATTTCCTCTAATATTCTGTTTTCGGTGTTTTGCATCCTCATTAATATAGTTTTTCTGAATTCTCTTTCAGATAATTTGTCTATCTCCTCCTCTGTCATTTGAGGCTGTGATTCTCTAGGTTGGTCCTTCATTTGTGCAGTGTTTCTCTGTCGTTTCATCTCTAGTGTTGTATGTTCTTTGATAGTGTGGGGTCTTGGAATCAGGGCTTCTAGTCCAAGGATCCTTGGTTTGATGATTGGTGAGGGGGTGTAGGCTCTATGCCTCATTTGGTTGGAGCATTTCCATTTACATTCAAAGTAATTGATACGTATGTTCCTATTGTATTTAATCTGGGGTTTGATTTGTAGGACTTCTTCTACTCTTGTATTTATTGGCTATATCAGGCCCCCTTTAACACTTGTTGTAGGGCTGGTTTTGTGGTACAGAATTCTTTTAGTTTTTGTCTGTCTGAGAAGTTTTTGACTTCACCATCAATTCTGAATGAGATTTTGCTGGGTAGAGAAATCTTGGTTGGAGGTTATACTCTTTTAGCCGTTTAAATGTGTCCTGCCATTCTCTTCTGGCCTGCAGGGTTTCTGTTGAGAGATCCGCAGTTAGACGTATGGGGTTTCCTTTATATGTTATTTGTTGTTTACTCCTAGCTGCTTTTAGTAATCTGTCTTTATATTTAGTCTGTGTTAGTTTGATCAGAATGTGCCTTGGTGTGTTTCTTCTGGGGTTTCTCCTGTATGGAACTCTTTGTGCTTCTTGGACATGGTTGACTATTTCCTTTCCCATGCTGGGGAAGTTTTCTATTATAACTTCTTCAAGAATGTTTTCGTAACCCTTCTTCCTTTCTTCTTCCTCTGGGACTCCTATAATTCTAATGTTGGTGCGTTTGATATTGTCCCATAGGTCTCTAAGGCTATCCTCAGTTCTTTTCATTCTTTCGGCTTTGTTCTGTTCCTCACCAGTTATTTCCACCAGTCTATCTTCTAGCACGCTTATCCGTTCTTCAGCCTCAGATACTCTACTGTTGAGGCCTTCTATCATATTTTTGAGTTCAGCAATTGAGTTGGTGGTCTCTATTCGCTTATTTTTCATTTCCTGCATGTCTTTTCTCAATGCACTAATTTCCTCTAATATTCTGTTTTCGGTGTTTTGCATCCTCATTAATATAGTTTTTCTGAATTCTCTTTCAGATAATTTGTCTATCTCCTCCTCTGTCATTTGAGGCTGTGATTCTCTAGGTTGGTCCTTCATTTGTGCAGTGTTTCTCTGTCGTTTCATCTCTAGTGTTGTATGTTCTTTGATAGTGTGGGGTCTTGGAATCAGGGCTTCTAGTCCAAGGATCCTTGGTTTGATGATTGGTGAGGGGGTGTAGGCTCTATGCCTGGTTTGCTATGGTGTTCCGTGATATTAGTTCAAATACTAGCATCTGAGGAGCAAGAGGTGTGTCCCTAATGGGTGACAGTCATAAAAGTATGCAGATGTTTTCTAACCTAGTCATAAGATATACATACATACACAGCAATAACCACATCTAACCAGTCTTACAGTGACAAAGCATAGGAAATTTTCCTGGCAAACGACACAATCAAAGATGGTACTTGCCCATTAAGCTCTGAGTTAATTAAAATAGTGCCTGGAAAAATATATCTTGGGTAAGGTCCTGGCTTGGACTATTTCAACATTGAAAGCAATTTTTAACTAAGACGTTTTGGGGGTGAGGAGGTGGAAAATGTATGGGTAATGAGAAGGAATAGATTTGACTTGGAAGGCTTTTATAGAGTTATGTAGCCAAGATTAGTGTGTTGTATTGTTTAGTGCAGCTGGAAGAGAATAGTGGAGACAGGAAGGTAGGAAATATTTATCTAGGGGGTAGTGGTATATAGGAGAAAGTTTTAGATTTAGAACATAGAAGGAGGAAGGAGTGGGAAAGAGGAAAGAAAATTAGAAGTTCAAGAATTAAAATTTTAAAAAATAATAATAAAAAAAATTAATAATTAAAAATCAAAAAAATTAAAAAAGGGAAGAGAAACTTAATAAGAAGAGACAAAAGAGAGAGAGAGAGAAAAAAAAAACCCAAACCTGACCAATCAAACGAATAAGCAGAACCGTCCGCAACAGTTAAACCAAAAAGCTAAATACTGTCCCTGGTTTTTATACTCTCATCTGTCTGGAAGCCAGTCTGCTCTCGATGGTGTTGTCTTGATGATGCAGCCTTTTCTTTATGGCACCAGTCTGCAAGCTCAGGTGCTGACCGGGACGGCGGGCTGATCTCTGTCAGTCGGGCGGGGGACCGCGGTGCGCTCGCTGTCCCGGGTTGGGCGGGGGCGCAGGCTGATCCCAGTCCATCGGGCGGGGGGCCGTGGCGCGCGTGCAATCCCATGTTGAGCGGGGGCATCCTGGCTCTGCAGCGCACCTGCCGGTAGCCTCTGATACCTGCCCTTCTCCCGACTTCCTCCGCTGCCGGTGTAGCTATGGGGGTGCAGCTATGGGGGTGCAGGGGCTCCTCCGCCACTGGCGCGCGCGCACTGCCGGTTGCGCCTCCAAGTCCCAAAGGCAGGCACAAGCTTCCCTGTCTGGCTCGAGCCCGGTCCCTGGTCAGTAATCTGTAGGCGACTTCCCCTTCAGCCAGTCCCCCACTAGGAGTGTTTGAACGCACCCGGTGCCAGGCGGAACGTCAGGCGGAACGTCGCGATTTTCGCCCGGCGGCCGAGCGTCGTGATCCTCACACTGGTGCTCCCTCCTGTCTCCCGGTTGGTCTCTAGACAGCGCTCTCCGCGTTCTGTCAGGCCTCAGGTCGCTAGGCAGCAAGCACATTCCGCTCGGTCCTGCTCCGGTATCCTATCTTCGCAGTGTCTTAATTTCTGCCGGTGATCCGGGTGGATTCTTGGAGTTTTCACGCTGAGTGCTGCCTCAAGTAGAGTTAGTAGAATGGAAGAGAATAGTGGAGACAGGAAGGTAGGAAATATTTATCTAGGGGGTAGTGGTATATAGGAGAAAGTTTTAGATTTAGAACATAGAGGGAGGAAGGAGTGGGAAAGAGGAAAGAAAATTAGAAGTTCAAGAATTAAAATTTTAAAAAATAATAATAAAAAAATTAATAATTAAAAATCAAAAAAAATTAAAAATTAAAAAAGGGAAGAGAAACTTAATAAGAAGAGACAAAAGAGAGAGAGAGAGGAAAAAAAAAACAAACCCAAACCTGACCAATCAAACGAATAAGCAGAACCGTCCGCAACAGATAAACAAAAAAGCTAGATACTGTCCCTGGTTTTTATCCTCTCATCTGTCTGGAAGCCAGTCTGCTCTCGATGGTGTTGTCTTGATGATGCAGCCTTTTCTTTATGGCACCAGTCTGCAAGCTCAGGTGCTGACCGGGACGGCGGGCTGATCTCTGTCAGTCGGGCGGGGGACCGCGGTGCGCTCGCTGTCCCGGGTTGGGCGGGGGCGCAGGCTGATCCCAGTCCATCGGGCGGGGGGCCGTGGCGCGCGTGCAATCCCATGTTGAGCGGGGGCATCCTGGCTCTGCAGCGCACCTGCCGGTAGCCTCTGATACCTGCCCTTCTCCCGACTTCCTCCGCTGCCGGTGTAGCTATGGGGGTGCAGCTATGGGGGTGCAGGGGCTCCTCCGCCACTGGCGCGCGCACTGCCGGTTGCGCCTCCAAGTCCCAAAGGCAGGCACAAGCTTCCCTGTCTGGCTCGAGCCCGGTCCCTGGTCAGTAATCTGTAGGCGACTTCCCCTTCAGCCAGTCCCCCACTAGGAGTGTTTGAACGCACCCGGTGCCAGGCGGAACGTCAGGCGGAACGTCGCGATTTTCGCCCGGCGGCCGAGCGTCGTGATCCTCACACTGGTGCTCCCTCCTGTCTCCCGGTTGGTCTCTAGACAGCGCTCTCCGCGTTCTGTCAGGCCTCAGGTCGCTAGGCAGCAAGCACATTCCGCTCGGTCCTGCTCCGGTATCCTATCTTCGCAGTGTCTTAATTTCTGCCGGTGATCCGGGTGGATTCTTGGAGTTTTCACGCTGAGTGCTGCCCTCTCTCCCCCAAGCCTCTGCTTAGGGTATCCTTTTAGGGCACTTGCTGGCGCGCTCTCCGTCAGTGCAGTCCGGCGTGGGGGTTAGGATAGAGGATTCTTAGAACCCTAGCTTTCTGGCTATTCACTCTTCTACTCTCGAGGACCTATGGAATTCTTCTGTAGTCTAGCGGCAGGTTTGTTGGTGGTGGTTCTTTCCTTGATTAGTTCTGGTGATTCTGTTGGGGAGCTGGTGAAATCTTCCCCTCATTCCTCCGCCATCTTGGCTCCTCCCCCCTAAAACTTTTATATTGGGCATCTCCCCTCCTTTTTTGAGGTGGCGTGTATATGTATTACAGTTAGTTTAACCAGCAGTTGCCTACTTTTTAAGAATTTATGTCTTTTCTTAGATAGAACTGTCATCGTAAAGATTAATTTTGAATGTACTCATAAATTTTAGTTTTCTCACTAGAAGTGTGTCTATGCATTCACATCTGCTTTTCATTATCTCAGTAAAATATCATAAGAAATGCATATTTCTTTTGTAGATTATTGTTTAGATATTTCATATACAGTTGCTGGTGTGAATTATTTATATTCATTTCTAAATGCATATTTCTAATAATAGATTTCTGTCATTATTTACTTTGTGTTCATCTATTATGCTAGAGCCTTTTATTAAAAAATATTTTAAATTAATTACAGTGAATTTTCATGGTTATTCTAATACAGATATTTTGGAGTCTACATTATGTTGCATTTATTGAAATAGCCAAAATACTAAAAATAACATTATGCTTAAATAATCATGGCAAAAATGTTCTGTATTTTATATAAACAAACATTTTTACCTGGGTAGAAATACATATTACTTTGGAATATATGTATCAACTATGTCAAGGAAATATTCTATTAATTTTTGAGTGGCCTTATAATATATCTTAATGTTTATTAAACGTCTTTTCCCTAAGCCTACTGGTTTCTGCTAATTTGCAATATCTGTCTCTTCTATTAGTGAATTTATTAACATTGAATATAATATAGGATAAATTTGAGTTGTTTGATCAGACTTATTCTTTTACTTCATTGTTTACACTAACTTTTACTTTAGATTTTTATGTTTCCAAAAGCAGCAATAGTTATCATGTCTAGGGCTACAGTTTTGTAGGCTTTATAAGGTTTACCATTGAAAATATTTTTTATCTAAGAATTTTACTGATATTTTAATATTAAATGTTTAAGTTTCTATATATTTTAATATTGTTGCCCTTCAAAATCAGTAAAAATAATATTAAAGTATGATAACTGAGAAATATTTATCTAAGAAAGAAAAAGATTACTTGTTTTTTACACATTGTCACTCCATAAGCATAGAGAATTATTTGAGATTTTTCTGAGAACTAAGGGGAAGACTAAAAAGATTATTTATACATATAATTTAAACATCAATTTGTAATTACTGCATTTATACTGTCTTATTAGCAATTCAGGCAGGATGTATAGTTGTCATAACTATTTAATGATCAGTTATCACTTCATTAAAATGCATCTCCTAAAGGTAGCATTTTACACCCTTAAATTAAAAAACCTAGTCATTTTGTTTTCTAGGGACAGCTGGAGATAAGGTAGGAATTGTTATGGCTCAGAATGAAAATTATTTTATACTTGAGCAAACAAAGTAATGGGGAGAACTGACAAAAACTGTACTGCTGTGCTCTGTAATTGAAGCTCAAAGACAGACTATGAAACCCCAGAAGCAGAAAACTAAGGTAAACTATCAATGAAAAGAAACACAGACCAATAGGGGCTTCTGGTTAAGACTGATTTTTCCCAGGCTTTAGGGACAAAAGATCATGAAGCCAATTCTAATGAACTAGGATCTTATACTGATGTTAAATTACATATACTACTTCCCTAAATATCTCTCTTTCAAGTTTACCAGAGACTATATTGTTCTAGCATCAAGAGACATTGTAACTTAAGATTGACTGGCACTTTACTATCAAGAGTTCTCCACTGGGTAGGATTTTGTTCTCAACTGGAAAATAATTGAAGGTCCTGCTACATGTTCCAAAGTATCATAGGAGCCACCTTATGAAACAGAAGCTAGTGTCAGAGATATAAACATCTAAAGTGTTTTTTTTTTACTGGTTTCTGCTAATTTGCAATATCTGTCTCTTCTATTAGTGAATTTATTAACATTGAATATAATATAGGATAAATTTGAGTTGTTTGATCAGACTTATTCTTTTACTTCATTGTTTACACTAACTTTTACTTTAGATTTTTATGTTTCCAAAAGCAGCAATAGTTATCATGTCTAGGGCTACAGTTTTGTAGGCTTTATAAGGTTTACCATTGAAAATATTTTTTATCTAAGAATTTTACTGATATTTTAATATTAAATGTTTAAGTTTCTATATATTTTAATATTGTTGCCCTTCAAAATCAGTAAAAATAATATTAAAGTATGATAACTGAGAAATATTTATCTAAGAAAGAAAAAGATTACTTGTTTTTTACACATTGTCACTCCATAAGCATAGAGAATTATTTGAGATTTTTCTGAGAACTAAGGGGAAGACTAAAAAGATTATTTATACATATAATTTAAACATCAATTTGTAATTACTGCATTTATACTGTCTTATTAGCAATTCAGGCAGGATGTATAGTTGTCATAACTATTTAATGATCAGTTATCACTTCATTAAAATGCATCTCCTAAAGGTAGCATTTTACACCCTTAAATTAAAAAACCTAGTCATTTTGTTTTCTAGGGACAGCTGGAGATAAGGTAGGAATTGTTATGGCTCAGAATGAAAATTATTTTATACTTGAGCAAACAAAGTAATGGGGAGAACTGACAAAAACTGTACTGCTGTGCTCTGTAATTGAAGCTCAAAGACAGACTATGAAACCCCAGAAGCAGAAAACTAAGGTAAACTATCAATGAAAAGAAACACAGACCAATAGGGCTTCTGGTTAAGACTGATTTTTCCCAGGCTTTAGGGACAAAAGATCATGAAGCCAATTCTAATGAACTAGGATCTTATACTGATGTTAAATTACATATACTACTTCCCTAAATATCTCTCTTTCAAGTTTACCAGAGACTATATTGTTCTAGCATCAAGAGACATTGTAACTTAAGATTGACTGGCACTTTACTATCAAGAGTTCTCCACTGGGTAGGATTTTGTTCTCAACTGGAAAATAATTGAAGGTCCTGCTACATGTTCCAAAGTATCATAGGAGCCACCTTATGAAACAGAAGCTAGTGTCAGAGATATAAACATCTAAAGTGTTTTTAACTTTTTAATGTACACAATAATATAGCTTCTTCAGAATATGTATTCTTTTTCAAAAGGAGTCACAACAGACATACTGGCTAGTGCCCATTTCCTTACACCTATAATTTTCAGGCACCTAGATTTTTTAGGTGAGTTTCATAAATACTGCACTTATGCATTATATTCCATGGCAAAATTTCCATTTGCTTCATGAATAGTCTTAATACAAATAGGCTCAAAGTAATAATAAACATTTCCTATATTTTTCCAGAAAGATACCAATGTGAAAGTTTCATTTTAAATGCATACAAAATAGACATTTACCAGTATACATGGTTAAAGACAAATCACTTCAATTACTAAGTGGACATAAGCAAAGGATTCCAGTCATCACTGTAAACACATATCACTCAAAAATAAAGTATGCCTATCAAGATTCACTACAACTGCATTTTTTTCAGTTCTGGATCTTTCATTATTTTCTTGATTTTACAGCTTTGATATAATTCTGAAATAATGCACACAGGGATAACAAATACACTATATTTAATAAATATTTCATGGAAAGACAAAACTTGAATATTTAATTCAGTGTTACCGTTTTCTTAGCATGACATTTTTTTTACACCCTTTATACTGACATGTTAATTTACAGCTAAAATAAAATATACATTCATTTTCATCAAAATATCACAAAAATATCACAAAAACTTCATGGCATGGACTTCCCTGGTGGTTCAGGTGTAAAGGGTCTGCCTTGCAGTGCAAGAGACTGTATGGATCCCTGGCCCGGGAAGGTTCCACGTGCCGCAGAGCAGCTGGACTGGTGTGTCCAATTAGGAGCCAGCACTTTGGAGCATATGTTCCCAGAGCTGAAGCTCTGCAATGACAGAGGCCACTACAATAGGAGGCCTACACAGGCCAAAGAATAAAGATGGATGAAAATAAATAACCAATAAAAGAGGTCAAAATTTAAAAAAAAAATCATGACATAATTGACAAAAATTATAGCAAAAAATTCAAAGGTGATTTATGCTTTTTTACTTTCCAGGGTGATTTATGGAATTTAAAACTGAATGAAGGATTGGGGCTTCCCTGGTGGTCCAGTGGGTAAGGACACCGCCTTGCAGTGCAAGGGGCACCAGTTCGATCCCTGCCCTGGGAAGATCTCACGTGCCGCTGGAGCGCTGGACTGATGTGTCCTATTGCCGAGCCTACACTCTGGAGCGCATGTGCCCAGAGCCAGTGCTCTGCGACAACAGAGGCCACTGCAATGGGAGGCCCACACAGGCCAAAGAATAAAGATGGATGAAAATAAATAACCAATAAAAGAGGTCAAAATTTAAAAAAAAAATCATGACATAATTGACAAAAATTATAGCAAAAAATTCAAAGGTGATTTATGCTTTTTTACTTTCCAGGGTGATTTATGGAATTTAAAACTGAATGAAGGATTGGGGCTTCCCTGGTGGTCCAGTGGGTAAGGACACCGCCTTGCAGTGCAAGGGGCACCAGTTCGATCCCTGCCCTGGGAAGATCTCACGTGCCGCGGAGCGGCTGGACTGATGTGTCCTATTGCCGAGCCTACACTCTGGAGCGCATGTGCCCAGAGCCGGTGCTCTGCGAGGACAGAGGCCACTACGATGGGAGGCCCACATGGGCCAAAGAACAAAAATGGATGAAAATGGACAAATGAAAGACCAAGAGAAGTGGCCCGCCTGCTCTCCTCCCTCCACCAGAATAAATAAATAAATAAATCTAAAACATGTCCTTAAAAAAAAAAAAAAAACTGAATGAAGGATTTCAATCATTCAACTCATTGACAAAATTATTAAAGAACTTTATAATGAAGAATAAATCTTTAAAAATAATTTCTTTCATAAAAAAAGAGTATGATATTTATTAAGGTGGATAGCAAAAATGCTGTACTACTGATATTTGTAGCCATCAAAATAAAATACAAAATTAAAATTCAGATCATAGAGTTAACTGTCATTCAATATACTACAGGGGAAAAAAAACAAGCCAAAAGAAGATAAAATCCTAAAAGAGTGGCAACCTCTGAAATTAAAGGGGGTAATAATCAACATACAATAGCTGTAATTCATTGTAATCTATACTATTGTATTCAAACTGTTTACTTTTTAGAGGAAGATCTGTCTCCAAGAGTCAGCAGAACTAACTCATAGTAAAATGAATCAAGTGAGAAATATACTATAATCTTAGAAATAGACACCAACATTTCCTGAATGATGATTTCATATAGTATGTTTCAGTAATCTTATAAAATCTACAGAAAAGGCATGGTAGGTTAAAAAAAAATTAAGGGGAGATCTGGGCAACATCTCTGGTTATTATAATAGAAAAATTCCTAGAGGGGCAAAGGACAAATGATCAGGCTTCCCTACCTCGAAAGGAATACCTATTAATATTCAATTCCCACTGCTCTAATTTCATAGCCTCTGGGTAAGATTTGTATCTATAATTTGGTCACCAGAGTACATCTACTCAACCCAAAGGGAGTGTCTTGTATAGTTAACTGACCCAGTTATTATATTAATGTAGCTCCCACTGTAAATTAACAAGTGGGCATTAAGATTTATAAATCAGTCTCTCGTGACTGTCTACTACCAATCAATCTTTCAGGTTGAATAGATATGTGCTGAGATTTCAAGTAAAGGACAATATCCTGAATAACCTTCTTTACCAAAATGTAGGCACCAGGAAGGATAAATCTGGAACAGCTTGATGTATTTATTTTTATGAAAAAGTCAGTGAAATGAGAGGTGAAATAAGATACAATACTTTTAAATTTTTAACAAATTATAATAAATGATTGAAACAGTTTCTGATCTGTACGGATTTAACTTCTCAATCCGTTCCTCAGTTGAGCTTTATTTCTTAATATAAATTCCTACTAAAAATCATTAGAAAGGCTTTTTAAAGTTTTATTTATTTATCTTAGGCTATTCTGGGTTTTCACTCCTACTGCAGGCTCTTCTCTAGTTGCAGGGAGTGAGAACTACTCTCTAGTTGAGGTGAGCAGGCTTCTTGTTGAGGTGACTTCTCTTACTGTGGAACTTGGGCTCTAGGGCATAAGGGCTTCAGTAGTTGTGGCTCTGAGGCCAGAGCACAGGCTCAACAGCTGTGACTCACAGGCTTAGTTGCTCTGCAGCATGTGCGATCTTCTCGGATCAGGGATCGAACCCGTGTCTCCTGCACTGGCAGGTGAACTCTTCACCACTGAGCTACCAGGGAAGCTCTAGAAAGGCTTTCTAATAAAAAGAGTTGTGATAAACAGGAACCACGTCATGTTTTTTCATCTCTTTTTCCTTACATATTTCTTAGAAAGTGACTTAAAAGAAAACACACACACAAAGTCATTCTGATAATTCTTTCATGTCAATTTTTATAGAAATCAGTAGTTTAAAATTTATATGCAAATAGGCATAGTGAAACCAAATTGTCACTAAGAAAGTATATATTTATATAAATTATCTTTACAATACAATTTAGGCTCTTTAGGATCTTAGAACTAATTTCAACATTAGAGAAACATGTTCTACAAAAAACCAACTATTTTTTAGAAAATACATATCACAGTTAAGTAGGAAAAAACCCCTCACTTTCTATTAGCTTTCAAAGTAGTATCTCTCAAGACAGCATGGTATTAGTGAAAAAATAGACAAATTGACCCATGGAACAGAATAGACAGCCCAGAACAGACTCATATAAATATAGTCAACTGGTCTTTGACAAGAGGAAAGGCAATATAATGGGGAAAAGGTAGTCCTTCCAGAAAATGGTGTCAGGACAATTGGACATTTATGCAATAAAATGCATCTAGATACAGACCTTACATCTTACACAAAATTAATTCAGTATGGATAACAAACTTACACAAAACATGGAACAGCTTGATGTATTTATTTTTATAGAAAAAGTCAGTGAAATGAGAGGTGAAATAAGATACAATACTTTTAAATTTTTAACAAATTATAATAAATGATTGAAACAGTTTCTGATCTGGGATTTAACTTCTCAATCCGTTCCTCAGTTGAGCTTTATTTCTTAATATAAATTCCTACTAAAAATCATTAGAAAGGCTTTTTAAAGTTTTATTTATTTATCTTAGGCTATTCTGGGTTTTCACCCTACTGCAGGCTCTTCTCTAGTTGCAGGGAGTGAGAACTACTCTCTAGTTGAGGTGAGCAGGCTTCTTGTTGAGGTGACTTCTCTTACTGTGGAACTTGGGCTCTAGGGCATAAGGGCTTCAGTAGTTGTGGCTCTGAGGCCAGAGCACAGGCTCAACAGCTGTGACTCACAGGCTTAGTTGCTCTGCAGCATGTGCGATCTTCTCGGATCAGGGATCGAACCCGTGTCTCCTGCACTGGCAGGTGAACTCTTCACCACTGAGCTACCAGGGAAGCTCTAGAAAGGCTTTCTAATAAAAAGAGTTGTGATAAACAGGAACCACGTCATGTTTTTTCATCTCTTTTTCCTTACATATTTCTTAGAAAGTGACTTAAAAGAAAACACACACACAAAGTCATTCTGATAATTCTTTCATGTCAATTTTTATAGAAATCAGTAGTTTAAAATTTATATGCAAATAGGCATAGTGAAACCAAATTGTCACTAAGAAAGTATATATTTATATAAATTATCTTTACAATACAATTTAGGCTCTTTAGGATCTTAGAACTAATTTCAACATTAGAGAAACATGTTCTACAAAAAACCAACTATTTTTTAGAAAATACATATCACAGTTAAGTAGGAAAAAACCCCTCACTTTCTATTAGCTTTCAAAGTAGTATCTCTCAAGACAGCATGGTATTAGTGAAAAAATAGACAAATTGACCCATGGAACAGAATAGACAGCCCAGAACAGACTCATATAAATATAGTCAACTGGTCTTTGACAAGAGGAAAGGCAATATAATGGGGAAAAGGTAGTCCTTCCAGAAAATGGTGTCAGGACAATTGGACATTTATGCAATAAAATGCATCTAGATACAGACCTTACATCTTACACAAAAATTAATTCAGTATGGATCACAGACCTAAATGCAAAAAAAATGCAAAACCATAAGCCATCTAGAAAATGACATAAGACAGAATCTAGATGACCTCAGGTACAGAAATGACCTTTTAGATACAACACCAAAGGCATGACTCATGAAAGAAACAAAGCTGGGCTTCGTAAAACTTCCGCTACATGAAAAATACAGATGAGAGAATGAAAAGACAAGTTACAAACTGGGAGAAAGTATTTGCAAGAGACGTATCTGATCAAACACCATTATCCAAAATACACCAAGAACTCTTAAAACACAACAATAAGAAACAAACAATAATATTAAAAATGGGCCCAAAACCTTGAAGAAAACATACAGATTGCAAAAAGTCTGTGAGAAGAAGCACCAAATTCTATGTCAGTAGAGAACTGCAAGTTAAAAACACACCTAATGGAATGGTCAAAATCCAAAATATGAACAGCAGCAAGTGATGGGGTGAGGGTTGGGAGTCATAGGAACTCTCACTCACTGCTGGTGGAAATTCAAAATGATACAATCACTTAGGAATACCGTTTGTCAGTTTCTTAGCAAACCAAATATGCTCTTACCATATAATCCAGATCTGAAAACTGACACCTTCACAAAAATCTTCACACATTTATTGCAGCTTAAAAAAACTTCCAAAACTTGGAAGCAATCAAGATGACTTTCACTATGTGAACAGAAAAACCAACTGTGTTCCATCCAGACAATGGAATATAATTTAGTGCTAAAATGAAAGAAGCTATGAAAAGACATGGAGGAACCTTAAGTTACCTTAAGTAAGAACCTGAGGAAGGAATCAGGCTCTTCAGGATCTTAGAACTAATTTCAACATTAGAGAAACATGTTCTACAAAAAACCAACTATTTTTTAGAAAATACATATCACAGTTAAGTAGGAAAAAACCCCTCACTTTCTATTAGCTTTCAAAGTAGTATCTCTCAAGACAGCATGGTATTAGTGAAAAAATAGACAAATTGACCCATGGAACAGAATAGACAGCCCAGAACAGACTCATATAAATATAGTCAACTGGTCTTTGACAAGAGGAAAGGCAATATAATGGGGAAAAGGTAGTCCTTCCAGAAAATGGTGTCAGGACAATTGGACATTTATGCAATAAAATGCATCTAGATACAGACCTTACATCTTACACAAAAATTAATTCAGTATGGATCACAGACCTAAATGCAAAAAAAATGCAAAACCATAAGCCATCTAGAAAATGACATAAGACAGAATCTAGATGACCTCAGGTACAGAAATGACCTTTTAGATACAACACCAAAGGCATGACTCATGAAAGAAACAAAGCTGGGCTTCGTAAAACTTCCGCTACATGAAAAATACAGATGAGAGAATGAAAAGACAAGTTACAAACTGGGAGAAAGTATTTGCAAGAGACGTATCTGATCAAACACCATTATCCAAAATACACCAAGAACTCTTAAAACACAACAATAAGAAACAAACAATAATATTAAAAAATGGGCCCAAAACCTTGAAGAAAACATACAGATTGCAAAAAGTCTGTGAGAAGAAGCACCAAATTCTATGTCAGTAGAGAACTGCAAGTTAAAAACACACCTAATGGAATGGTCAAAATCCAAAATATGAACAGCAGCAAGTGATGGGGTGAGGGTTGGGAGTCATAGGAACTCTCACTCACTGCTGGTGGAAATTCAAAATGATACAATCACTTAGGAATACCGTTTGTCAGTTTCTTAGCAAACCAAATATGCTCTTACCATATAATCCAGATCTGAAAACTGACACCTTCACAAAAATCTTCACACATTTATTGCAGCTTAAAAAAACTTCCAAAACTTGGAAGCAATCAAGATGACTTTCACTATGTGAACAGAAAAACCAACTGTGTTCCATCCAGACAATGGAATATAATTTAGTGCTAAAATGAAAGAAGCTATGAAAAGACATGGAGGAACCTTAAGTTACCTTAAGTAAGAACCTGAGGAGGAACCTCTCTCTGAGAGAACTAATGTGAAAAGGCTGCATGCCTTTCACATCAATGATACATTATATAAAAGGCAAAGCCATGGAAGCACTAAAAGGGCAGAGTTTGTCAGGGGTTCAAGAAGGGGAGTCATGAACAGGCAGAGCACAGAGGATTTTTAGGGCAGCAAAATTCTTCTCTACTTATGATAATGGTAGGTACACATTATTATACATTTGTCCAAACCCATAGAATGCACAACACCCAGACTGAACCCTAACACAAACTATGGACTTTAGGCAATTATGGTGTATCAATGTGGGTTTATCAATTGATGTCAATGTACCACTCTGGTGTGGAATAATGATGGGTGCAGGAGGCTGGATCTATGCAGGGACAGGGCTCTAAAGGAATACGGGAACTTTCTCTACTGTCTGTACTCCTCTGACAGCATCTTTTTAAAAGAAGTAAAAATAGTATACTTATGAATTTATGTAACTACTCATTGCTTACTGATGTTAATATCCCAATCTAGTACTTTTTGTCCATGCATTTTTTTTATTAATCTTTTTTTTTTTGGAGGGGTGGGGTGGGGAGGGAGGGGACAGGCGTGCCACTTCTATTGGTCTTTCATTTCTCTATTTTCATCCATCTTTGTTCTTTGGCTCCCGTGGGCCTCCCATCACGGTGGCCTCTGTCGTTGCAGAGCACTGGCTCTGGGCGCATGCGCTCCAGAGCTCCGGCTCAGTAATTGGACACATCCGTCCAGCCACTCCGCGGCACGTGGGATCTTCCCAGGCCAGGGATCGAACCAGCGCCCCTTGCACTGCAAGGCGATGTCCTTACCCACTGGACCACCAGGGGAAGCCCAATCTAGTACTTTTTAATAGATTTAAAAAGTATGAACTGAACCTTGATAGCTGGTTTCCAAACTTTTAAGTCATCTGTGTGGTTCTTTAGACAAAGCTAATCTGATATCAAATGAAATTACAAAAAGTAGAACATAGCAAAAGCATTAAGATACTATTCATATTATTTCTGCAAAGATCATTTTTTTAAAACTTTCAGCATTCTTTTTTTTTTTTGGCCTCTTTTTATTGATTATTTATTTATTTATTTTTCATCCATCTTTATTCTTTGGCCTTGTGTGGGCCTCCCATTGCAGTGGCCTCTAGCATTGCCGAGCACCAGCTCTGGGTGCATGCACTCCAGAGCATTGTGCAAAGATCATTTTAAGGTCCAAAACATGTTCCTTATATGATTCCTGAGATTTCTTTTCTTGATTTTACATATAGTTGAAAAACTGTGGCATAACCTTTATTTATTTTTTCCTTTTGCTAAAACAGCATGATATTAGGTGTACAGTTACTATCTCATTTCTGTTCGCTTTAATCTAAACAAAAGGATCATGGAATCCACTAACTTGCAGTAACATTAAGTCTCATCTGGCCAGAATAATCTGTTTTCTCACTGCTCACTTTAAAATACACATAAAACCATCTGCTTTTTTATCCTCATCATGGAATCTTGTTTTTCCCCTTTTAATTGTTGGAAAAAATATAACAGAGCAGAAAAAAATATCAGCAATAAGCCAGAATTCTCCAGGCAAACACTGTTAACATTTTATCAGTTTTGTTTAGAATTTTATGCAATTTCATAATTAGGAAAATATCATATCCCAACTTTTCATGTTGTTTTTTAAAAAATTATTGTAAAGCTAGTGCTAGTGGTAAAGAATCTGCTGGCCAATGCAGGAGACCTCAAACGACATGGATTTGGTCCCTGGGTTGGGACAATCCCTTGGAGAAGGGAATGGCTACCCAGTCTTGCATTCTTGGTTGGAAAATTCCATGGACAGAAGAGCCTGGTAGGTTATAGTCCATGGGTTCGCAAAGAGTCAAACACAACTGAGCACACACACATACAAATTGCTTACAAACACCATTGTTAAAGACCAAGGACATCATATTGAGGTACAATCATCGCCCTGCTGCTGAGCCTTATAATGTAATCAACAAGTTTTCACAGTAAAGCCTGCCTGTAATTTAAGTAGCCCCATAGGTGCTTTTCTAAATGATACCACACTGACTTTAAAAATAAAATGTACTGTGATCAATACACCATGAACACAATTATATTATCCTTCATCACTTAAAAAGATTGCATAGATCTGTCTCTTTTATCAAAGATATTTTCCACATATTCCTGCCTTTCTTACTCCTCAACAGAAAAGAGGCTTTTCTTTCTGTTTAAAACCTTTTATTCTGTAGTTCCAACTTCAGTCCCTTATTAAGTTGCCGAGCACCAGCTCTGGGTGCATGCACTCCAGAGCATTGTGCAAAGATCATTTTAAGGTCCAAAACATGTTCCTTATATGATTCCTGAGATTTCTTTTCTTGATTTTACATATAGTTGAAAAACTGTGGCATAACCTTTATTTATTTTTTCCTTTTGCTAAAACAGCATGATATTAGGTGTACAGTTACTATCTCATTTCTGTTCGCTTTAATCTAAACAAAAGGATCATGGAATCCACTAACTTGCAGTAACATTAAGTCTCATCTGGCCAGAATAATCTGTTTTCTCACTGCTCACTTTAAAATACACATAAAACCATCTGCTTTTTTATCCTCATCATGGAATCTTGTTTTTCCCCTTTTAATTGTTGGAAAAAATATAACAGAGCAGAAAAAAATATCAGCAATAAGCCAGAATTCTCCAGGCAAACACTGTTAACATTTTATCAGTTTTGTTTAGAATTTTATGCAATTTCATAATTAGGAAAATATCATATCCCAACTTTTCATGTTGTTTTTAAAATATTATTGTAAAGCTAGTGCTAGTGGTAAAGAATCTGCTGGCCAATGCAGGAGACCTCAAACGACATGGATTTGGTCCCTGGGTTGGGACAATCCCTTGGAGAAGGGAATGGCTACCCAGTCTTGCATTCTTGGTTGGAAAATTCCATGGACAGAAGAGCCTGGTAGGTTATAGTCCATGGGTTCGCAAAGAGTCAAACACAACTGAGCACACACACATACAAATTGCTTACAAACACCATTGTTAAAGACCAAGGACATCATATTGAGGTACAATCATCGCCCTGCTGCTGAGCCTTATAATGTAATCAACAAGTTTTCACAGTAAAGCCTGCCTGTAATTTAAGTAGCCCCATAGGTGCTTTTCTAAATGATACCACACTGACTTTAAAAATAAAATGTACTGTGATCAATACACCATGAACACAATTATATTATCCTTCATCACTTAAAAAGATTGCATAGATCTGTCTCTTTTATCAAAGATATTTTCCACATATTCCTGCCTTTCTTACTCCTCAACAGAAAAGAGGCTTTTTCTTTCTGTAGCCTGTTTAATAATTCCTTTTATTCTGTAGTTCCAACTTCAGTCCACATTATGTAAGTTCTTTTAAAAGAAGGAAAAAATGATTTGGGCCCCACCTTTTACCCTGTTAACCCCTGATGAGTGTAAGGAAGGGAGACCCGACAGGGCAGCAGAAATCCCCAGAGAAATCTCATTGAGATTTGCTAAGACCAGAAGATCTGAAGTATAACCACACCCTGTCACCACGCAGAGAGCATGGTTGACTTCATAGTCCATCTGCTCCTGGAGAAGATTCCTAACTTGGAAGTGAGACGTTGGGCTAAAGGAGTAGATGGATCTCACAACTATAACAAGAATGGCTCCGTGACTTGAAGGTTTTTCTGATTTGGGAGCCCTGGGATACTTTGGAAAGTCCTGTAAACCTGTCAATGTCACAGGTTTTGAGGGACCTTCCCTCTTTTTGGATACAGAGTACTTAGGTACAGAAGCAGAAAAATGGATCTTTAGGTTCAAGAAGGAAGCACAGAAACAATGAGAAGAACAAAGCTTCAGAGTCAAGTCTATTTGAGTTCAAGTCAGTTGTATTTGCTTAGCGGATATTTGACGAAATTCTTGGCCACCCTAAGTTTCGCTTCTTTCTCATTGATAATTACGAATTTGGTAAGTTTGGACCATGAGTGTAAAGCATGAAATGGTGTACCAAGTGCATAGTTGGTGTTAAGAAGCATTAATTTCCTTCCCTGCCTCCAGATGACCTTCACTTCACTCCGTCCTTCTCTTTTCTCCTCTAAGGTTCAAGGAAGAGTGAAATCAAGCAAACTGGATTATTTCTAGGTTACCTACCTGACTCCAGGAGATGGAATAAGAGAATTATAGGAGCAAATACAGTGTTAATTTACAACCATTAACCAATAAAGTTAAAGTTAACTTTTAAAAACATAAGTTCCATTAAGAATTTAAAAATTCTTTTAAAAACAGTAATTCTCTTGCACAGCTCAGCTATCTGTTGTATGTTTTTTTAAAAGCATTTTTACACTTATATAAAATACCCCCTAGAGTTTTTCCATTTTATGGCTGAGAAATAAAAATTTTTAAACAGACTTACTACTTAAAAAAGATTTTTGTAGCCTGTTTAATAATTCCTTTTATTCTGTAGTTCCAACTTCAGTCCACATTATGTAAGTTCTTTTAAAAGAAGGAAAAAATGATTTGGGCCCCACCTTTTACCCTGTTAACCCCTGATGAGTGTAAGGAAGGGAGACCCGACAGGGCAGCAGAAATCCCCAGAGAAATCTCATTGAGATTTGCTAAGACCAGAAGATCTGAAGTATAACCACACCCTGTCACCACGCAGAGAGCATGGTTGACTTCATAGTCCATCTGCTCCTGGAGAAGATTCCTAACTTGGAAGTGAGACGTTGGGCTAAAGGAGTAGATGGATCTCACAACTATAACAAGAATGGCTCCGTGACTTGAAGGTTTTTCTGATTTGGGAGCCCTGGGATACTTTGAAAGTCCTGTAAACCTGTCAATGTCACAGGTTTTGAGGGACCTTCCCTCTTTTTGGATACAGAGTACTTAGGTACAGAAGCAGAAAAATGGATCTTTAGGTTCAAGAAGGAAGCACAGAAACAATGAGAAGAACAAAGCTTCAGAGTCAAGTCTATTTGAGTTCAAGTCAGTTGTATTTGCTTAGCGGATATTTGACGAAATTCTTGGCCACCCTAAGTTTCGCTTCTTTCTCATTGATAATTACGAATTTGGTAAGTTTGGACCATGAGTGTAAAGCATGAAATGGTGTACCAAGTGCATAGTTGGTGTTAAGAAGCATTAATTTCCTTCCCTGCCTCCAGATGACCTTCACTTCACTCCGTCCTTCTCTTTTCTCCTCTAAGGTTCAAGGAAGAGTGAAATCAAGCAAACTGGATTATTTCTAGGTTACCTACCTGACTCCAGGAGATGGAATAAGAGAATTATAGGAGCAAATACAGTGTTAATTTACAACCATTAACCAATAAAGTTAAAGTTAACTTTTAAAAACATAAGTTCCATTAAGAATTTAAAAATTCTTTTAAAAACAGTAATTCTCTTGCACAGCTCAGCTATCTGTTGTATGTAAAACCACCTTTTCCTTATATAGATAAGAGAGCATTTTTAAAAACTTTCTACATAGTTGAAGTTGATGAATTTCCCATGATATACAAAATTATCTTCCCACTCTTCCTAGACCTCTGCTCTACTCATCTGTCACTGATTTTATGGCTGGAGCTCTAAATCTCAAACTACAATTAATTTTAAGACCATCAAATCCAGCTATACTTGCAGCTATCTAATAGATTCAGTTGAGTATTAATTTTATCCAGTCCATTTATTAAAATTAATTTTAAAAAGAAAAATATAGTTTAAAGGGATTCTGTAAGGAATTAAGAGCATTTAACTAAAACAGAAATAATATTATACAGCAGTGTTTTTAAAAACATTTTTGAAGTATAATCTGCCTTTATCAACAAAATTTGGTGAAAACTAGAATCTTTTGTTTTCCTAATTTAACAGAATTAATCTTACACTCCTACTGATGTTCATGTAACACAGTTTCATCTATGTAATTAAAACAAAAATCTTCTTGTAATCTCTAGCTTATTTGGTGTATAATTATTGTCACTCTCCTATGAATCTTTAATATATCCTAAGCAAGAAACTTCAGGTTTAAAAACAGTATTAACCTAGTTTTTCTTTTACCCAAATAGTTGTCAACTCATTCTCATGAATGTTTACTACAGAAATTCCAGTACCTAAGCAAAGAAGTTTCATCTGCAACCAAATCGAAAAACAGATGACAGATTAGGGTGATTTGTGTAATTAGTTTATTTAAATATTGACTGAACAAAGACACTTGGTTTTTACATGCAAAGTGTGGCAACTGGTAACTGAAAGCATTATCCTGATGCATGCTTTTTTTCTGTTGGTATTTTTTTTTTTTTTTTTCATTTGTTGACTCTTCCACTGAAAACCACAGCAACAGATATTCTCTGAAACATATCCATTAATTCACTCACCCTGCACTTTAGTCCCTAACTAAATTCCACCCATATAGGAAGCAGAATAATGACCTCTAAAGATGTCTATGCCCTAATCCTTAAAACCTATGACCAGGCTACTTTTAGTTGCAAAGGCAACTTTACAGATGTGATTAGGTTGAAGATCTTAAGAAAGCGAGATTATCCTGAATTATGCAGGTGTGCTCAAGCCTCATCACACAATTTCTTAAAATAACATTTTTGGCTAAGAGTCAGAGGTTACAGAGAGATTCTATCTTGCTATATTTGAAGATGGTGGGAGGAGGACATGAGCCAAGGAACTCAGGACAGTTCTCTAGAAGCTAAAAAGACAAAAAAATGGATTCTCCCCTAGAGCCTCCAGAAGGAAATACAGTTGAGTATTAATTTTATCCAGTCCATTTATTAAAATTAATTTTAAAAAGAAAAATATAGTTTAAAGGGATTCTGTAAGGAATTAAGAGCATTTAACTAAAACAGAAATAATATTATACAGCAGTGTTTTTAAAAACATTTTTGAAGTATAATCTGCCTTTATCAACAAAATTTGGTGAAAACTAGAATCTTTTGTTTTCCTAATTTAACAGAATTAATCTTACACTCCTACTGATGTTCATGTAACACAGTTTCATCTATGTAATTAAAACAAAAATCTTCTTGTAATCTCTAGCTTATTTGGTGTATAATTATTGTCACTCTCCTATGAATCTTTAATATATCCTAAGCAAGAAACTTCAGGTTTAAAAACAGTATTAACCTAGTTTTTCTTTTACCCAAATAGTTGTCAACTCATTCTCATGAATGTTTACTACAGAAATTCCAGTACCTAAGCAAAGAAGTTTCATCTGCAACCAAATCGAAAAACAGATGACAGATTAGGGTGATTTGTGTAATTAGTTTATTTAAATATTGACTGAACAAAGACACTTGGTTTTTACATGCAAAGTGTGGCAACTGGTAACTGAAAGCATTATCCTGATGCATGCTTTTTTTCTGTTGGTATTTTTTTTTTTTTTTTCATTTGTTGACTCTTCCACTGAAAACCACAGCAACAGATATTCTCTGAAACATATCCATTAATTCACTCACCCTGCACTTTAGTCCCTAACTAAATTCCACCCATATAGGAAGCAGAATAATGACCTCTAAAGATGTCTATGCCCTAATCCTTAAAACCTATGACCAGGCTACTTTTAGTTGCAAAGGCAACTTTACAGATGTGATTAGGTTGAAGATCTTAAGAAAGCGAGATTATCCTGAATTATGCAGGTGTGCTCAAGCCTCATCACACAATTTCTTAAAATAACATTTTTGGCTAAGAGTCAGAGGTTACAGAGAGATTCTATCTTGCTATATTTGAAGATGGTGGGAGGAGGACATGAGCCAAGGAACTCAGGACAGTTCTCTAGAAGCTAAAAAGACAAAAAAATGGATTCTCCCCTAGAGCCTCCAGAAGGAAATACAGCATTGCTAACACCTTCATTTTAGCCCAGCAAGACCAGTGTCACACTTCTAACCTACAGAAAATGTTTATTTAAAAGTTAATAAATTTTTATTGTTCTTAAGTCACTAAGGTAGTGGGAATTTGTTATGGCCACAATAGAAAACTGATACAAATTTAGAAGTTTTTGCACAAGTGTTAGTTGCTTAGATGCATCCAGCTCTTTGTGACCTCATGGGCTGTAGCCCATTACGCTCACCTGTCTGGAAATCTCCAGGCAAGAATACTGGAGTGGGTAGCCAGTCTCTTCTCCAGGGGGTCTTTCTGACCCAGGGATTGAAGCCAGGTTTCCCTCACTACTGGCAGATTCTTTACTGTCGGAGCCACCATAAACAAGATGAAAAGACAACCCACAGAATGAGAGAAAACATTTTTAAATAAAGCAACCAACAAGGGACTACTCTGAAAATTTAAAGCTGATGAACCTCAATATTAAAAAAAAAAAAAAAAAGTCAAGAAACAGGCAGAAGATCTAAACATACATTTGTCCAATGAGATATACAGATGGCCAAGAGGCACAGAAAAAGATGCTCAGTATAGCTAATTATTAGAGTAATGCAAACCAAATCTATGAAGTACCACCTCACACCATTCAGAATGCCTATCATCAAAAAATCTACAAACAATAAATTCTAGAGAGGGTGTGGAGAAAGGGAGCCTCCTACACTATTGGTGGGAATGCAATTGGTACAAACATGGAGAACAGTATGGAGGTTCCTCAAAAAAAATAGAAAGAGCTACCAAATGATTTAGCAATCCCATATATCCAGAGAAAAATCACGGTTTTAAAGGATACATACAATTGACCAGGCTATTTTAGAAAGATTTACAGATGTGATTAGGTTGAAGATCTTAAGAAAGCGAGATTATCCTGAATTATGCAGGTGTGCTCAAGCCTCATCACACAATTTCTTAAAATAACTTTTTGGCTAAGAGTCAGAGGTTACAGAGAGATTCTATCTTGCTATATTTGAAGATGGTGGGAGGAGGACATGAGCCAAGGAACTCAGGACAGTTCTCTAGAAGCTAAAAAGACAAAAAAATGGATTCTCCCCTAGAGCCTCCAGAAGGAAATACAGCATTGCTAACACCTTCATTTTAGCCCAGCAAGACCAGTGTCACACTTCTAACCTACAGAAAATGTTTATTTAAAAGTTAATAAATTTTTATTGTTCTTAAGTCACTAAGGTAGTGGGAATTTGTTATGGCCACAATAGAAAACTGATACAAATTTAGAAGTTTTTGCACAAGTGTTAGTTGCTTAGATGCATCCAGCTCTTTGTGACCTCATGGGCTGTAGCCCATTACGCTCACCTGTCTGGAAATCTCCAGGCAAGAATACTGGAGTGGGTAGCCAGTCTCTTCTCCAGGGGGTCTTTCTGACCCAGGGATTGAAGCCAGGTTTCCCTCACTACTGGCAGATTCTTTACTGTCGGAGCCACCATAAACAAGATGAAAAGACAACCCACAGAATGAGAGAAAACATTTTTAAATAAAGCAACCAACAAGGGACTACTCTGAAAATTTAAAGCTGATGAACCTCAATATTAAAAAAAAAAAAAAAAAAGTCAAGAAACAGGCAGAAGATCTAAACATACATTTGTCCAATGAGATATACAGATGGCCAAGAGGCACAGAAAAAGATGCTCAGTATAGCTAATTATTAGAGTAATGCAAACCAAATCTATGAAGTACCACCTCACACCATTCAGAATGCCTATCATCAAAAAATCTACAAACAATAAATTCTAGAGAGGGTGTGGAGAAAGGGAGCCCTCCTACACTGTTGGTGGGAATGCAATTGGTACAAACATGGAGAACAGTATGGAGGTTCCTCAAAAAAAATAGAAAGAGCTACCAAATGATTTAGCAATCCCATATATCCAGAGAAAAATCACGGTTTTAAAGGATACATACATGCACCCCAATGTTCACTACACTTCTGTTTACAGTAACCAAGACATGGAAGCAATCTAAGTATCTGTTGGCAGATGAATGGATAAAAACAGATGTGGTAAGTAGGTGTATGTATGCACACACACACACAGATACACACACACACACTTATACATACACACAGGCTTTCCTAGTGGCTAAGATGGTAAAGAATCCACCTGCAATGCAGGAGATCTGGATTCAATCCCCGGGTTGGGAAGATCCCATGGAGAAGGGCATGGCAACCCACTGCAGCAGTCTTGCCTGGAGATTCCCCACAGACAGAGGAGTTTGGCGGGCTACAGTCCATGGGATCACAAACAGACAGACATGGCTGAGTCACTAAGCACACCACACACACACACACACACACACACACACACTGGAATACCACTCACCCATAAAAAAAGGATGAAATAATTCCATCTGCAGCACATAGATGAACCTGAAGTTATCATACTAAGTGAAGCCAATCAGATAGCAAAAGACAATGATACCACTTATATGTGGACTACAGGATTTTCATATGAGTAATGTCATTCACAAGTCTACAATAATATTTCTAACGGGGCTTCCCCTGGTGGTCCAGTGGATAAGGACACCGCCTTGCAGCAAGGAGCGCCGGTTCGATCCCTGGCCTGGGAAGATCCCACGTGCCGCAGAGTGGTTGGACTGATGTGTCCAATCAAAGAACCGGAGCTCTGGAGCACATGCGCCCAGAGCCGGTGCTCTGCAGCAACAGACGCCACCACGATGGGAAGCCCACAGGAGCCAAAGAACAAAGATGGATGAAAACAGAGAAATGAAAGACCAATAGAAGTAGCCCGTCGGCTCCCCTCTCTCCCCAACCCGACCCTCGCCCCAAATAAATAATAAATCTTAAAAAAAAATAATATTTCTAACGTACTTTTTCTATTAAGACAGTTTTCACATAATGACGTCTCCACCTTTGGGGGGTATGGATGACTTTGAGTTTATACATAAGCTATATTCCCTCTCCTTTTTGGTTCCTGTCACTGTTTTGCTCCCTTCCCCCAGAAAATATCAATGATGCCCTTCTATAATCAGGATGTAATTCTGTCCTGTCATATTACATCTGCATTACAGTATGTCCATGAATGCTGATATTAAAGTTTCAAAAAATGAGTACATAAGAGATTAATCAACTCCTTCTAGTGGAAAAAAAATGGCAAGTATCTTGGTTGGAATGATAACAATGTCATGGTAAGTAAAAAAAATGACTGATAAATATAAATGACTTTTGTATTTTCTATAGGGTCAAGAAAATAAATTATTCAAAATATTCAGTGGCAGAAAATCCTATCATTTTATTTATAATTACATTTTTGAACTGCTATTTCTAATTCATTCTTTTACCTAATAAACTAGTTCTTATTTTTAAGAAAGTATTCAAAAGTTACCAAATGTAACATTAATCATGTTCATTATATTGTGACCCACCTGTAAAACACAAAAATGAATCCTTTAAATATATCCCAGAAAATTTGCAGGCAGAGTTGAGTTTCAACATTTGAAATAAATTGGGAAAAACTGAAGCTTTGCAAGACAGGTCTATTAATACAGACTTTGTAACAATTCAGAAATGCATTTAATACTGAATTCCAAGTTATTAAAAAGTAGTCAAAACCAAAGATTTTTAAATGAGACATTACATAATAGAAGCTTAACTCCAAACATAATTATGTTTCATTAATATATCACTTATCTTTGACAACTAAAATGACATTTTCATTTAAAATATCAAATTTTGACTTATTACAAATTTGAAATGAACTTCCACAACTCTACTTTGATGAGGAGATTTTATTGCACATAATTGAAGGACATCTGAGTGGTAAGCAAAGCTTTCATTTTTCAGTAGCAATGTTCACAACATATACAGTTCTCCTTTAACCACCAAGGGTGTTAGGATGCTGTATTTCAGAGCCTCTTTCTCTCAATAGATAAGGTTCTGAGAAGCAGGAGATACTCTGCTAGAAGAGCAGTTGCTGAGAAATTGTAGTCTAATCATAACCAACTAGACCTAATGCGAGGCAGAAAAGCTTTGAGTTTATACATAAGCTATATTCCCTCTCCTTTTTGGTTCCTGTCACTGTTTTGCTCCCTTCCCCCAGAAAATATCAATGATGCCCTTCTATAATCAGGATGTAATTCTGTCCTGTCATATTACATCTGCATTACAGTATGTCCATGAATGCTGATATTAAAGTTTCAAAAAATGAGTACATAAGAGATTAATCAACTCCTTCTAGTGGAAAAAAAATGGCAAGTATCTTGGTTGGAATGATAACAATGTCATGGTAAGTAAAAAAAATGACTGATAAATATAAATGACTTTTGTATTTTCTATAGGGTCAAGAAAATAAATTATTCAAAATATTCAGTGGCAGAAAATTCTATCATTTTATTTATAATTACATTTTTGACCTGCTATTTCTAATTCATTCTTTTACCTAATAAACTAGTTCTTATTTTTAAGAAAGTATTCAAAAGTTACCAAATGTAACATTAATCATGTTCATTATATTGTGACCCACCTGTAAAACACAAAAATGAATCCTTTAAATATATCCCAGAAAATTTGCAGGCAGAGTTGAGTTTCAACATTTGAAATAAATTGGGAAAAACTGAAGCTTTGCAAGACAGGTCTATTAATACAGACTTTGTAACAATTCAGAAATGCATTTAATACTGAATTCCAAGTTATTAAAAAGTAGTCAAAACCAAAGATTTTTAAATGAGACATTACATAATAGAAGCTTAACTCCAAACATAATTATGTTTCATTAATATATCACTTATCTTTGACAACTAAAATGACATTTTCATTTAAAATATCAAATTTTGACTTATTACAAATTTGAAATGAACTTCCACAACTCTACTTTGATGAGGAGATTTTATTGCACATAATTGAAGGACATCTGAGTGGTAAGCAAAGCTTTCATTTTTCAGTAGCAATGTTCACAACATATACAGTTCTCCTTTAACCACCAAGGGTGTTAGGATGCTGTATTTCAGAGCCTCTTTCTCTCAATAGATAAGGTTCTGAGAAGCAGGAGATACTCTGCTAGAAGAGCAGTTGCTGAGAAATTGTAGTCTAATCATAACCAACTAGACCTAATGCGAGGCAGAAAAGCTTTGATAACATATACTGTCCTTTGCTTTCAATCTCCTCCCCTCTAAAGTAAGAGGAATTTAGAAAGTGAGAGTTTTAAGGGACATTAAATTTAATTTTTCTTCAGTTACTTAGGTTTTTTAAAAATATAATTTACTAAAGTATAATAAGTTTTAAATATGTATTCAGTTTGGTTAGTTCTGACACTTGAAACCATCATGACAATCAAAATAATGAACATTTCTATTAGTTCCTCAAGTTTCTTTCAGCCTTTTGGTGATCCACCCTAGGATTCTTCCCTACCCTCAGTTCCAAGTCCCAGCAATCACTGACCTGTCCTGTCACTGTAGATACATTTACATTTTCTAAAATGTTACAGAAATAAAATCATATATCATGTATTCTTTTTTCTCAGTTTCTTTTTAACTAAGCGCAATAATTTTGAGATTCATCCATTTTTGCTTATATCAATAGTTCTTTCCTTTTTATTTTTGAGTAGTAGTCCTAATTTTTTGTTCACATAATTAACTTTGAGTGGAAAAATTAACGAGCTGGCCTTCATGTTTTTCTCCATGGCCAAATGCTACATGTACTTTGCAAAATATTATTGAATTAATGGAATATTACTATTAAAAATGTTAAGGTTTCCCTGGTGGTCCAGTGGGTAAAGAGTCCGCCTTGCAGTGCAAGGGGCACCCGTTTGATCCCTGACCCAGGAAGATCCCATGTGCAGTGGAGCAGCTGGACCAGTGTGTCCACTTACAAGCCAGCGCTCTGGAGAACGTGTGCCCAGAGCTGGTGCCCTGCAACGAGAGGCCACTGCGATGGGAGGCCCACACAGGCCAAAGAATAAAGATGGATGAAAATAAACAAATAAAAAGACAACAAAAGAGGCCAAAATTAAAAAAAAAAAATGTTAACCTCAGCTTCATATATTCCCTTACTTTGACAACAAGCAAATGGTTATGACAGCATGAAAAGGGAAGGAAATTTGGAGATGGGAAAGATACACTCTCTGGGCCACTGTTACTGTGATGCTTAAAAAGGAGGGATTACAAAATCTTGGTTTGAGAAAATATATTTTGTTATGTTATGCTAAAATAACTTTGTTATTTTAAGAACAGTGGTGCTATAATTAGAACATATAAGCAAAGAGCAGTGAAGAGATAACTTTCGATATAGCTAGAAGAATAGATTTGAGTAAGGGGAAAGGGGCCATTTTCTGGGAACTAGATTTACTTAGGTTTTTTAAAAATATAATTTACTAAAGTATAATAAGTTTTAAATATGTATTCAGTTTGGTTAGTTCTGACACTTGAAACCATCATGACAATCAAAATAATGAACATTTCTATTAGTTCCTCAAGTTTCTTTCAGCCTTTTGGTGATCCACCCTAGGATTCTTCCCTACCCTCAGTTCCAAGTCCCAGCAATCACTGACCTGTCCTGTCACTGTAGATACATTTACATTTTCTAAAATGTTACAGAAATAAAATCATATATCATGTATTCTTTTTTCTCAGTTTCTTTTTAACTAAGCGCAATAATTTTGAGATTCATCCATTTTTGCTTATATCAATAGTTCTTTCCTTTTTATTTTTGAGTAGTAGTCCTAATTTTTTGTTCACATAATTAACTTTGAGTGGAAAAATTAACGAGCTGGCCTTCATGTTTTTCTCCATGGCCAAATGCTACATGTACTTTGCAAAATATTATTGAATTAATGGAATATTACTATTAAAAATGTTAAGGTTTCCCTGGTGGTCCAGTGGGTAAAGAGTCCGCCTTGCAGTGCAAGGGGCACCCGTTTGATCCCTGACCCAGGAAGATCCCATGTGCAGTGGAGCAGCTGGACCAGTGTGTCCACTTACAAGCCAGCGCTCTGGAGAACGTGTGCCCAGAGCTGGTGCCCTGCAACGAGAGGCCACTGCGATGGGAGGCCCACACAGGCCAAAGAATAAAGATGGATGAAAATAAACAAATAAAAAGACAACAAAAGAGGCCAAAATTAAAAAAAAAAAATGTTAACCTCAGCTTCATATATTCCCTTACTTTGACAACAAGCAAATGGTTATGACAGCATGAAAAGGGAAGGAAATTTGGAGATGGGAAAAGATACACTCTCTGGGCCACTGTTACTGTGATGCTTAAAAAGGAGGGATTACAAAATCTTGGTTTGAGAAAATATATTTTGTTATGTTATGCTAAAATAACTTTGTTATTTTAAGAACAGTGGTGCTATAATTAGAACATATAAGCAAAGAGCAGTGAAGAGATAACTTTCGATATAGCTAGAAGAATAGATTTGAGTAAGGGGAAAGGGGCCATTTTCTGGGCCATAATCATTCCAAAATATTGTCTTCCCTCAACTGTGGAAGTTCTATTAAAAAGAGCGGCAGGACAAAAAAATAAAGCAGCAGAACAGAGTGATGCTGATTCTAGAATTATATTTCCTCTATTCTGGTGTTGCAAACATATTTGCAATGTTAACTAAAAGAAAAAACAAATATATTTTCTATGGTCTAAACACTGAGCAGTTGCTCATGAAACAGAATTCTCTACTTATCAGAATAGTTTCCACAAATGAGTCAGATCAGCATAGACAGTGTGGAAATAAGAAAATATCAATGTTGATTAAAGATGAGAGAGGGAAAAACCCTCTTCTTTGAATATCCTGTACACTCTTTACCACTTTTTCTATCATTGCTCCAGCCCAATGACAGGTTTGAGCCTCACTGCTCAAACCGTGACATTTCTCTTCTATTTCCTTTCTGGGTATAACTTCTTCAACCTAGTAGGTTAAGGCTAAATTTTTTCTGAGCTCAACTGTCAGCCCCCTCTTTTTTCCCTGACAATCTCATCCACTCCTATGCTTTTAATTGTCACCTATACAAGATGACTCACAATAGTGTATCTCTAGCCAAGACCTCCCTTCATAGCTCTAGACATACATATTCACTCACCTACTTGAAAATTTTTCCTGAATATTCCAAAGCCATATCAAGATCAACTTCCCCAAAATAAAACTTTTGATTTTCCTCCCAAATAAGATCCTCTTCCACAATTCACTACCTCAGTAACTGACAACAAAAGAGGCCAAAATTAAAAAAAAAAAATGTTAACCTCAGCTTCATATATTCCCTTACTTTGACAACAAGCAAATGGTTATGACAGCATGAAAAGGGAAGGAAATTTGGAGATGGGAAAAGATACACTCTCTGGGCCACTGTTACTGTGATGCTTAAAAAGGAGGGATTACAAAATCTTGGTTTGAGAAAATATATTTTGTTATGTTATGCTAAAATAACTTTGTTATTTTAAGAACAGTGGTGCTATAATTAGAACATATAAGCAAAGAGCAGTGAAGAGATAACTTTCGATATAGCTAGAAGAATAGATTTGAGTAAGGGGAAAGGGGCCATTTTCTGGGCCATAATCATTCCAAAATATTGTCTTCCCTCAACTGTGGAAGTTCTATTAAAAAGAGCGGCAGGACAAAAAAATAAAGCAGCAGAACAGAGTGATGCTGATTCTAGAATTATATTTCCTCTATTCTGGTGTTGCAAACATATTTGCAATGTTAACTAAAAGAAAAAACAAATATATTTTCTATGGTCTAAACACTGAGCAGTTGCTCATGAAACAGAATTCTCTACTTATCAGAATAGTTTCCACAAATGAGTCAGATCAGCATAGACAGTGTGGAAATAAGAAAATATCAATGTTGATTAAAGATGAGAGAGGGAAAAACCCTCTTCTTTGAATATCCTGTACACTCTTTACCACTTTTTCTATCATTGCTCCAGCCCAATGACAGGTTTGAGCCTCACTGCTCAAACCGTGACATTTCTCTTCTATTTCCTTTCTGGGTATAACTTCTTCAACCTAGTAGGTTAAGGCTAAATTTTTTCTGAGCTCAACTGTCAGCCCCCTCTTTTTTCCCTGACAATCTCATCCACTCCTATGCTTTTAATTGTCACCTATACAAGATGACTCACAATAGTGTATCTCTAGCCAAGACCTCCCTTCATAGCTCTAGACATACATATTCACTCACCTACTTGAAAATTTTTCCTGAATATTCCAAAGCCATATCAAGATCAACTTCCCCAAAATAAAACTTTTGATTTTCCTCCCAAATAAGATCCTCTTCCACAATTCACTACCTCAGTAAATGATTCATCCAACTATCCACACATCAGGGACATCCTTGACACTTCCCTCTTCTTTATCATCCTCATATATCTAAGCCATTATCAGTTCTTATTTTTAACCCTCTAAACACAGTACCTCTCTTAAACCCTCTGCCTCTATCCACTCTTGTTTTGCCTTCATCCAAACTGCCATCATAGATAACACCAATACCTTCCTATCCAGACTCATCTTCTGACACTACATCTCATTTGTAAATGAGCCATGGAGATCTTTCAAAACACAAACCATCCTCTCTTGCCCCTCACCACATCTGAAATTCAACCAAAATTTTTATTATACTTACTAAATACCCTTTGAGTCTACCCATCTTTCTCCTCCCTGAAAGCCACTCAACTAGACTCTGACATCATTATTATTTCTTGCCTAGATTATACTAATCACTTTGAATCTATTCTCTTAACTTTCAGTCTTTGCCTCCTTGATCTCCTTTACATGTTCAGTCAAATTGATGTCCTAAAGTAGAAGACATGAATCTCTCCCTTGATTAACCTACCTAGCTGAAAACATACAAATAGAAAATTCAGTAACATGAAACTATGAATATCCATAATATCATTTTATCTTATAAGAGGCATTCATGAAACTTCCCATTCCTATAATATGTCATAAGGCACAAAGAACACAATAAACAGTTAAAATTTTATGCATCAGCTATCAGGATATAAACTGTATTACACATATTTCATCAACTAAATGTCACAATAAACAGTTAAAATTTTTGATCAGCTCTTCTATTTCCTTTCTGGGTATAACTTCTTCAACCTAGTAGGTTAAGGCTAAATTTTTTCTGAGCTCAACTGTCAGCCCCCTCTTTTTTCCCTGACAATCTCATCCACTCCTATGCTTTTAATTGTCACCTATACAAGATGACTCACAATAGTGTATCTCTAGCCAAGACCTCCCTTCATAGCTCTAGACATACATATTCACTCACCTACTTGAAAATTTTTCCTGAATATTCCAAAGCCATATCAAGATCAACTTCCCCAAAATAAAACTTTTGATTTTCCTCCCAAATAAGATCCTCTTCCACAATTCACTACCTCAGTAAATGATTCATCCAACTATCCACACATCAGGGACATCCTTGACACTTCCCTCTTCTTTATCATCCTCATATATCTAAGCCATTATCAGTTCTTATTTTTAACCCTCTAAACACAGTACCTCTCTTAAACCCTCTGCCTCTATCCACTCTTGTTTTGCCTTCATCCAAACTGCCATCATAGATAACACCAATACCTTCCTATCCAGACTCATCTTCTGACACTACATCTCATTTGTAAATGAGCCATGGAGATCTTTCAAAACACAAACCATCCTCTCTTGCCCCTCACCACATCTGAAATTCAACCAAAATTTTTATTATACTTACTAAATACCCTTTGAGTCTACCCATCTTTCTCCTCCCTGAAAGCCACTCAACTAGACTCTGACATCATTATTATTTCTTGCCTAGATTATACTAATCACTTTGAATCTATTCTCTTAACTTTCAGTCTTTGCCTCCTTGATCTCCTTTACATGTTCAGTCAAATTGATGTCCTAAAGTAGAAGACATGAATCTCTCCCTTGATTAACCTACCTAGCTGAAAACATACAAATAGAAAATTCAGTAACATGAAACTATGAATATCCATAATATCATTTTTATCTTATAAGAGGCATTCATGAAACTTCCCATTCCTATAATATGTCATAAGGCACAAAGAACACAATAAACAGTTAAAATTTTATGCATCAGCTATCAGGATATAAACTGTATTACACACATATTTCATCAACTAAATGTCAATAGTGTGTATAAGAATTTCTTGATAAATATATTAGACACGAGAGATTAAAGTCCCTATGAGTTGTTGAGAGGTCCAAGGTGAGGCTGTTGTGTATAAAAAATTATTTATTCAGAAAATATTTATTGAATACATGCACATTAATTCGATGAGCAACTTTTAGTAAAGAGATGCAAGATGATCCTTACTCTGAAGGTGTTCATTATCTAGCTGAGGATACATTACTAATATATAAGAAAAAGTTTAAAAAGTATACAACTAGAAGACATGACAGAAGGAAAAAGTGAAGTGAGGAAAAATAGATTAATAGGTTTATATAAGCCTTGTAGGAAATAAATTGAAGTACGAAAACTACTTAATAAGAAGTGCAACTGAGGGCTTCCCTGGTGGTCCAGTGGGTAAAGAGTCCACCTTGCAGTGCAAGGGACACTGGTTCAATCCCTGGCCCAGAAAATCCCACGTGCTGCAGAGTGGCTGGACTGGTGTGTCCAATTACAAGCCAGTGCTCTGGAGCTCATGCACCCAGAGCCAGTGCTCTGCAATGAGAGAGGCCATTGCAATGGGAGGCCTACACAGGACAAATAATAAAAAAAGATGGGTGAGAATAAATGAATGATGATTAGAGGTAAAAAAACAGTTAAAACAGAAAGAAGTATAGCTGAAGTATCCTATGTGTTGCCAAGAGCTTTGACTTATCGAAGCTTTTATCAAAAATGCTTGGTTGTAAAGATAGGTTGAATTTTTTGTGATGATGAGGAGTAATGGTATACCATACATGCCATCTAGTTTAATATTCATAATGTTTAGTAGCTTTTACTCCCTAAATATTTTAGATTTTTAAAATCAGTTGTCATTCATTTGGCCATAAGCCATCTTAGAGGACAACAGAGATCCCACTGGTATGTTAAATAAATATTGACCAGTAAATTTTGCACAGGTATTTCACATCTAGAGAAATCATTCAAATGATCTGTACAATCAGATGATGGTATCATAGTTATTGGGATGAATATTGTTATTCAAAGTATTTTCCGTAAGAGGCATTCATGAGTAAGGTCCAAGCAGTAACGAACACATATTTCATCAACTAAATGTCAATAGTGTGTATAAGAATTTCTTGATAAATATATTAGACACGAGAGATTAAAGTCCCTATGAGTTGTTGAGAGGTCCAAGGTGAGGCTGTTGTGTATAAAAAATTATTTATTCAGAAAATATTTATTGAATACATGCACATTAATTCGATGAGCAACTTTTAGTAAAGAGATGCAAGATGATCCTTACTCTGAAGGTGTTCATTATCTAGCTGAGGATACATTACTAATATATAAGAAAAAGTTTAAAAAGTATACAACTAGAAGACATGACAGAAGGAAAAAGTGAAGTGAGGAAAAATAGATTAATAGGTTTATATAAGCCTTGTAGGAAATAAATTGAAGTACGAAAACTACTTAATAAGAAGTGCAACTGAGGGCTTCCCTGGTGGTCCAGTGGGTAAAGAGTCCACCTTGCAGTGCAAGGGACACTGGTTCAATCCCTGGCCCAGAAAATCCCACGTGCTGCAGAGTGGCTGGACTGGTGTGTCCAATTACAAGCCAGTGCTCTGGAGCTCATGCACCCAGAGCCAGTGCTCTGCAATGAGAGAGGCCATTGCAATGGGAGGCCTACACAGGACAAATAATAAAAAAAGATGGGTGAGAATAAATGAATGATGATTAGAGGTAAAAAAACAGTTAAAACAGAAAGAAGTATAGCTGAAGTATCCTATGTGTTGCCAAGAGCTTTGACTTATCGAAGCTTTTATCAAAAATGCTTGGTTGTAAAGATAGGTTGAATTTTTTGTGATGATGAGGAGTAATGGTATACCATACATGCCATCTAGTTTAATATTCATAATGTTTAGTAGCTTTTACTCCCTAAATATTTTAGATTTTTAAAATCAGTTGTCATTCATTTGGCCATAAGCCATCTTAGAGGACAACAGAGATCCCACTGGTATGTTAAATAAATATTGACCAGTAAATTTTGCACAGGTATTTCACATCTAGAGAAATCATTCAAATGATCTGTACAATCAGATGATGGTATCATAGTTATTGGGATGAATATTGTTATTCAAAGTATTTTCCGTAAGACTGCAGTAAATTCTCCTAAGTGGAAAGTTCATTAATAATCTTCATATATAACGAGCTATTCAACCTGATATATTACCCTAGAAATGACATCTCAGCCAGTCATATTGCCTCAGGTTACAGCAAAGTTAGGCTATGACAACATGTTCTGTGAGTGAGGTGTTACAAGAAAAATGTCAAGTCTTGTCTCATGAACAACTTTTGGGGAACAAGGCATTAGAAAAAGCAGTGAACTTTTTCCAATTTACATTTTATGAGGTCAACAAAACCATTAAAAAATAAACTACACTAGATAAGACATTTAGGCCTGGATTTCATGTAAAAGCACCGTATCAACCACTTAATTATTATTATTTGTTTTGCCTGAGCTCTAAGTTCTGATATGTTTTCCAAATGATGAGTTGCATAGATAGGTAATTCTTCCCAGAGTCCACCATTTTCAAAGTAAACGAAAGAAAACAAACAAAAAAAACTTTTTTAAAAAAAGACAAACCACAAATTAAGTACACTGACTTGACTTTAAAAAAGTTATTAGTTCAAGTTGAAGGTAATAGTTCATGTAAAAGTTGTGCTTGCTGACAAACAGATCAGCCACTCCATTTACCTTTTTTGCAATATGTCTAAGTATTTTTGCCTTTTGCAATAAAAAAATGGTAATACATTATAAATGTCAAGATTGGATGCATATTAAATATATTTCAATATTGGAGACCACAAATAGTTATATTTTTCTCTTTTGCAACTCAAGCTAATTTATCCTGTTTTCACACCCAAGTAATTCAAACACAGTGTGGTCTCTATTTACTCTTCAGAGACACAATTGCATTAGCTTGAATTTTTGTGATGATGAGGAGTAATGGTATACCATACATGCCATCTAGTTTAATATTCATAATGTTTAGTAGCTTTTACTCCTAAATATTTTAGATTTTTAAAATCAGTTGTCATTCATTTGGCCATAAGCCATCTTAGAGGACAACAGAGATCCCACTGGTATGTTAAATAAATATTGACCAGTAAATTTTGCACAGGTATTTCACATCTAGAGAAATCATTCAAATGATCTGTACAATCAGATGATGGTATCATAGTTATTGGGATGAATATTGTTATTCAAAGTATTTTCCGTAAGACTGCAGTAAATTCTCCTAAGTGGAAAGTTCATTAATAATCTTCATATATAACGAGCTATTCAACCTGATATATTACCCTAGAAATGACATCTCAGCCAGTCATATTGCCTCAGGTTACAGCAAAGTTAGGCTATGACAACATGTTCTGTGAGTGAGGTGTTACAAGAAAAATGTCAAGTCTTGTCTCATGAACAACTTTTGGGGAACAAGGCATTAAAAAAAGCAGTGAACTTTTTCCAATTTACATTTTATGAGGTCAACAAAACCATTAAAAAATAAACTACACTAGATAAGACATTTAGGCCTGGATTTCATGTAAAAGCACCGTATCAACCACTTAATTATTATTATTTGTTTTGCCTGAGCTCTAAGTTCTGATATGTTTTCCAAATGATGAGTTGCATAGATAGGTAATTCTTCCCAGAGTCCACCATTTTCAAAGTAAACGAAAGAAAACAAACAAAAAAAACTTTTTTAAAAAAAGACAAACCACAAATTAAGTACACTGACTTGACTTTAAAAAAGTTATTAGTTCAAGTTGAAGGTAATAGTTCATGTAAAAGTTGTGCTTGCTGACAAACAGATCAGCCACTCCATTTACCTTTTTTGCAATATGTCTAAGTATTTTTGCCTTTTGCAATAAAAAAATGGTAATACATTATAAATGTCAAGATTGGATGCATATTAAATATATTTCAATATTGGAGACCACAAATAGTTATATTTTTCTCTTTTGCAACTCAAGCTAATTTATCCTGTTTTCACACCCAAGTAATTCAAACACAGTGTGGTCTCTATTTACTCTTCAGAGACACAATTGCATTAGCTTTCAAGTCTTACAGCATGATTGGGAATTATGTCCTGAAGATAAGTTGGAGTGAATGTAAAGACGAATAGCTGTAGACAGGAATACCAGCTGCCAAACACTTTGACTTACCCACTAACCATTAACTTCTAAAGAGAACTCCTTGCTATAGACAGAATTCCTTACACCTTACCCAACAATATTTGACTCTGGTTCTCACATTATACCTTGAAGGAAGTAGTGTTATCCACATTTTTTCAGATGACAAAATTTTTCTGGATCGTATCGAAGTTTACTTAGCTTGTAAGCTTTTTACTGGATATGCTTTGTTGTCTGTACCCTTCCCAACAAAACTACTAAATGGATCAGGCATGAGTATTTGACCACAAACCATGAGGCTGTCTTGAGAATCTGAGCCAAAATACAAAGAAATGTTGTCAATTGGATCTAGACATCAAAAATGAAAGGCCGCACTGTAGTCTAAGAGGTCAATAAATGACTTTGGTAAGTCATACCCAACACAAGCAAACCAAAGAAACTGGTGAAGCAAATAAAATAAAATTGACACACTAAGATCAGAGAGAAGACAGCATGAATGGAACCACGCAACCTAGAAGAGATAAAGAAAAGAACATTGTATCTGGCTCTCCAGTTCTGATTCCCATGAGGTCTGGATGCACTTACTTCCTGATATTGGATGACAATTGAAATTGACTACTAGAGATCTACAATGAATCCCTTTGCTTAAGCTAGCTAGAGTGGGCTCTGTCACAATCAAAACTTCCTTAAGTAAGTGAGATGGGGAGGGAGACAGGAGGGAAGTTCTAGAGGGAAGAAACATACGTATACCTATGGCTGATTCATGTTGTTTGGTAGTAAACAACAAAATTCTGTAAAGCCATCAATTAGAAATAAAGACAGTTGCAGAGGCCTAATTGGAACATCATGTTCTGCATTTTGTTGCCACTGCTCTTTGTCATATACAAAACTGTGAATTTGCTCTTCCTTGTGGAATCTATTTCTTTAATACCTTAGATAGTGTGTCAGAATATGCTCACCGTCTATTCAGTTTCCATATAGAGATATACAGATTTATTTTTCTTTTATTTGTAAATGTAATGGAATTATTATACATAAAGACTTAGGAAAATATCAATTGGGAAATAGTTAAGGAAAGCACAAAAATTAAAACAATCTTGGAAATCACAGGTCTCTTGAATAAACGATCCAAATTCATCAGTATTGTCTGTAATCCAAACCAGAAAACCAGAGTTTCCCTAGCACAAAATTTTAAAACAGGATTCCATGTGACTGTGAATCAGGATTAATGTCAAGAGAAGCCAATTTCTCCATTTAGAGCTGTGAAATAAAATTCATTTTTATGGAACGACAATAAAAAATTTAAAATGCCTCTGCCCTTTGGCTTCCTCTCTCCCTTCCGCTGAACATCTCATATCTGCAGGATGATTGACCAAACCTCCCCATCAGCAGAAATACCTGTTGAACCATAGGCAGCAACATTCCTCTAGTTCCAACAAGACAACTCCTTTAAAGAAAACCTTCTTTCTTGATCTTTTAGGGGTCACATGGCCCACCACTTTGTACTTGCTAACCTGGGCTGCGTGAACTGTCGATTATACTTACTTAATGTATAGCCTCTGTCTCAAAATCTTACAACGCTGCTTTGACTTCGGGGGAAGTTCTTGGAGCTTTCAGCAAATAAAATTGACACACTAAGATCAGAGAGAAGACAGCATGAATGGAACCACGCAACCTAGAAGAGATAAAGAAAAGAACATTGTATCTGGCTCTCCAGTTCTGATTCCCATGAGGTCTGGATGCACTTACTTCCTGATATTGGATGACAATTGAAATTGACTACTAGAGATCTACAATGAATCCCTTTGCTTAAGCTAGCTAGAGTGGGCTCTGTCACAATCAAAACTTCCTTAAGTAAGTGAGATGGGGAGGGAGACAGGAGGGAAGTTCTAGAGGGAAGAAACATACGTATACCTATGGCTGATTCATGTTGTTTGGTAGTAAACAACAAAATTCTGTAAAGCCATCAATTAGAAATAAAGACAGTTGCAGAGGCCTAATTGGAACATCATGTTCTGCATTTTGTTGCCACTGCTCTTTGTCATATACAAAACTGTGAATTTGCTCTTCCTTGTGGAATCTATTTCTTTAATACCTTAGATAGTGTGTCAGAATATGCTCACCGTCTATTCAGTTTCCATATAGAGATATACAGATTTATTTTTCTTTTATTTGTAAATGTAATGGAATTATTATACATAAAGACTTAGGAAAATATCAATTGGGAAATAGTTAAGGAAAGCACAAAAATTAAAACAATCTTGGAAATCACAGGTCTCTTGAATAAACGATCCAAATTCATCAGTATTGTCTGTAATCCAAACCAGAAAACCAGAGTTTCCCTAGCACAAAATTTTAAAACAGGATTCCATGTGACTGTGAATCAGGATTAATGTCAAGAGAAGCCAATTTCTCCATTTAGAGCTGTGAAATAAAATTCATTTTTATGGAACGACAATAAAAATTAAAGTGCCTCTGCCCTTTGGCTTCCTCTCTCCCTTCCGCTGAACATCTCATATCTGCAGGATGATTGACCAAACCTCCCCATCAGCAGAAATACCTGTTGAACCATAGGCAGCAACATTCCTCTAGTTCCAACAAGACAACTCCTTTAAAGAAAACCTTCTTTCTTGATCTTTTTTGGGGTCACATGGCCCACCACTTTGTACTTGCTAACCTGGGCTGCGTGAACTGTCGATTATACTTACTTAATGTATAGCCTCTGTCTCAAAAAATCTTACAACGCTGCTTTGACTTCGAGTGGATAGAATAGTTCTTGGAGCTTTCTGAGGGGCTGTTTAGGCTTATAAACCTCAATCTAACTCAAATAAAATTTTCTCACCTGATCAACTTTTTGTCAACAGAGCCAATATGGTAAGAAAAGGTGCTGCCGTGTCTTCAAGTACCAGTTTATTATCATATGTCATCTTTGAAGACTGCTGGCATACTGATGACCTTGTTCTATATACATGCTTATTAAATCCTCACAAAAGCCTTGAGAGGAAAGTGTTCCTCCATTTCCTAGGTGAGGAAATTGAGGCTCAGAGAGAGTAAATGTCAAATTTAGAGTTACAGAAATCTTTTTTTATTTTTTGAAAGGTAGCTAGTACTATGTACTTAAAAATTTTTTTTTTTCTTTTTCCCATCATGGCTCTTTTTATTTATATTTATTTTCATCCATCTTTTTATTCTTTGGCCTGTGTGGGCCTCCCATTGCAGTGGCCTCTCTCATTGCAGAGGACTGGCTCTGGGCACATGCACTCCAGAGTGCTGGCTTGTAATTGGATACACTGGTCCAGTCGCTCTGCAGCACGTGGGATTGCCCACAGGCCAAGGATCAGACCAGTTCCTCTTGTACTGAAAGGTGGACTCTTTACCCACTGGACCACCAGGCAAGCCCTAAAGTCACAGAAATCTTAAGTTATAAACCTAAGAATTGAAGAAGCCATCATGTAACTTAAAGTCACATGTAAATGGGACAGGACACATTTTAAAACAGGATTCCATGTGACTGTGAATCAGGATTAATGTCAAGAAGCCAATTTCTCCATTTAGAGCTGTGAAATAAAATTCATTTTATGGAACGACAATAAAATTAAAGTGCCTCTGCCCTTTGGCTTCCTCTCTCCCTTCCGCTGAACATCTCATATCTGCAGGATGATTGACCAAACCTCCCCATCAGCAGAAATACCTGTTGAACCATAGGCAGCAACATTCCTCTAGTTCCAACAAGACAACTCCTTTAAAGAAAACCTTCTTTCTTGATCTTTTTAGGGGTCACATGGCCCACCACTTTGTACTTGCTAACCTGGGCTGCGTGAACTGTCGATTATACTTACTTAATGTATAGCCTCTGTCTCAAAAAATCTTACAACGCTGCTTTGACTTCGAGTGGATAGAATAGTTCTTGGAGCTTTCTGAGGGGCTGTTTAGGCTTATAAACCTCAATCTAACTCAAATAAAATTTTCTCACCTGATCAACTTTTTGTCAACAGAGCCAATATGGTAAGAAAAGGTGCTGCCGTGTCTTCAAGTACCAGTTTATTATCATATGTCATCTTTGAAGACTGCTGGCATACTGATGACCTTGTTCTATATACATGCTTATTAAATCCTCACAAAAGCCTTGAGAGGAAAGTGTTCCTCCATTTCCTAGGTGAGGAAATTGAGGCTCAGAGAGAGTAAATGTCAAATTTAGAGTTACAGAAATCTTTTTTATTTTTTGAAAGGTAGCTAGTACTATGTACTTAAAAATTTTTTTTTTTCTTTTTCCCATCATGGCTCTTTTTATTTATATTTATTTTCATCCATCTTTTTATTCTTTGGCCTGTGTGGGCCTCCCATTGCAGTGGCCTCTCTCATTGCAGAGGACTGGCTCTGGGCACATGCACTCCAGAGTGCTGGCTTGTAATTGGATACACTGGTCCAGTCGCTCTGCAGCACGTGGGATTGCCCACAGGCCAAGGATCAGACCAGTTCCTCTTGTACTGAAAGGTGGACTCTTTACCCACTGGACCACCAGGCAAGCCCTAAAGTCACAGAAATCTTAAGTTATAAACCTAAGAATTGAAGAAGCCATCATGTAACTTCAAATACATCTTTGCTCACATGTAAAATGGGACAGGACACATTTTAAAGAACTGCCTTTCACATAACAGAAAAATAATCTGATAAATGAAAGAACTCTTTAGGCAGAAAGATCATGGCCATAATCAAGTCAACAAAGATGCAATGTCTCTCTTCTTTGTTCTTAAAGATGTCAATCATTCTCATTTTCTCTCTCTCTCTCTCTCTCTCTCTCTCACACACACACACACACACAAACACACACACAGAGTCACAGACACACAGTGATCTAGGTGCTGCCAGATACATCATTAAATGAGAATGGTAATTTGACGATGATTTTCCTTTGGAATTTCATTTCTCTCACTCTACTTTTATTTTATAATTTTCATTTCAACTTTTGGCCATGCCACACAGCATGCTGGGATCTTGGTTCCCCAATCAGGGACAGAACCCATGTCTGCTGCACCTGAAGCAGTCTCAACCACTGGACCACAAGGGAAGTCCCATCTGCTTGTATTTTTAATTGCTAATCATACTCAAATTAACCCAGGTATTTTACTCATTTTTGGCCTGCTTGGACAGAATCTAAGATTATCATTTCTAAAGATATTTCCACTAAAGCAGAATTTCATTTCAATGACCAGATTCCAGCCATCTGATAAGTGCTTCATGGTATCTGACCTACATATTCTCTCCAGTTCAATTGTCTAGGTCAGAAAGTATATTTATTCCTTAGGTTTTAAAGCATTAAAGTTATTATATTTTCTTACCATAATATTGTGGCTCAAGTATTTGGTAACTGTAGGCAAAAGCATACACAGCATTTGAACCAACAAATTGAGACTATCAAACAAAGTATTCTGCATTCCTAAGAACCATGACACTTATTGATAATAGGTCAGAAAGAATCATGGAACATCAGACCAGAAGAACTAAGAAACCATTTTATACAACATTTTCATTTCAGATGAGGAAACTAGAGCTTTCTCGGGTGACCAGCAGGTTAGTAATGCTTATCAGGTCCTCTTTACATTACAATTACTTCTTTAGCTGACTATGAGCTCAGGACTATATATTTCACTCATTTTGCATCCACAGCACCCAACAACTGACGTAGTTTTGCATGAAAGTACTATTAAGTATTGTTTGAATAAGTCAAGAATCCATAAAATGCAACACAAACTCCTGGAGCATATGTTTTAGCAAAAGCAAAAAAGGAAATGACTACTATTTTTACACAATCTTTGCCATGATTGATACCGCCATTGTGTGTTTCTGACTAGCTGGCAAAGCAGTCTTTTGTGACAGGGAAAAAGAACAGGAGAAATAGACAGTTGGAGCCTTCCCAAGGCCAGAAATAACTTCACCCCCTTAGTATCTCTGAGCCCTGGTAATAGATGTAGGACCCTTCTCATGACCTCCTTTGACCCAGCAGACAAAAAACAGTATGGTGGGTTGGGCTCCCACATCCTGGTTCTCCTGAGGGCAAACAGGAGGGAAATAACCTACCCACAACTCTCTCCTGTCAGGTGCTCAACATACAGATGATGAATTCACCTAGAATGATGACATCAGGACTGCCTCTCTAGCTAAGGCTGCATGGCCAGATCAAGAATAGTGTGTGCTATTGGCAGAAGCTCTACTCCTATGGAACAGTCTCTTCAGTTACAGACCCAAGATTTAACACTTAGACAAGCTGTTAGGACCTGCTGTGTGTAACTATGTTACTTTTCCATCTTTCCTGGACCACAGTATCTGCTTTCTACTGGTACTAAAGATAGGTGTCTCAGGTTTTTTGTTTTGTTTTGTTTTAAGATTTTTTTTTTTTGCCTCTAAGCCATTGTTTATTTTTCATCCATCTTCATTCTTGAGCACTGGCTCTGCACACATGTGCTCCAGAGCACTGGCTCGCAATTGGACACACCGGCCCAGCCGTTCCTGGGCATATGGGATCTTCCCAGGCCAGGGATTGAACTGGTGGCCCTTGCACTGCAAGGCAGACTCTTTACCCACTGGACCATAAGGGAAGCCTGGTGTCTCAACTTTTACTAAGAAGATGCTGAAGACTTGATATTGACTTAGGATTTTGTTTGAATGTTATAAAGGGAAAAGATTATCGAAAAAAAAGTTAACATGGTGAGTAACAGAAAATCATCCAGTGTTATTACTTCTGGGGATGCCTAAGCACCCAAGCATCCTAGAACAAGCTAACTGATCAGTCACAATCATACTCTCTGCTTTCCCAGTTAATGTCACCTCCAGCAGAGATGTATTTGCTTTCCAGAGATACAGGTTTATCGGATAAAGTATTTATCTGGGAAAAAAGTATATTGAATCTACACAAAAAAATGACTACTATCTTTGCCATGATTGATACCGCCATTGTGTGTTTCTGACTAGCTGGCAAAGCAGTCTTTTGTGACAGGGAAAAAGAACAGGAGAAATAGACAGTTGGAGCCTTCCCAAGGCCAGAAATAACTTCACCCCCTTAGTATCTCTGAGCCCTGGTAATAGATGTAGGACCCTTCTCATGACCTCCTTTGACCCAGCAGACAAAAAACAGTATGGTGGGTTGGGCTCCCACATCCTGGTTCTCCTGAGGGCAAACAGGAGGGAAATAACCTACCCACAACTCTCTCCTGTCAGGTGCTCAACATACAGATGATGAATTCACCTAGAATGATGACATCAGGACTGCCTCTCTAGCTAAGGCTGCATGGCCAGATCAAGAATAGTGTGTGCTATTGGCAGAAGCTCTACTCCTATGGAACAGTCTCTTCAGTTACAGACCCAAGATTTAACACTTAGACAAGCTGTTAGGACCTGCTGTGTGTAACTATGTTACTTTTCCATCTTTCCTGGACCACAGTATCTGCTTTCTACTGGTACTAAAGATAGGTGTCTCAGGTTTTTTGTTTTGTTTTGTTTTAAGATTTTTTTTTTTTGCCTCTAAGCCATTGTTTATTTTTCATCCATCTTCATTCTTGAGCACTGGCTCTGCACACATGTGCTCCAGAGCACTGGCTCGCAATTGGACACACCGGCCCAGCCGTTCCTGGGCATATGGGATCTTCCCAGGCCAGGGATTGAACTGGTGGCCCTTGCACTGCAAGGCAGACTCTTTACCCACTGGACCATAAGGGAAGCCTGGTGTCTCAACTTTTACTAAGAAGATGCTGAAGACTTGATATTGACTTAGGATTTTGTTTGAATGTTATAAAGGGAAAAGATTATCGAAAAAAAAGTTAACATGGTGAGTAACAGAAAATCATCCAGTGTTATTACTTCTGGGGATGCCTAAGCACCCAAGCATCCTAGAACAAGCTAACTGATCAGTCACAATCATACTCTCTGCTTTCCCAGTTAATGTCACCTCCAGCAGAGATGTATTTGCTTTCCAGAGATACAGGAGGATTTTTATCTGTGATAATAGTCATATTGACAGCCTCTGGGACAAAATCCACCAGGTAAATATGAAATAAGATACTAATGGTACAACCAAATGGAAGAGTGAAGGACAAGCCAACCATTGATTTTCAAATCAAGAGCCCTAAAGCAGTGTTTCAAACAGTTTAAATAATATAGCTTGGTTTTTTATTCTGTGTATTTTAAAGAGAACACTCTGTTTCTTGGTGCCCTCAGCTCTTCTTTTATCTCTCCAACAACCTCCGAATTTCCATCAAAAGTTAGCTTTGCTTCAGAAACAATCTGTGCCTCCTAGCATCTTACTAAGAGGTTCTATCAATGTTTTAAAAGTGTTGTGATGTATTACTCATTATCTCCTTCCTGTTTCCACAAAGAATATAAGGAAAATCAGTTCATGAGTGTCAGCTGTGCATGGTATTTACCGTTAAGTACCAAACCAGGAATGCAGCCCTCCAAGGAGCGAGTTCTCTGTCTGAAGCCATGCTGGCTGCTCAACAGCACTGCTGAGCTGAATTCATTTGGGAAATGATGATGAACCTCTGGATATGAACAGAGTAGGAATGACTGCAGATGGCATTAGCCAAGGAAAAGATAAACTGTGAAAAAGATACGTTGTGTGCTGAGAAAAGGCTACTTAAGTGACCAGAATGAAGAGGCCAAAAGGCCCTCAATCCACTATAGATAATAGTCTGGCTTCTATACTCTGCTACCTCTCTGAAAGCCAAACTTGTTCCAGGTTTGTGAGTAGGTTATCTAACTAGGACACCTCATATTTCATGCTAAGCTTTCCCTCAGCCCTATCAGGCCATGGGGTATCAATAATCAAGAGCTCAACATGTGACTGAGGTGGGGTTCCTCTGAAATTTTGAGTCAAGAGGGAAAGTGCTTTAACTAATTTATTAATTCTCAAGAACTGATTGACCACAAAAGACTGACAGTAACTACTACAGTCTGGGTGACTGCCATAAGGTCTCATGCAAGCCAGTTTGATTTGCCCCACAACTGCTAGTGGGGGAAAATATGATCAAATAATTAAGTGGTTTAGGTTTAATTCCAGCAGTGTTTGAAAGATTTCTTCTAAAAATGAAAAATAGGTATGAATCAACTCTCCATGTCCAAGTAACTAATGTTAAATTTTCACACAGTGCTTCTTTGACAAGCATGAATCATTATTATAAATTGAAAATTGCTAGAGATACAGGAGGATTTTTATCTGTGATAATAGTCATATTGACAGCCTCTGGGACAAAATCCACCAGGTAAATATGAAATAAGATACTAATGGTACAACCAAATGGAAGAGTGAAGGACAAGCCAACCATTGATTTTCAAATCAAGAGCCCTAAAGCAGTGTTTCAAACAGTTTAAATAATATAGCTTGGTTTTTTATTCTGTGTATTTTAAAGAGAACACTCTGTTTCTTGGTGCCCTCAGCTCTTCTTTTATCTCTCCAACAACCTCCGAATTTCCATCAAAAGTTAGCTTTGCTTCAGAAACAATCTGTGCCTCCTAGCATCTTACTAAGAGGTTCTATCAATGTTTTAAAAGTGTTGTGATGTATTACTCATTATCTCCTTCCTGTTTCCACAAAGAATATAAGGAAAATCAGTTCATGAGTGTCAGCTGTGCATGGTATTTACCGTTAAGTACCAAACCAGGAATGCAGCCCTCCAAGGAGCGAGTTCTCTGTCTGAAGCCATGCTGGCTGCTCAACAGCACTGCTGAGCTGAATTCATTTGGGAAATGATGATGAACCTCTGGATATGAACAGAGTAGGAATGACTGCAGATGGCATTAGCCAAGGAAAAGATAAACTGTGAAAAAGATACGTTGTGTGCTGAGAAAAGGCTACTTAAGTGACCAGAATGAAGAGGCCAAAAGGCCCTCAATCCACTATAGATAATAGTCTGGCTTCTATACTCTGCTACCTCTCTGAAAGCCAAACTTGTTCCAGGTTTGTGAGTAGGTTATCTAACTAGGACACCTCATATTTCATGCTAAGCTTTCCCTCAGCCCTATCAGGCCATGGGGTATCAATAATCAAGAGCTCAACATGTGACTGAGGTGGGGTTCCTCTGAAATTTTGAGTCAAGAGGGAAAGTGCTTTAACTAATTTATTAATTCTCAAGAACTGATTGACCACAAAAGACTGACAGTAACTACTACAGTCTGGGTGACTGCCATAAGGTCTCATGCAAGCCAGTTTGATTTGCCCCACAACTGCTAGTGGGGGAAAATATGATCAAATAATTAAGTGGTTTAGGTTTAATTCCAGCAGTGTTTGAAAGATTTCTTCTAAAAATGAAAAATAGGTATGAATCAACTCTCCATGTCCAAGTAACTAATGTTAAATTTTCACACAGTGCTTCTTTGACAAGCATGAATCATTATTATAAATTGAAAATTGCTATTAATAAGTGTATTCAGGCAGAGCCCACAAAGAATCCATTATTTACTTTGTTTCCCAATTCTGAAGAAACCTTGGTGGAAGGGCTCCAAATACTCCAAGATACTGATTTATATTTCTCAATCTATTCCTAGTTTGTGACCTAGGACAAGTTACTTAAATTCTTTTGCTATATTTCCTCATTTTTCCAATGTGCAGAGAAATACCTGTTAAAACACTAGCTTAGGGCTTCCCTGGTGGTCCTTTGGATAAAGAGTCCACCTTGCAATGCAAGGGGCACTGGTTTGATCCCTGTACTGGGAAGATCCCATCTGCCACGGAGCAGCTAGACTGGTATGTCCAATTGCGAGGCAGTGCTCTGGAGCACATGTGCACAGAGCCAATGCTCTGCAGCGAGGGGGGTCACTGCAATGGGAGGCCCACACAGGCCAAAGAATAAAAAGATAGATGAAAATAAATATAAATAAAAAGAGGCATGATGGGGGAAAAGAAAAAAACCACTAGCTTATCATGATAAATCCATATGTATATATAATAATATATATAAACGGCTTTCCAAATGCAAACGATTATTCAGTTGATTTTTTTACTTTTATAAAGTCTTACACATTGCATAATAGCATAAATCTCACTTGTATTTAACCTCGAATGCTGTCATACTAAGAAATGCATCTCTATTGCCATGCTCCAGAGGCCAAGATCTTCCATATTCACATATGGACAAGTCTGAATGCTAGCAAAGGGCAACAGCTAATAGGAGGAACTTAGAAAATTCAGCTGTGGTGCAAATGGGCAAGCAGTAAACCTCTCTGACCCTCGGTTTCCTCATACGTAAAGATGGGAGACACAGAGCTGTTACAATGATAAATCTGCATAAGGCAAGAGGCCTGACACAACCGAATAAAAGTTAGCCACTATTTATTATCTCTGGTTTTGTAGCATCCATGAAAAGCATCAACAGCAAGAATTCCCAGAACTGTGATGTAGTTACTCTTAATTATTTATGCCTTGATTTGTTCACCCTTATCTTGTTTCTTAAGTAACATCAGAAGAGACATTACTAAATCTTACTATTTTCTGTATGTGTACAGTATTAATGTGATTTAAAGCATAAACTAGACAGAATAAAAAGTTTTAATTATTTGATGATTCTTCAATATTTCAACTGGTCATGAAGAGTTGGGTATGTAGTATTACAAAGCAATACAGCTGAGCTGGGCCTCGGGGCTACAGTAAAAGGCTTAAAGTGGCCAAGAAGGTGCAGTTTCAATTTCAGAAACTTTACTTTATATGCTTTACAGCTTGGGTTTTGAATGAAATTGAAATTGGGTAAAAGGGGGACATTACAGAGGAGCTGAAAACCACTGTCATGGGTGATTAGAATGATATGCAACCATAAAAAAAAAAAAACAAATCAATACACCCCTTAGATAACTGCCATCAAATCATTTATCTTTAAATACTAGAGTGAGGGCTTCCCCTGGTGGCTCAGTGGGTAAGGACACCGCCTTGCAGTGCAAGGGGCGCCGGTTGGATCCTTGGCCTGGGAAGATCCCACGTGCCGCGGAGCGGCTGGACTGATGTGTCCAATCAAAGAACCAGAGCTCTGGAGCGCATGCGATCAGAGCTGGCGCTCTGCAATGACAGACGCCACCACGATGGGAGGCCCACAGGAGCCAAAGAACAAAGATGGATGGAAATAGAGAAATGAAAGACCAATAGAACCCACTTCCCTCCTTCCCCAACCCAACCCCCGCCCAAAAATAAAAATAAATAAATAATAATAATAATAATAAAAAAAATGCTGATCTTCATCTATAGTCTTCTTGCACTCTGAGTAAAAATGATACATGCATGACCCCAGAATTTAGGATACTATCTCCCTACAGAAAAAGGTAAAAATGAGTTTTATAGTTCCTGAATTTTTTTAAGGACCATTTCAGAGCATCTGCTGTATGCTGAGCATCCAATAACTCAAACACAAATACTCATAAACTTTTGTACAAATATAGAAAACTTTCTGGAAGCATCATATTCTGAGTTTTAATTTGAAGGAGTTGCTGGGTGCAAGCTGGCAGACCAGGGCAAAAATAGTGAGGAAAAAAAGACCCAAATTTAGAAAGACCATAGAAGAAAGCAAACTCCTCACAAATCATAGCCTGGTAGCAAGCTGTAGCACAGATCCCAACAGAGCACCTCAAAAATATTCTTTCTACACAATCCTAGTGAATCCTTCATGCAGGCAACTCATGTCTATTGGACCACACACAGAGTCATCTCACTAATGTTGGCTAATCAGACAATAATTGTAGTCTGGATTTCTGGAAAACTAAACTGCAGAATTTTTTTTTATGTGATGTAGTTGGGGCTTCCCCTGGTGGTCCAGTGGGTAAGGACACCGCCTTGCAGTGCAAGGGGCGCCGGTTCGAGCCCTGGCCTGGGAAGATCCCACGTGCCGCGGAGCGGCTGGACTGATGTGTCCAATTGCCGAGCCGGAGCTCTGGAGCGCATGCGCCCAGAGCCGGCGCTCTGCAATGACAGACACCACCACGATGGGAGGCCCACAGGAGCCAGAGAACAAGGGCGGATGAACATAGAGAAACGAAAGACCAATAGAAGTGGCCCGCCTGCTCCCCTCCCTCCCTAACCCGACCCCCGCCCAAAATAAAAAAAAAAAAAGAATACACAGTAACTCAATTAGGCTAACAAAAGATTTTTAGTTTAGTGGGGGACCTGTTTTAATGAGAGAAAAGTTGTTTTTTATAGTCACTGTATTAATTCATACATAAATGGCATTTCCAAATTCTGAATCTTACACTAATTAGTTGCACTAAAAGAAAGATAATGAGCATTATTTACTGAATGCCAGCCACTTACCAGGCATTATACTGCTAATGATCACGACATCTCTGAAACCTTAAAATTTATTATTGCTAATATGTTTGTAATACTGGGAAATTCTCAATATGATGTAATAGAGCTCAGAATACATTTCTGATTTCTCCAATCATAGAAGGAGGAACCACAATGATGGGTATTCTTAAAAACAAACACTGAGGCATGTGCTAAAGGTTGCATGCAGTGGATACAGTACGTGGAGGTGAAGTATGAGAGGAAAGAAAACCACCCTGACAGGCTAAATTGGTCCAACCAGATAGGCTAAAGGACAATCCACTGTGCTACTGTGCTGGTCAAACACTGCACACAGTTGCAGATGGTTGGGGAAACCGTTCAAGTGATAGTCTTTGTGAATGGTACCCTTGAAGGGATGCAGTACTTTGCACATGAGTGTCTGTCCTGAATGAGATGGTTGGAATCTGAGTAAAAAAACAGCAGCAGCAGCAGGGTAACATTCAAGGATGTCAAAAGACAGGAAAAAGACTCGAGATGATGCTTTATAAATTTCAGACAATAATTGTAGTCTGGATTTCTGGAAAACTAAACTGCAGAATTTTTTTTTATGTGATGTAGTTGGGGCTTCCCCTGGTGGTCCAGTGGGTAAGGACACCGCCTTGCAGTGCAAGGGGCGCCGGTTCGAGCCCTGGCCTGGGAAGATCCCACGTGCCGCGGAGCGGCTGGACTGATGTGTCCAATTGCCGAGCCGGAGCTCTGGAGCGCATGCGCCCAGAGCCGGCGCTCTGCAATGACAGACACCACCACGATGGGAGGCCCACAGGAGCCAGAGAACAAGGGCGGATGAACATAGAGAAACGAAAGACCAATAGAAGTGGCCCGCCTGCTCCCCTCCCTCCCTAACCCGACCCCCGCCCAAAATAAAAAAAAAAAAAGAATACACAGTAACTCAATTAGGCTAACAAAAGATTTTTAGTTTAGTGGGGGACCTGTTTTAATGAGAGAAAAGTTGTTTTTTATAGTCACTGTATTAATTCATACATAAATGGCATTTCCAAATTCTGAATCTTACACTAATTAGTTGCACTAAAAGAAAGATAATGAGCATTATTTACTGAATGCCAGCCACTTACCAGGCATTATACTGCTAATGATCACGACATCTCTGAAACCTTAAAATTTATTATTGCTAATATGTTTGTAATACTGGGAAATTCTCAATATGATGTAATAGAGCTCAGAATACATTTCTGATTTCTCCAATCATAGAAGGAGGAACCACAATGATGGGTATTCTTAAAAACAAACACTGAGGCATGTGCTAAAGGTTGCATGCAGTGGATACAGTACGTGGAGGTGAAGTATGAGAGGAAAGAAAACCACCCTGACAGGCTAAATTGGTCCAACCAGATAGGCTAAAGGACAATCCACTGTGCTACTGTGCTGGTCAAACACTGCACACAGTTGCAGATGGTTGGGGAAACCGTTCAAGTGATAGTCTTTGTGAATGGTACCCCTTGAAGGGATGCAGTACTTTGCACATGAGTGTCTGTCCTGAATGAGATGGTTGGAATCTGAGTAAAAAAACAGCAGCAGCAGCAGGGTAACATTCAAGGATGTCAAAAGACAGGGAAAAAGACTCGAGATGATGCTTTATAAATTTCATGTAGGTTCAAACAATTTCTTATAAAAACAAATATGATACTCACATTGGAAAAAGGATATCCAAGACTAGGATTCCACTTGTATTAGAAGTACTCATTGACAAGATAATCACAAATCTGTTTGCATAGGAGAGTACCAGCAAGTCTTCAGCTTTAACCCATGGGCTTCTAAAATTTCAACTCAAAGTCTGACTCGCATTTAAAACACACATTACTGTAGCAAAGGAATATAAATGGCAGCTGGATTTCTATGTCCAGGTACAAATGCCTGTCACTCATCTGTCATTTAAGACAGACCTCGGGAGTTTCAACCAGGAAAATGGTAATACCGCAGTTCTAGTGATGGGCTCCCCCTGGGAGTGAGGGGATTTTTATCAGTGTTGGGAAGAAGTTAGTATGAAAGATGGTATGAGGCAAATTCCTTTGGGTATCAGTTTCCTTCACCATGTGGCATATCTACAGAAAATACAGACAAAGCCACTACCATTTTGGAGTGGTAAATGAGTTAAAACAAAAGCTAATACTATACAGCACAAACTCATCAAAAAAGTTGTATTATAAACTTATAAAACATCTAAAAAGCATGATAAACTTTTCATTAATGTTCAGATAAACTAACCACATATTTATTTTAACACATATGTAATAAATACTCTTGAAGAATGCTAGTATTTCATTTTAGTTGCATAATTTCATGAGGAACCACAATGATGGGTATTCTTAAAAACAAACACTGAGGCATGTGCTAAAGGTTGCATGCAGTGGATACAGTACGTGGAGGTGAAGTATGAGAGGAAAGAAAACCACCCTGACAGGCTAAATTGGTCCAACCAGATAGGCTAAAGGACAATCCACTGTGCTACTGTGCTGGTCAAACACTGCACACAGTTGCAGATGGTTGGGGAAACCGTTCAAGTGATAGTCTTTGTGAATGGTACCCCTTGAAGGGATGCAGTACTTTGCACATGAGTGTCTGTCCTGAATGAGATGGTTGGAATCTGAGTAAAAAAACAGCAGCAGCAGCAGGGTAACATTCAAGGATGTCAAAAGACAGGGAAAAAGACTCGAGATGATGCTTTATAAATTTCATGTAGGTTCAAACAATTTCTTATAAAAACAAATATGATACTCACATTGGAAAAAGGATATCCAAGACTAGGATTCCACTTGTATTAGAAGTACTCATTGACAAGATAATCACAAATCTGTTTGCATAGGAGAGTACCAGCAAGTCTTCAGCTTTAACCCATGGGCTTCTAAAATTTCAACTCAAAGTCTGACTCGCATTTAAAACACACATTACTGTAGCAAAGGAATATAAATGGCAGCTGGATTTCTATGTCCAGGTACAAATGCCTGTCACTCATCTGTCATTTAAGACAGACCTCGGGAGTTTCAACCAGGAAAATGGTAATACCGCAGTTCTAGTGATGGGCTCCCCCTGGGAGTGAGGGGATTTTTATCAGTGTTGGGAAGAAGTTAGTATGAAAGATGGTATGAGGCAAATTCCTTTGGGTATCAGTTTCCTTCACCATGTGGCATATCTACAGAAAATACAGACAAAGCCACTACCATTTTGGAGTGGTAAATGAGTTAAAACAAAAGCTAATACTATACAGCACAAACTCATCAAAAAAGTTGTATTATAAACTTATAAAACATCTAAAAAGCATGATAAACTTTTCATTAATGTTCAGATAAACTAACCACATATTTATTTTAACACATATGTAATAAATACTCTTGAAGAATGCTAGTATTTCATTTTAGTTGCATAATTTCATGAGGAACTTCTTCATACCTTTTTAACTAAATGCTTCATACCACTGAGCATTCATGTATAATTTTACAGAACTTTAAAAAAAAAAAATTACTGGTTCAGTGTCAGAAGCTTCTAATTAATAACACACTTAGAATACTTTAAAATATATGTGCAAATAAAGCTTTGCTGACTTCTAAGTGTGACAACTTTTATTAAATATCAATACTTTTAGTAGGTTTACTTAAACAGTTTTCAAATTATTGGGATATCTGTATTAATAAAGTTTAATTCAAAAGTTGGAGCATACCTAAAGAACTTCAGGAAAACTAAGTGTATATCTGTATCTATCTATCTATCTATCTATCTATCTATCTATATACACTTTTGGATCTGTAGCACTATCATCTTTCCTATTAAGTAGTATATTTTAACTAACTAGTTTATGTTAAATCTGGTCCTTTTCGAATCTCCTATTCTGACTTCATGTGGTTATTTTTTCACCACAGAGTAGAGAAGCGAAGAATTTGGAACTGTCAAAAAACATCTTAACAATGAAGATTGTGAACCCCATTTAATGTCATTGTCATTAACTCAATTATATGTAGAATCCCAGCAGGGTACATAAACAGGTTAAGACTGGACAAGGTGAGCTGTGGACCAGAAAGTTCACCACCCAAGTGTAAGGAGTCCATCATGACTCAGCTCTAATACATGCCTGTGCTGTGAAAACTAATGAACAAGGAGCAATTGATGACTTTTAAAACGGCTCATGACAGCATTCATTCCCTTGGGCAAAGCCTTCCCTTTGACCATGGGCTGGACCTAGTGGCTTGTGTCCAATGGGAAAAACACACACACAGCACCTGGATGGCATTTCCAAAATTAGGTTGCAAAAAGACTATGACTTCGGTCCTGCTGGTACTCTCTCTGCCTCTTCTCATTTTTGTTCTGATGAGGCAAGCTGCCATGTGATGAGCTGCCCTGTGCAGAGGTCCACTGGAAAAGTAACTGAGGGAGGCCTTTAACCTATATGCCCTGAGGAGCTGAATGCTTCCCACAACTTTGTCAGTGAACTTGCATGATCCTCTCCCGAGGGACCCTTACAACGATGGCAATCTTAGTACACCTCTTGAGTACAGATTCATGAGAGGCCCTGGGCCAGAGGGACCAGTCATGCCGCACCTGGACTCCTGAGCCAAAGAAACTGACTTTTTTTAACTAGTAGCGATCAGTCAAAAGCTATAATAACACACTTAGGATACTTCAAAATATATGTGCAAATAAAGCTTTGCTGACTTCTAAGTGTGACAACTTTTATTAAATATCAATACTTTTAGTAGGTTTACTTAAACAGTTTTCAAATTATTGGGATATCTGTATTAATAAAGTTTAATTCAAAAGTTGGAGCATACCTAAAGAACTTCAGGAAAACTAAGTGTATATCTGTATCTATCTATCTATCTATCTATCTATCTATCTATATACACTTTTGGATCTGTAGCACTATCATCTTTCCTATTAAGTAGTATATTTTAACTAACTAGTTTATGTTAAATCTGGTCCTTTTCGAATCTCCTATTCTGACTTCATGTGGTTATTTTTTCACCACAGAGTAGAGAAGCGAAGAATTTGGAACTGTCAAAAAACATCTTAACAATGAAGATTGTGAACCCCATTTAATGTCATTGTCATTAACTCAATTATATGTAGAATCCCAGCAGGGTACATAAACAGGTTAAGACTGGACAAGGTGAGCTGTGGACCAGAAAGTTCACCACCCAAGTGTAAGGAGTCCATCATGACTCAGCTCTAATACATGCCTGTGCTGTGAAAACTAATGAACAAGGAGCAATTGATGACTTTTAAAACGGCTCATGACAGCATTCATTCCCTTGGGCAAAGCCTTCCCTTTGACCATGGGCTGGACCTAGTGGCTTGTGTCCAAGGGGAAAAAACACACACACAGCACCTGGATGGCATTTCCAAAATTAGGTTGCAAAAAGACTATGACTTCGGTCCTGCTGGTACTCTCTCTGCCTCTTCTCATTTTTGTTCTGATGAGGCAAGCTGCCATGTGATGAGCTGCCCTGTGCAGAGGTCCACTGGAAAAGTAACTGAGGGAGGCCTTTAACCTATATGCCCTGAGGAGCTGAATGCTTCCCACAACTTTGTCAGTGAACTTGCATGATCCTCTCCCGAGGGACCCTTACAACGATGGCAATCTTAGTACACCTCTTGAGTACAGATTCATGAGAGGCCCTGGGCCAGAGGGACCAGTCATGCCGCACCTGGACTCCTGAGCCAAAGAAACTGACTTAATAAATATTGTTGTGCTAACTGGTAGATAGCTGATCCAGAGTATCACTAGATTTTCCAATTTTTCCAAAGCTGCTGGAAATTCGGATTCATATGTGTAATCTCTTTTTAAACCTGAAAACCAACAGGTTCAATAGGTAAGTAGGCAGCAACATTTAAAGGCAAAGGGGATTACAAACTTCCAGTTTCTGATACACTAACAAATGCCAGAGATGATGATCAAAAGTGAACATGCACTGATAAGCATGTGGAGTAAGAAAAAAGTCCTCTATAACAATAAACTATTTCTTCTTCTAGTTATAACATGATAACAGAAATGATATATTAAAAGGTAAGAAGTTCCTGTTGCAAGGAGGTCTGATAATCAGTAATAAAATCAGAAGAAAAAAATCTTAACTAACTGAGCAATTCACCAGCGAGAGACCTTGAATCAATCAAAGCTCTAATATTAAAGCTGCTTAACATTTGGTTCATGCGTTTCTACCAAATGGTAATAAGCAAGCAGGAAAGTAAACCCAAGGGATTATTCTTTTCCTTTTTAAATTTAAAAACCTATACTATGTTTAATATACATGAGTTACTAACTGCTAGGAAAAAGAGGTCAGTTTCTAATATAGAAATATACTCAAGGATATATGTCATAATAAAATACTTTAAGACAGAATGTTTCTATAAATTTATGCCACAGAATTACCATAACATCATCTGTTCTAATACAGATGATGGCTAATCCTGTTCCACTCACTTTCAACATTTCATCCATCATTTCTATTACAATGAATCTCAAATATGCATTTCATCCATGGCCAGATCCTTAAACTACAATCCTTTATCTCAAATTATATTTTCTGTTAGCTATTCTATTTCTTATTCAGCACTCATTTTTCTCCTCAAATTGCCTCCCTGTTGCACTGCTTCACCATAGCCATTTTCATCCAGTTACCAAGTCTCATTAGACATTCTTTATTTTCTTTCTTTAATCTAATTACCTTATATATTACTTCCTTTGTATTTCTATAAAAATGACAGGTTCCAGCCCTCATCAACTAACATCCTAATTATCATGTCATTTTCTTCTATTTATCTTTTTCTTCCCGACTTCTGATCCTTTTATTAATTTATACCATATATACATACCAATGGGCTTCCCAGGTGGCTCAGCAGTAAAGAATCTACCTGCACTGAGGAGACACAGGTTCTAACCCTGGGTCAGGAAGATCCTCTAAAGGAGGAAATGGCAACCCACTCCAGTATTCTTTCCTGGGGAATTCCACAGACAGAGGAGTCTGGTGGGCTACAGTCCAGAGGATTGCAAAGAGTTAGACACAGCTGAGCGATTAAGCACACAGGCATAAATACCAACACTGAACTCTTCAAAATATCATTGAATAAAATGTCAATATTGATAATAATATGGTAGAATTTTGCCCCACAACACAAAATGCAATTACAGCTGAAACTGTAGCCACCATAACGAGATGAAATAAACAACGAACTAGGAAGGAAAAAAAAAAATCTTAACTAACTGAGCAATTCACCAGCGAGAGACCTTGAATCAATCAAAGCTCTAATATTAAAGCTGCTTAACATTTGGTTCATGCGTTTCTACCAAATGGTAATAAGCAAGCAGGAAAGTAAACCCAAGGGATTATTCTTTTCCTTTTAAATTTAAAAACCTATACTATGTTTAATATACATGAGTTACTAACTGCTAGGAAAAAGAGGTCAGTTTCTAATATAGAAATATACTCAAGGATATATGTCATAATAAAATACTTTAAGACAGAATGTTTCTATAAATTTATGCCACAGAATTACCATAACATCATCTGTTCTAATACAGATGATGGCTAATCCTGTTCCACTCACTTTCAACATTTCATCCATCATTTCTATTACAATGAATCTCAAATATGCATTTCATCCATGGCCAGATCCTTAAACTACAATCCTTTATCTCAAATTATATTTTCTGTTAGCTATTCTATTTCTTATTCAGCACTCATTTTTCTCCTCAAATTGCCTCCCTGTTGCACTGCTTCACCATAGCCATTTTCATCCAGTTACCAAGTCTCATTAGACATTCTTTATTTTCTTTCTTTAATCTAATTACCTTATATATTACTTCCTTTGTATTTCTATAAAAATGACAGGTTCCAGCCCTCATCAACTAACATCCTAATTATCATGTCATTTTCTTCTATTTATCTTTTTCTTCCCGACTTCTGATCCTTTTATTAATTTATACCATATATACATACCAATGGGCTTCCCAGGTGGCTCAGCAGTAAAGAATCTACCTGCACTGAGGAGACACAGGTTCTAACCCTGGGTCAGGAAGATCCTCTAAAGGAGGAAATGGCAACCCACTCCAGTATTCTTTCCTGGGGAATTCCACAGACAGAGGAGTCTGGTGGGCTACAGTCCAGAGGATTGCAAAGAGTTAGACACAGCTGAGCGATTAAGCACACAGGCATAAATACCAACACTGAACTCTTCAAAATATCATTGAATAAAATGTCAATATTGATAATAATATGGTAGAATTTTGCCCCACAACACAAAATGCAATTACAGCTGAAACTGTAGCCACCATAACGAGATGAAATAAACAACGAACTAGGAAGGAGAGCAACAAACAACAAATTAGGAAGGAAACTATGGATAATCAAAAATTATGGATAACAGAAACTAAAATCAACTTAAGTGACATGAATGCATATAATAAGTCTGTAGACATGAGTCATAGTTATAGCTTACTAGGGACCTGAGTTACCTTTCCTTTTGGGCAAGATCTGCTACTTAGCACAGATTTGTACAGACTATAGTAAATTAAACTCTCCCCTAACTTGGTGGAAGTTGGGCAAATCAAATTATGTTAGGTTACATTTTATGTATATCAGAAGACCACTTATACAAAACCAACATTAAGGAAATCATGCTTTATAAAATAAGTAGCCATTCTTAGTGCAGATGAACCCATTTGCAGGGCAGGAATAGAGATGCAGATGTAGAGAACAGACGCATAGATGCAGAGAAGGCAGGGAAGGGTGGGACAGAGAACAGCACTGACATATACACACTACCATGTGTAAAATACATAGATAATGGGAAGCTGCTGTATAGTACAGGGAGCTCAGCTCAGTGCCCTATGATGATAAAGAGGGGAGGGTTAGGAGGGAAGATGAAGAGGGAGGGGACATATCTATACATATAGCTGATTCACTTTGTTGTATAGCAAAAACTAATATGACATTGTAAAACAATTATACTCCAATTTTCATGTCATTTTCTTCTATTTATCTTTTTCTTCCCGACTTCTGATCCTTTTATTAATTTATACCATATATACATACCAATGGGCTTCCCAGGTGGCTCAGCAGTAAAGAATCTACCTGCACTGAGGAGACACAGGTTCTAACCCTGGGTCAGGAAGATCCTCTAAAGGAGGAAATGGCAACCCACTCCAGTATTCTTTCCTGGGGAATTCCACAGACAGAGGAGTCTGGTGGGCTACAGTCCAGAGGATTGCAAAGAGTTAGACACAGCTGAGCGATTAAGCACACAGGCATAAATACCAACACTGAACTCTTCAAAATATCATTGAATAAAATGTCAATATTGATAATAATATGGTAGAATTTTGCCCCACAACACAAAATGCAATTACAGCTGAAACTGTAGCCACCATAACGAGATGAAATAAACAACGAACTAGGAAGGAGAGCAACAAACAACAAATTAGGAAGGAAACTATGGATAATCAAAAATTATGGATAACAGAAACTAAAATCAACTTAAGTGACATGAATGCATATAATAAGTCTGTAGACATGAGTCATAGTTATAGCTTACTAGGGACCTGAGTTACCTTTCCTTTTGGGCAAGATCTGCTACTTAGCACAGATTTGTACAGACTATAGTAAATTAAACTCTCCCCTAACTTGGTGGAAGTTGGGCAAATCAAATTATGTTAGGTTACATTTTATGTATATCAGAAGACCACTTATACAAAACCAACATTAAGGAAATCATGCTTTATAAAATAAGTAGCCATTCTTAGTGCAGATGAACCCATTTGCAGGGCAGGAATAGAGATGCAGATGTAGAGAACAGACGCATAGATGCAGAGAAGGCAGGGAAGGGTGGGACAGAGAACAGCACTGACATATACACACTACCATGTGTAAAATACATAGATAATGGGAAGCTGCTGTATAGTACAGGGAGCTCAGCTCAGTGCCCTATGATGATAAAGAGGGGAGGGTTAGGAGGGAAGATGAAGAGGGAGGGGACATATCTATACATATAGCTGATTCACTTTGTTGTATAGCAAAAACTAATATGACATTGTAAAACAATTATACTCCAATTTTAAAAGTTTTTTAAAAGTTAATCTAAAATGAGTGGCCATTATTTTAAAAAGTGAGTAGCCATTCTTAGCAACTATTAGTTACATTCTTATATACTGAGTATTCTTTGAATAGAACACACATGTTATAATCTTCTCATTATATGACTTATACCAAAAATTTATAACTTCATAAAGCTACATATCAAAGTATCATCCTATGATTGATATGAAACTATTCTGAAGACAGTTACCAAAATTAAATTCACCACTTTTCCATTTGAAAAAATGAGAAAGAAATTGTAAATCAGCCTACATTATGCCCTAAGACCAATAAATTGGGTTATTTGAAAAAACAAGCAAATAATCATTTTTAAATAAGTTTCTCTTTTTCCAATATATCATATACTTTCCAGATCTTCAAATTAAGTTTACAAACATGAGTAATGTCTCAGAAAGGTCTATTATCAAGTAGAACTATCAAACATAACATTCGGAAACTAGTTTTGGGTTGCCATACAAAATATTTTTAACCCTTTTCAAAGTAGCAAGATGTGGTACTCTTCAACTTCGGATTCGATATAAACAACATCACAGCAGCAGAAGGGTTTACCAAAGTCAGGCAAATTATCATGGGTTTAGTGAGACAGATGCATGCAGGAGAAAACAGTCAGTGGGGTCACTCTTCCAAACAATGAATGAATTCATCAAATACAACCAAACTGTTGGCATATTACCACACTCCAAGAAGACTGCTTCTGGTAATCTAGCTTCGAAAAATAACCATAAAATAGTAAAACTCATTTCTTATACCTAGGAAGTATCAACCAGAGTAGATAGGGAAGTGGGATAAAATAGAACACGCATATACAGTGGAGTTGAATCTATTGGGATTAGTCTTAGTTCTGTATGTATGGATTCAAGCAATGGCAGAGTTGCTGTATCAGACTATATTGTATCCTTCTGAGAAAAATTAAATTTTTTAAGTAGACTATTTCAATGTGTTTGGAGGTATATGATAGGGGAGGGTTAGGAGGGAAGATGAAGAGGGAGGGGACATATCTATACATATAGCTGATTCACTTTGTTGTATAGCAAAAACTAATATGACATTGTAAAACAATTATACTCCAATTTTAAAAGTTTTTTAAAAGTTAATCTAAAATGAGTGGCCATTATTTTAAAAAGTGAGTAGCCATTCTTAGCAACTATTAGTTACATTCTTATATACTGAGTATTCTTTGAATAGAACACACATGTTATAATCTTCTCATTATATGACTTATACCAAAAATTTATAACTTCATAAAGCTACATATCAAAGTATCATCCTATGATTGATATGAAACTATTCTGAAGACAGTTACCAAAATTAAATTCACCACTTTTCCATTTGAAAAAATGAGAAAGAAATTGTAAATCAGCCTACATTATGCCCTAAGACCAATAAATTGGGTTATTTGAAAAAACAAGCAAATAATCATTTTTAAATAAGTTTCTCTTTTTCCAATATATCATATACTTTCCAGATCTTCAAATTAAGTTTACAAACATGAGTAATGTCTCAGAAAGGTCTATTATCAAGTAGAACTATCAAACATAACATTCGGAAACTAGTTTTGGGTTGCCATACAAAATATTTTTAACCCTTTTCAAAGTAGCAAGATGTGGTACTCTTCAACTTCGGATTCGATATAAACAACATCACAGCAGCAGAAGGGTTTACCAAAGTCAGGCAAATTATCATGGGTTTAGTGAGACAGATGCATGCAGGAGAAAACAGTCAGTGGGGTCACTCTTCCAAACAATGAATGAATTCATCAAATACAACCAAACTGTTGGCATATTACCACACTCCAAGAAGACTGCTTCTGGTAATCTAGCTTCGAAAAATAACCATAAAATAGTAAAACTCATTTCTTATACCTAGGAAGTATCAACCAGAGTAGATAGGGAAGTGGGATAAAATAGAACACGCATATACAGTGGAGTTGAATCTATTGGGATTAGTCTTAGTTCTGTATGTATGGATTCAAGCAATGGCAGAGTTGCTGTATCAGACTATATTGTATCCTTCTGAGAAAAATTAAATTTTTTAAGTAGACTATTTCAATGTGTTTGGAGGTATATGAAAGTGACTGAAAAATAGATAGGAACTAGACAGAACTCACCCCTTGGAAAAAGAAATGACACAACGAGATCCACATGAACACAGCTACTCCTCTGTGAACACGATCCAGTCTTTCCAATGCAAGGGATAGAACTCAAGCAGAAAATGGTGATCTTAATGAGTTTAGGGTTACCAGAAAAACTATAAAACGAGGAGGAAACTCCCTGATACGAGAGGGCTAAAATGTAGGGAGTCTCAAAGTCTGCATGAAATTTTCTCTCAAGATGTCTGAGCGAGGGCTTCCCTGGTGGTCCAGTGGGTAAAGAGTACGCCTTGCAGTCAAGGGCACTGGTTCCATCCCTGGCCCGGGAAGATCCCATGTGCCGCTGAGTGGCTAGACCAGTGTGCCCAATTGCGAGCCAGGACTCTGGAGTGCATGAGTCCAGAGCCGGTGCTCTGCAGTGAGAGAGGCCACTACAATGGGAGGACCACACAGGCCACAAAAGGGTGGATGAAAATAAATAAATTTAAAAAAACAATAAAAGAGGTCAAAATCTTAAAAAAAAAAATTGTAAAAACAACAAAAAAAAGATGCCTAGGTGACTTCTATGCACATGTTTAAAGGTAAGACCCCAAGAGGTTGACAGGAAAAAACACCAGAATAGTGAAAGAACCCAACCATAGACTTTAGCACTAAGTCAGAGGGGCTTGGTAAACACCTCAGTCACGTACTCTGTTTACCTGAGGAATAGACATCACATTCCATGACTAAGATATTCCTTAGCTTAAAGGAAAAACTGATATAGAGCAACCAATCCAAAAACACCAGAAAACAAGTCTCCAGAAAATAAAGGTAATATGGGCAACAATAGAACCCAAATCTCCTCACTGTGTCACATGTAATGGTCTGAACGTTATCAGAGAAACAAAAGAATGACCTCTGGTCAAGTAAAAAAGAAAAAAAAAGTTATTATAAACAGATCTACTGACAAAGCAGACTTTGGAATTAACACACAAGAAACAGAAACCAAAGAATCTGATCAATGTTAAACTCCAAAAGATGTATCAGACTATATTGTATCCTTCTGAGAAAAATTAAATTTTTTAAGTAGACTATTTCAATGTGTTTGGAGGTATATGAAAGTGACTGAAAAATAGATAGGAACTAGACAGAACTCACCCCTTGGAAAAAGAAATGACACAACGAGATCCACATGAACACAGCTACTCCTCTGTGAACACGATCCAGTCTTTCCAATGCAAGGGATAGAACTCAAGCAGAAAATGGTGATCTTAATGAGTTTAGGGTTACCAGAAAAACTATAAAACGAGGAGGAAACTCCCTGATACGAGAGGGCTAAAATGTAGGGAGTCTCAAAGTCTGCATGAAATTTTCTCTCAAGATGTCTGAGCGAGGGCTTCCCTGGTGGTCCAGTGGGTAAAGAGTACGCCTTGCAGTCAAAGGGGCACTGGTTCCATCCCTGGCCCGGGAAGATCCCATGTGCCGCTGAGTGGCTAGACCAGTGTGCCCAATTGCGAGCCAGGACTCTGGAGTGCATGAGTCCAGAGCCGGTGCTCTGCAGTGAGAGAGGCCACTACAATGGGAGGACCACACAGGCCAAAAAAGGATGGATGAAAATAAATAAATTTAAAAAAACAATAAAAGAGGTCAAAATCTTAAAAAAAAAAATTGTAAAAACAACAAAAAAAAGATGCCTAGGTGACTTCTATGCACATGTTTAAAGGTAAGACCCCAAGAGGTTGACAGGAAAAAACACCAGAATAGTGAAAGAACCCAACCATAGACTTTAGCACTAAGTCAGAGGGGCTTGGTAAACACCTCAGTCACGTACTCTGTTTACCTGAGGAATAGACATCACATTCCATGACTAAGATATTCCTTAGCTTAAAGGAAAAACTGATATAGAGCAACCAATCCAAAAACACCAGAAAACAAGTCTCCAGAAAATAAAGGTAATATGGGCAACAATAGAACCCAAATCTCCTCACTGTGTCACATGTAATGGTCTGAACGTTATCAGAGAAACAAAAGAATGACCTCTGGTCAAGTAAAAAAGAAAAAAAAAGTTATTATAAACAGATCTACTGACAAAGCAGACTTTGGAATTAACACACAAGAAACAGAAACCAAAAAAGAATCCCTGATCAATGTTAAACTCCAAGAGAAGATGAATTTATGAGTAAAGAGATAGGGATTTCAGGGGAGATACGTAGACTATAAAAGAAACCAATGGGAAAACTAGGACTGAAAAAAATCAATGTCTGAAATAAAATATTTAATTTGTAGTCAAAACACCTTTGACAAAATTCAGCAGCTATTTCTAATAAGACCCTTGATGAAGAATGGATGAATATTTTCTTACACACACATCCCTATGTCAGTCTTGGAGTCAGCATTTTACTTAATATGAAATAGCATAAAAAATTCCCTATGAACAAGAACAAAGCAAGGACTCTAATTCCCACTATCTCCAAAACTATTTAACATGTACTAGAAGCATTAACCAATGTGCTTAGACACGAGAAATAATAAGACAATCTTTATTTGCAAGTAATATACTACTACACCGAGAAACAACTAAAGAATCAATGTTAAAACTAACTTGAATTATAAAAGAAAGAAACAAGGCAGCAGATACAAAATTAGCAAAGAAACAAATCAATATTTGATAAATAACAAATAACAAGTTATAAGATAAAATGGAAGGGAACATCAATACAAGTAAATACTCAGAAATGAATTTAGCTACTTCAAAAACTTCATGAAGTAAATTATAAAAACACCTATAAAAGATATAAATGGAAAACATCTCTAAATGGTTTTAAAGTTGTAATAGCATCAGGATATAAGTTTTCTCAAAGTTAATTCATAAACTTAATGTGACTACAATAAAAAATCTCTTTTTTTCTTCTGGAGCTAGATAAGTTGACACTACAGTTTAAGTGGAAAAAAAACAGATATGCAATAAAAACTTGCAAAACCAGTGGGAAAAAAGAGTCCTGAGGAAAACCTAGCTCTATCTGATACAACAAAGCCTCTAAAATTAAAGCAGTGCACATACTGGTGAACAAATAGTCAAGCCAATAAAACAGAAGAGAAAGCCTTGAAACTGACCTAATAATGTATGCAAGCTTAGCATATTACAAGGGCAGTATCTCAAACCACTGGGGTGAAATATACTCAAATAAATAGTACTGGGATTATTATACAGCCATTTGGAAAAATATAACATTGGGTCTATCAAACCAGTTCCTCATACCACATACTAGAGTAAACTCAAACACAAATGATCTAAACTTTAAAAATAAAACTTCCAATATTACAAGGGAAAAAAAAATGAGTGAATTTTTCTGTAACCTAAGTGTAAGAAAATGTCTCAAAATTATAATTCAAAAATGTTCTCAGCACTTATTATTAGAGAAATGCAAATCAAAACAACAATAAGATGTCACCTCACACCCGTCAGAATGGCCATCATCCACAAATTGACAGACAATAAATGCTGGAGAGGGTGCGGAGAAAAGGGAACACTCTTGCATTGCTGGTGGGAATGTCAACTGATACAGCCTCTATGGAAAACAGTATGGAGATTCCTTAAAAAACTAAAAATAGAAGCACCATATGACCCAGCAATCCCACTCTTAGGCTTATACCCTGATGAAATAAAAACTGAAAGAGGCACCTGTACCCCAATGTTCATTGCAGCTCTCTGTACAATAGCTAGAACACGGAAGCAACCTAGATGCCCATTGATGAACGAATGGATACAAAAGCTTTGGTACATATATACAATGGAATACTACTCAGCTGTTAGAAGAAATGCAGAAGCATCCGTCCTAAAGAGGTGGCTGGAGCTAGATCCTATCATCAAAAGTGAAGTAAGTCAGAAAGAGAAAGACAAGTACAGTATACTAACACGATATATATGGACTCTAGTAAAAGGGTCATGATAACACAGGCAGTGAACCCATGGAAAAACAGACAGAATAGACATATGGACATTGTGGGGAATGAACAATGGGTGGGAAGCATAGAGAGAGCAACATGGAAACCTATACTGTCATGTGTGAAAAAGATAGCTACTGTCATTGCACTAAGGGAATAGGAGTACTTACAGTGGCTTGGTGTGATGGCCTGGAGGGGTAGGATGGGGGACCTGGGAGGGGTGTGGGGACCAGAGATATGCATATGACTGATCTGGGAACATGCATGTCTGTGAACAAAACTCTGTAAAAACTTTAAAATAAAGAAATAAATTTAAAAAAAAAAAAAAAAAACAGAGGAAAACAACTCAATTGCTGAACTGAAAAACACCATAGAAGGAATCAAGAGCAGAGTATCTGAGACAGAAGACCAGATAAGTGAGCTGGAAGATAGAATGGTGGAAGTAAATGCTGAAAAACAGAATCAAACTCAAAGAATGAAAAGAGCAGAGGATAGCCTCAGAGACCTCTGGGATAATATCAAACGCACCGATATTTGAATTATAGGGGTTCCGGAAGAAGAAAAGAAAGGTTAAGAGAAAATTTATGAAGAGATTATAGTTGAAAATTTCCCCAACATGGGAAAAGAAATAGTCAATCAAATCCAAGAAGTGCAAAGAGTACCATACAGGATAAACCCAAGAAGAAACACACCAAGACACATATTAATGAAGCTAACACAAATTAAACACAAACACAGAATTCTAAAAGCAGCAAGGGAAAAGCAACTAGTGACATACAAGGGAAAGCCCATACGTTCAACAGCTGATCTTTCAGCAGAAACTCTGCAGGCCAGAAGGGAATGGCAGGACACATTTAAATGGCTAAAAGAGAATAATCTGCAACCAAGAATCCTCTACCCTGCAAGGATCTCATTCAAAGTTGATAGAGAAATCAAAAGCTTTACAGATAAGCAAAAATTAAAAGAATTTAGTCACACCAAACCAGCCTCACAACAGGTGTTAAAGGGACCTATATAGATAACAAGTATAAGAGAAGAAGATCTACAAAACAAAGCCATCATAACCTCTAAGAAGATGACAATAGGATCATTTGTATCAATAATTACTCTGAATGTAAATGGACTAAATGCCCCAACCAAAAGACATAGACTGGTTGAATGGATTCAAAAACAAGACCCATACACATGCTGCCTACAGGAAACTCACTTCACACCTAGAGATACTCACAGACTGAAAGTGAGAGGATGGAAAAAGTTATTCCATGCAAATGGAAATCAAAAGAAAGCTGGAGTAGCAATCCTCATATCAGACAAAATAGACCTCAAAATAAAGAAGATTCAAAGAAACAAGGCAGGACACTACATAATGATCAAGGGATCAATCCAAGAAGAAGACATAACAATCATAAATATCTAGGCACCCAACACAGGAGCACCCCAATACATAAGACAAACACTTTCAGACATAAAAGAAGACATTGACAATAACACAATAATAGTAGGAGACTTTAACACTCCTCTCACACCAATGGACAGATCCTCAAAACAGTAAATTAATAAAGAAACACAAGCCTTAAATGCCACACTAGAAAAGATGGACCTCATGGATACCATTAGGAACTTCCATCCAAAAGCAGAAGAATACACTTTCTTCTCAAGTGCTCATGGAACATTCTCCAGGATAGACCACATCTTGGGCCACAAATCAAACCTTAGTCAATTCAAGAAAACTGAAATTATATCAACCATCTTCTCGGACCACAATGCAATGAGACTAGAGATCAACTACAGGGGGAGAAAACCGCTAAAAACACAAACACATGGAGATTAAACAACACACACCTAAAAAACCAACTGATTACCGAGCAAATCAAAGGAGAAATCAAAAAATTCCTAGAAGAAAATGACAATGAACACACGTCAGTGCAAAACCTATGGCATACTGGAAAAGCAGTTCTAAGAGGGAAGTTTAGAGCAATACAATCTTACCTCAAGAAACTAGGAAAATATCAAACAGATGACCTAATCCTATGCTTAAAACAGCTGGAGAAAGAAGAACAAAAACACCCCAAAGCCAGCAGAAGAAGAGAAGTCATAAAGATCAGAGCAGAAATAAATGAAAAATAAATGAAAGAAACAATAGTAAAGATAAAACAAAAAGCTGGTTCTTTGAAAAGGTAAACAAAATCAACAAACCGCTGGCCAGACTCCTCAGGAAAAAAAGAGAGAAGAACCAGATCAACAAAATCAAAAATGAAAAAGGAGAGATTACAACAGATAATGCAGAAATCCAAAGGATTCTAAGAGACTATTATGAGCAACTCTATGGCAACAAACTGAACAACCTGGAAGAAATGGACAGTTTCTTGGAGAAGCTTAATCTCCCAAGACTGAACCAGGAAGAAATAGAAGAAGCATGAAAACCTATACTATCATATGTGAAAAAAATAGCTATTGTCATTGTGCTGTGAGAAAAGGGGATCCTGCAGGGGTGCTGTGTGAAGGCCTGGAGGAGTGAGACGGGAGATGGATATAAATATGACTAATCTTGGATCATACATAACTGTAAACAACAAAACTCTGTAAAAGTAAAGAGTAAAATAAAAATTAAAAAAATAAAAGTTACCATCGTTACCAATTCCTAACCCTCAAAATGGTGGGAGATAGGCAATTTCGAAATGTACAATCAAGCTGTAGAAGGCCACAGAGCAGTGTGCAGGAAGATTCATCCTATGAGAAACAGCCCTAGGTAAAGGCTGTCTTCACATGCCCGTATCTCAACAACTGTGTTATGCCACTTGGCAGGTCCTAAAAACACTCTGTGTGTCAATCACCCACATACTGGTTAGGAATACAGTTTTTTTTGAGTTGGCTTCCACTTTGATTTTTGGAGTCAGTGTCATTCTTTACACTAAGCTCATGACCTAAATCCCATGGAACCCATTTAAGGATACCGTAAACAAGCTACTGATGGGACCTCCTTCTTAACCTCCAAGATATTTATTGCCATGTATTTCCCACAGCTTATTTATACAAATATAACTCATTTTTAAACTGCAGAATTTAAACACAAAATAATGTTATTTTGAAAGATACCTGAGTATTAATTGACCAAAAGATACAGCTTGTCAACTTTAATCCTAAATCTTTTCATCAGCAATTCATAGTCATTGTTTATGATTAAACTGTGTTTTTTTTATTTTTATTTTTTGTAGTGAATTTTCAACCTTGAGACAAGCCTGGCACCAGAATGTCTAGTCTTAGCTGTTTCTAAGTCACCTTCTGTTAAAATCACCACCAAGAGAAAAACACATATCTTGGATAAAATACTCCAGTTAGGTAAAATAACTTTGTTTTTATTTCTGCCTCTAAGCTCACAAATGCCCTGATTTACTTCCTTTCGAGAGGTAACAAAGATAGGTAGAAATGCAGAGGCCTCAAGCCACTAAGACTACAAATAATATTTTTGTGCTTCTTTTCCAAATAGTACCCTCTGTTATTCATACATACCTAGGAGGTCAGGCTATATGGTTAATATTCATAGTCAGTCTTAGTTCTTTGAGCTACTAACCTTTCTTAACTCCCAGCAACTTCTAAAAAGAAGTGTTTTCCCTTAAAATTTCAAACGGGAGGCAGTTGTCACTTGTGCCCTTTGCCATGTATTTCCAACTTGACAGTCTAATTGTATTTCATGGTCCTTGTCTGGGTTGCATTTATTCCCCTAGACATGGCCATACAGCATGAACTAAATAAAACCTTCCTCTCTGCAAACCGCTGATAGGATATTTTTTACCAGAGAACATTGCAATCCATCTCTGAAAGAGAATACACTGAAAAAAATTAAGGTTTTTTAATACACAATGAGTAAAATAAGTCCAAATGATCTAAACCATGGCACTTAGATAAAGCACACTTCAGGAAAAACAAAACTGCCAGTTAGTAGCTCATTAGGCATCACATGTTCTCTTTCCTGGAGAAAATCCTGAAATGTGAAATTTCAACCAATAACCAGCAGGTGGGTCTCTCTGTCACAGTTGACATCATGCCAAGCAAGTGACTATCCATTCTGCCAGCGGAACCAACTAAAGTGACTGTGGCCCAGAAGATCATGTACTTTTTTTTTGGGGGGGGGGGGGGCTTTTTTTTGGTCCTTCACTTACTTATTTTCAACTATCTTAACTCTTTGGCCTGTGTGGCATTGCCTCCCATAGCAGTGGCCACTCTCATCGCAGAGCACCAGTTCTGGGCGCATGCGCTCCAGAGCACTGGCTCGTAATTGGACACACCCGTCCAGCCGCGCTGCCGCACATGGGATCTTCCCAGGGCAGGGATCAAACTGGTGCCCCTTACACTGCAAGGTGTACTCTTTACTGACTGGAACGCCAGGGACGCCCGATCATGTACTTTTTTTTGCGGGGCAAGGGGGGCGGGGGGCAGTGGTTAAACAATAGGAGTTTATTTCTCACAGTTCCAGAGGCTGGACATGTACTTTTTTTTTTAATTTTATTTTTTTGAAATTTCTACAGAGTTGGACATATACTTTTAATTGAACTCTTTTCCTGTGAGGTCTGTGACCCAGGAAATTCAGAGATTAATGTCTCCATTCTATGGTATAGTAGAATAGGGATGTGATTAGGAAGATGCACTTGTATTCAAATTTCAGTTTATTCTCACCATTATGGCATGTTACAACTACACTTGGCTAAACCTCAGTTTTCACAGCTATAGAACAGAGATAACTATTTCATTATGTTGCTATAGGGATTAAATGAGATACACCATGGGAACTTCTTGAGTCAGTGACCAGCATGTAGTAGCTTCCCAATCAATGCTAGCAAATATTTATGAACAATGTTAATTTTTTGACACAGTAGCACAAAACCCTGGGACTTATACATTTTGTTTATTATGCATATTTGTTTATTAATCTTTCTTACTTCTTCTGTAAGCCAAATGTGAGCTCCAAGGAAAGAGGTTACTATGAAATGATTAGGAAAGAAGCTGCCACAAAATGGTATCAGGGACTATGAAATGATTAGATGAAATGGGGACAAGAAAATTCTTCCAGAGCAGCTCTTGGAAAACCATATGGTTGATGGCTTGATGAAACCTATGGAAAGAAAAATAGTGAAAAGGGACAGCCGGATGTGTATGAACAGAGATCCTACCCTCCAGTAGGCCACTGCACTAAGGGTTACCACAATGCCAGGTTTGCTACTGTGGGAAACTGCTTTTAAAAAAATGAGCACACTACTCAGTTAAAGTTGATTTCTTTGACTTATTTTCAAACATTGCAAGCTTTACTTCTTGATGAATTACCAATATTTTCTGTGTAGTCTTTCTAAAGAAGCAAATTCTACAGGTAAAGATACAATTTTGTGTCATTTTTCTTCAAACAAAAATGTATTATTTCCTAAAAAGCATGTTCACATTCTTCAAGTGCCACTAGCTCAAACAGTGAGAGGGGTGTAACTTGACAATGAACCAAAGCGCAGGAGTTTCAAACACAAAGCGAAACAGACACATTTTGCTGTAAAGAAATTTATAACAACTCTATCATTTGCAAAGACAGCACTATTGTGCCCTGACTTTGGCTTCAATTTGCACCCATAAACACTTCCTGGACTACTCTCTAACAACAACATGCATTTGCCAGATGTTCTGCTAGAATTGGGAATACTGCCTGTATTGTGATGTCCCACATCAGAATGAACTGACCTTCTCGAAAATAGAAAGCATGACCTCAGTTCACTGGAACTAGGTTTAAGGCAGGCTTAACTGCTTCATACTCAAGTGATATGCGTTCTTCGAAAGAAAAAAAAAAAATGTTTTTAAATTATTAAAAAGAGATCCAAAGTCAACTATTCAGTTCTAAAGCATTTTCTATAAATCTGTGATGCCAGAAAGTGATTCCAAAAGCATCTGGAAAGTAATTTAAAGTGCTCTGTTGCAAACAAATTTCAGTTTATCAAAATGGACTATATTACTCACTCTACATTTCTGTCCCAGATCTTAATGCAACAAGGGCCTTGGAGAGTAGGAAAAAGTGCATGAAAAAAAAAATGAATATACTGGAAATAAAATATTTATTGTATTTTAAGAGAATATAATAGCTATTCAACAGAACCTAATTACTGACAAGAGGTAGCATATATTTTATCTCAATAAACTTGATACATTTGGGTGCATATCTCACTTTCAGCAAAGTAGTCTGAATGTTCAGTAATTACCAGAACATCCATTTAATTTTTTATCAAACATTATAATTCCCAACATTGTTTGTTGTTGTTATTGTTTTCTCTTTTTCTTCCTGGCTTTAACAATTCACTCTCTGATAGGGTTTATTGAGGCCAAAGTTGTGGGTTCAGTCTCCCCATGGATCTGTTAATTCTACATCACTCTTAAGAGCAATAGACACATAAATCTCAGACTATCTTTTAGAAAACTTGCGTTATTTCTCAGGCAGGGCCAATGTTCCTGAGCCAAGGATCAAGCCCTGGTCTCTTGCATTGTAGACAGATTCTTTACCATCTGAGGCACTAGGCAAGCCACTAGGGAAGATACACAGCTAAATAAAAACAACTCACCACCTGATAATGGAATTATGTATGGCTGTAAACAACAAAACTTTGTAAAAGACATATAACAATAACTTCACTGTATACCTGAAACTATTGCAACATGGTAAATCAACTATACTACAATGATAAAGAAAGAAACAACTCACCACCAATAGTGGAAAAACAACTACAGGAGTCTTCCCTAGAGACTGTATATTAGAATATAGTCCAAAATGAAGGGCTCCAAGCATACCCATTTGCCAGAACTTTCCATTTTCTTCAGATTAAAGGGACCATAAACCTAAATATTTTAGAGTTTATTGACAATAACTCTAATTACAAGATATTTCAAACTCTAAATACAAAGATACTGAAAATAGAGTATGGTCAAAAGACGGAAAGGGAGCAGAAAACAACGCAATGCACATAGGGAAGTTAGCAGAAGTTTTAAAGTAGGGATGTGGCATCTCTCACCAACCAAGTATCTGATCATAAGGGAAGAAGATAAAACTGACAGATACAGAATTTTTTTCATGGAAGAACTAAGTTTTTAATACATAGATAAAATAATTTTTCAAAGATCAAAAAAAGGAGACTACCTATAACATGTCAAATCATATTTAAAAAATTCACAGAATTTATAATGGTTCTGGAACAATAACATAAATAGAACAAGGAGATACAATGGAGAATACAGAAATAGAAGCAGTTATACAGGAACTTAGAATATGTCTATTGGGAAAGAATGAAATATTTAATAAATAGTGTTGGGGAAATTAACTCTCTATATAGAAGAACATAAAATCAGACTGATACTACATATCAAATTCAAGTGTTAAGTCCCAATAGACCAAAGGTATAAATGTGGAAGGGGGAAAATTATTTTTAAAAAACCACTAGAAAAAAATATAGGAGAATATATTCAGTCTCCCCATGGATCTGTTAATTCTACATCACTCTTAAGAGCAATAGACACATAAATCTCAGACTATCTTTTAGAAAACTTGCGTTATTTCTCAGGCAGGGCCAATGTTCCTGAGCCAAGGATCAAGCCCTGGTCTCTTGCATTGTAGACAGATTCTTTACCATCTGAGGCACTAGGCAAGCCACTAGGGAAGATACACAGCTAAATAAAAACAACTCACCACCTGATAATGGAATTATGTATGGCTGTAAACAACAAAACTTTGTAAAAGACATATAACAATAACTTCACTGTATACCTGAAACTATTGCAACATGGTAAATCAACTATACTACAATGATAAAGAAAGAAACAACTCACCACCAATAGTGGAAAAACAACTACAGGAGTCTTCCCTAGAGACTGTATATTAGAATATAGTCCAAAATGAAGGGCTCCAAGCATACCCATTTGCCAGAACTTTCCATTTTCTTCAGATTAAAGGGACCATAAACCTAAATATTTTAGAGTTTATTGACAATAACTCTAATTACAAGATATTTCAAACTCTAAATACAAAGATACTGAAAATAGAGTATGGTCAAAAGACGGAAAGGGAGCAGAAAACAACGCAATGCACATAGGGAAGTTAGCAGAAGTTTTAAAGTAGGGATGTGGCATCTCTCACCAACCAAGTATCTGATCATAAGGGAAGAAGATAAAACTGACAGATACAGAATTTTTTTCATGGAAGAACTAAGTTTTTAATACATAGATAAAATAATTTTTCAAAGATCAAAAAAAAAGGAGACTACCTATAACATGTCAAATCATATTTAAAAAATTCACAGAATTTATAATGGTTCTGGAACAATAACATAAATAGAACAAGGAGATACAATGGAGAATACAGAAATAGAAGCAGTTATACAGGAACTTAGAATATGTCTATTGGGAAAGAATGAAATATTTAATAAATAGTGTTGGGGAAATTAACTCTCTATATAGAAGAACATAAAATCAGACTGATACTACATATCAAATTCAAGTGTTAAGTCCCAATAGACCAAAGGTATAAATGTGGAAGGGGGAAAATTATTTTTAAAAAACCACTAGAAAAAAATATAGGAGAATATATTTCTGACTTCAGAGTCACAAAGACTTCATTAAGAGGGAAATGCATAGATTTTTACAGAAATTGCATGCATGAATTTTCAGAGTTTGCAAGACATAGATGCTATTGCCTAAATGATGAAGAGGTAGATATAGCCTATAATTCCCAAACTTTTTGCCAGCAGCAGTTATACTCTGGGCCTTTTAATTTTTTCTAAAAATAACTTACAACTTTCATACATCAAAATAAATTCAAATCACTCTACTGACCATTTAAAAACTCAGTCATACTCTTTTTTTGATGATATAGTGCTTCCTTGAGCCTTGAAACCAAGGCTAGGTGCCATTTATCTAAATGTTAAAAACTGGGGTTAGGGGAGGAGTAATTATAGCAATTATCCTCTTCTCCTCAAAGTGAAAGAATTAGGGGATAGCAATCAATATGAAGAAGAAGAGGCTTAAAGCTTGAATGTGAGACAATAAATCTGTTAGAATTTAAACAATTCATTTGGTGAAGAGTCAAGAAATGGTTAGTAAAGGAAAGGAAAAACATGCTTGTTTTATGAATTGTAGCTGTGATCAAAGATAGCTGCATCTATGAAGAAAGGAAATCTTAAACAGAAGCTATCAACACACTGACAGAAAATTCTGAAATGTGCCTAAGTAAATTCCATTATTCTAAAATATATATAATTTTAAAGCCACTGCATCAATTTGTCAATCTAATTGTGACAGACAAACATGGCTAACCTCCTATAGTTCTTATTATGTCAATATTTAAAATTTGAATCTTTATATCCTTAATTCTCTTTGGGTGCATATTTCCATCCAGAACTTTGAGTTGCTGTATACATTCAAACAGAATGATCTATACAGAATACTACTACAAGATAAGATGCATGGGAGCAGGGATTGGGGCTCTACTTATTGCTACATTCCAGCTCCTAGAACAATGCCACTTAGTAGGCACTTAGTAGGAATTTCTGGCACTTGGTGGGAATTTCTGAATGTCTCTGTTTTACTTTTTAAACTCAAACATCTCATCAACTGGCATATTTTCTAGGAAACATTGTAAGAGAATGCCTTTGTTGTTAAAAACAATTTCTTAACTTGCATGTTGTCAGCTTCCAGCTGTTTTAATTCATTTTCTGTGACTGGTTGCTATATCTCTCACATTCTGACATATTCTTGATGAGTTAGTACTATATACAGGCTAAACTTTTCCCTATTTCTTATTTTTTTTCTCCAGTAGGAATGCTATCTTTTAGAAATAAAAAGTGAAAATTTTAAAAGTCCATTTTCATTTCCTCTAAATACAATTTTATATTGGCTGACTTAGGGCATCTCAGCTGGGCAGCTCGAAGAATGATCCCAAAGAACAAAGCTTCTCAAAGTTTTAAAGAAGCCAGCCCTCTGTGCTACCATCAGAAAAATCACAATCACAATTTAGGATCTACCTAACATACCAAAGACTGAACAAGTACAGAGATACAACTGTCCCCTTGCCTTCAAAAGAAGTTCCCTGGAAACAAGCTAAATCATAGGGATATATCATCTGTTTGTCATTCATGTTTCACTTTCAAGGATAAAGCAAAGAACTTCAGTAAGAAATGCAAAACTAGAAGTATGGCATACCACAGTGGTTACAAATAAAGGTTTCGGAGCTTGATATGCAGACAATATAGCATGGTGCTTATGATAATGGTTTCTGAAACCAAACCATTTGTATTCAGTTCTGAGTGTTACATCCTACCTATGTGACCTTGAGTTTAAGACACTTCAATTCTCTGGGACATAATTTTCCCAACGATAAAATTCCATTATTCTAAAATATATATAATTTTAAAGCCACTGCATCAATTTGTCAATCTAATTGTGACAGACAAACATGGCTAACCTCCTATAGTTCTTATTATGTCAATATTTAAAATTTGAATCTTTATATCCTTAATTCTCTTTGGGTGCATATTTCCATCCAGAACTTTGAGTTGCTGTATACATTCAAACAGAATGATCTATACAGAATACTACTACAAGATAAGATGCATGGGAGCAGGGATTGGGGCTCTACTTATTGCTACATTCCAGCTCCTAGAACAATGCCACTTAGTAGGCACTTAGTAGGAATTTCTGGCACTTGGTGGGAATTTCTGAATGTCTCTGTTTTACTTTTTAAACTCAAACATCTCATCAACTGGCATATTTTCTAGGAAACATTGTAAGAGAATGCCTTTGTTGTTAAAAACAATTTCTTAACTTGCATGTTGTCAGCTTCCAGCTGTTTTAATTCATTTTCTGTGACTGGTTGCTATATCTCTCACATTCTGACATATTCTTGATGAGTTAGTACTATATACAGGCTAAACTTTTCCCTATTTCTTATTTTTTTTCTCCAGTAGGAATGCTATCTTTTAGAAATAAAAAGTGAAAATTTTAAAAGTCCATTTTCATTTCCTCTAAATACAATTTTATATTGGCTGACTTAGGGCATCTCAGCTGGGCAGCTCGAAGAATGATCCCAAAGAACAAAGCTTCTCAAAGTTTTAAAGAAGCCAGCCCTCTGTGCTACCATCAGAAAAATCACAATCACAATTTAGGATCTACCTAACATACCAAAGACTGAACAAGTACAGAGATACAACTGTCCCCTTGCCTTCAAAAGAAGTTCCCTGGAAACAAGCTAAATCATAGGGATATATCATCTGTTTGTCATTCATGTTTCACTTTCAAGGATAAAGCAAAGAACTTCAGTAAGAAATGCAAAACTAGAAGTATGGCATACCACAGTGGTTACAAATAAAGGTTTCGGAGCTTGATATGCAGACAATATAGCATGGTGCTTATGATAATGGTTTCTGAAACCAAACCATTTGTATTCAGTTCTGAGTGTTACATCCTACCTATGTGACCTTGAGTTTAAGACACTTCAATTCTCTGGGACATAATTTTCCCAACAATAAAATTGGGAAAAGAAGAGAAGCTATCTGTAAAGTTGCTGTACACACTGAAATAGAATGATCTATATAGAATACTACTACAAGATAAGATGCATGGAAGCAAGAATTTGGGGTTCTACTTGCTGCTGCATTTCCGCACCTAGAAAAGTACCTGACCTTTAGTAGGAACTCAATAAAATTTATTAGATAAGAAAAAGTGAACAATTTTGGTGGAAAAATAGCTGATACATAGCTAAAATAACTCTTCATTGTTACGTTCATTAGTATCATTCTTATCATATATATCCTAATCTTTACTTTCCAACTGTGTAGCCATAAAGTAGTTATTTAAGCTCTAATTTCCCACTGGATTTTAGAAAGCACTATGAGACAGTTGTAAATGTCCTGGCTTAAGAGTCAGGGATCAGGGGCTTCCCTGGTGGTCCAGTGGGTAAGGACACCCCCTTGCAGTGCAAGGGGCACCAGTTCGATCCCTGGCCTGGGAAGATCCCACATGCCACGGAGCGGCTAGACCGATGTGTCCAACTACCAAGCCAGAGCTCTGGAGCGCCTGCGCCCATAGCCAGTGCTCTGCAATGAGTGAGGCCACTGAGATGGGAGGCCCCACACAGGCCAAAAAAACAAAGATGGATGATGAAAACAAATAAATGAAAGACCAATAGAAGGTGGCCAAAAAAAAAAAAAGTCAGGGATTAGGAGTCCAGTTCTAACTCAACCACATAAATTATTCAATCTTGGACATTTTGGTAATCAATGAATTGATAGAATGGTATGATAAATATCACAGTTTTGCTATTAACATTTCTAGCATAAAGATCACAAGAACCAAAACAATTAATAAAAACGTTATGAATTTCAAAATGGTACCTTAATTTCACTGCAATCAGCTTTAGAAGAAAATTTTACCATGAATTGTTGGATTAGATATTATAGTTGGATATAAAAGGGTAATAAACACTCACTCAATTTCTACATGTCCAAGGCGTTCTATAAATTGAAAACCAGAGTCAAAATATTAAGTGAACTCACTTGATTAAAAGAAAAAAAAGTTGTACTCACAAGTTTGCATTCTAGTAGATGACTCACAAATAAGACAGTTTCATATATCAACTCTTAGAGACTGTTTCATTGTATAGCATCATTATAACATCATCTCTTTGGAATCGGATAAGATAGCCTAGTTACAATTTTCTGTATATTCAGAGTTTTCCTAATTTAGAAGAATTCCTAATTTAAAAGATTTAATGGCCAGAGCACAGTACAACATCATTTTATGTTATAGCACTTTAACTGTAACAGTGGAGTTTGTAGAAAAAGTCTTCATAAAATTAATCAAGAAGAAAGCAAACTGCCAACAGGTTTAAAATTGTGGGTGCCAGAGGACATACGTCAGAGAATACTCTTCATTGTTACGTTCATTAGTATCATTCTTATCATATATATCCTAATCTTTACTTTCCAACTGTGTAGCCATAAAGTAGTTATTTAAGCTCTAATTTCCCACTGGATTTTAGAAAGCACTATGAGACAGTTGTAAATGTCCTGGCTTAAGAGTCAGGGATCAGGGGCTTCCCTGGTGGTCCAGTGGGTAAGGACACCCCCTTGCAGTGCAAGGGGCACCAGTTCGATCCCTGGCCTGGGAAGATCCCACATGCCACGGAGCGGCTAGACCGATGTGTCCAACTACCAAGCCAGAGCTCTGGAGCGCCTGCGCCCATAGCCAGTGCTCTGCAATGAGTGAGGCCACTGAGATGGGAGGCCCCACACAGGCCAAAAAAACAAAGATGGATGATGAAAACAAATAAATGAAAGACCAATAGAAGGTGGCCAAAAAAAAAAAAAGTCAGGGATTAGGAGTCCAGTTCTAACTCAACCACATAAATTATTCAATCTTGGACATTTTGGTAATCAATGAATTGATAGAATGGTATGATAAATATCACAGTTTTGCTATTAACATTTCTAGCATAAAGATCACAAGAACCAAAACAATTAATAAAAACGTTATGAATTTCAAAATGGTACCTTAATTTCACTGCAATCAGCTTTAGAAGAAAATTTTACCATGAATTGTTGGATTAGATATTATAGTTGGATATAAAAGGGTAATAAACACTCACTCAATTTCTACATGTCCAAGGCGTTCTATAAATTGAAAACCAGAGTCAAAATATTAAGTGAACTCACTTGATTAAAAGAAAAAAAAGTTGTACTCACAAGTTTGCATTCTAGTAGATGACTCACAAATAAGACAGTTTCATATATCAACTCTTAGAGACTGTTTCATTGTATAGCATCATTATAACATCATCTCTTTGGAATCGGATAAGATAGCCTAGTTACAATTTTCTGTATATTCAGAGTTTTCCTAATTTAGAAGAATTCCTAATTTAAAAGATTTAATGGCCAGAGCACAGTACAACATCATTTTATGTTATAGCACTTTAACTGTAACAGTGGAGTTTGTAGAAAAAGTCTTCATAAAATTAATCAAGAAGAAAGCAAACTGCCAACAGGTTTAAAATTGTGGGTGCCAGAGGACAATACGTCAGAGATAATTACATTATTCTCTTTTGTGTATGGGTTTCCCCGGTGGCTCAGACAGTAAAGAACCTGTCTGTAATGTGGGAAACCTGGGTTCAATCCCTGGGTTGGGAAGGTCCCTAGAGAAGGGAAAGTCTACCCATTCCAGTACTCTTGCCTAGAGAATTCTATGGCTCATCCATGAGTCACAAAGACTTGGACATGAATGAACAACTTTCACTTTTGTGTATATTAGAAATTCTTCATAATAATTTTTTTAAATTAGACATTGATAAAATTTAACTATCATGTAACTTTGAAATGAGTCTTGCATTTACAAAAACTAATAAATATGAGGACACTAAATATCCACATAATGTTTTGAAAGATCATGGGATAATAATTTTAACTCTCAAAAGATCTTCAGGAAAATGAAAGAGACAAGGTAGAGACAGAGGAAGCAAAAGGGACTAGAAAAATTTATCCAAAAATGCTGTCTCCTTGAGGTGGAAATACTTATGGCAGGGATTGGTTCATGTGCAACCCTTGTGGCTGACCATAACCAGAATTGTTGATTATACAGTGGTAGCTATAGAAGGTTTTCAGATGAGGGGCTCGTGTACAGCAAACTGGCTGGAAAAAGAGAGCAAGGTTTTCTCTTGCATATGTATTTGCATCCAAGCTCACTCTTTTGACCAGATTGCATATTTATTGGTGGCATTCCTATGACACTGCCACAGGATTGGAAAAATTTTGGAAGGTAAAATGGCTTTCCTAATGCAATGAAGTGAACTCACTTGATTAAAAGAAAAGTTGTACTCACAAGTTTGCATTCTAGTAGATGACTCACAAATAAGACAGTTTCATATATCAACTCTTAGAGACTGTTTCATTGTATAGCATCATTATAACATCATCTCTTTGGAATCGGATAAGATAGCCTAGTTACAATTTTCTGTATATTCAGAGTTTTCCTAATTTAGAAGAATTCCTAATTTAAAAGATTTAATGGCCAGAGCACAGTACAACATCATTTTATGTTATAGCACTTTAACTGTAACAGTGGAGTTTGTAGAAAAAGTCTTCATAAAATTAATCAAGAAGAAAGCAAACTGCCAACAGGTTTAAAATTGTGGGTGCCAGAGGACAATACGTCAGAGATAATTACATTATTCTCTTTTGTGTATGGGTTTCCCCGGTGGCTCAGACAGTAAAGAACCTGTCTGTAATGTGGGAAACCTGGGTTCAATCCCTGGGTTGGGAAGGTCCCCTAGAGAAGGGAAAGTCTACCCATTCCAGTACTCTTGCCTAGAGAATTCTATGGCTCATCCATGAGTCACAAAGACTTGGACATGAATGAACAACTTTCACTTTTGTGTATATTAGAAATTCTTCATAATAATTTTTTAAGTTAGACATTGATAAAATTTAACTATCATGTAACTTTGAAATGAGTCTTGCATTTACAAAAACTAATAAATATGAGGACACTAAATATCCACATAATGTTTTGAAAGATCATGGGATAATAATTTTAACTCTCAAAAGATCTTCAGGAAAATGAAAGAGACAAGGTAGAGACAGAGGAAGCAAAAGGGACTAGAAAAATTTATCCAAAAATGCTGTCTCCTTGAGGTGGAAATACTTATGGCAGGGATTGGTTCATGTGCAACCCTTGTGGCTGACCATAACCAGAATTGTTGATTATACAGTGGTAGCTATAGAAGGTTTTCAGATGAGGGGCTCGTGTACAGCAAACTGGCTGGAAAAAGAGAGCAAGGTTTTCTCTTGCATATGTATTTGCATCCAAGCTCACTCTTTTGACCAGATTGCATATTTATTGGTGGCATTCCTATGACACTGCCACAGGATTGGAAAAATTTTGGAAGGTAAAAATGGCTTTCATTGTTTAGAAACACTAGAGTGCCAATGAATTATTCCGTATGAAGTTCCTCCAATTTTTTCAAAGTCCACATCACACCAGAACTTCTACCAGAAAGCTGACACTAATTAAACTGGATTTATTGTAGTTGAAGGACTAGTCATTTCTCCCTGATCAGTTTCAAATATATTCGAAAAATAAAACCTTTGCATTTATTTTCCCCTGCAGACCAACAGAAGCAAGTGTGCAAAAAGAGATGAAAGAGATTTTAGAATCACAGGATGTTCAAGTTGAAGCTTCTTCATTCTGCTGGCAAGAGATTTAAGGTTCACCTAGGAAGCAATTTGCTTTAAGATCATCACACCTTACTTAATGCCACATCGGGATGAAACCCTGAATGGTTCTCTTCACTGCATGAACGATGCCCAGGAAAAATGTCATACACAGGTATACATAGGCAACTGGAAGAAATGCAGGCAGGGTTTCTCTATCCCCTGGCCATGTCTGTTCACAACCTGAATATCTTTCATTGCACAGAAGGATTTTTAAGGTTTCCTTGTTTAGGAATAAGAAATTACAAACTCAGTTCCCCTGGGAAGAGACGTAGCCATAGCCATTAAAAACAATCAGCACAGAACAAAGGATACTGACTTTGTGAAGGGCAGGGTCCTGTGAATAGGAAGTTAAAAGTGCTCACCTCAGGGCTTTCTTCAGAACAGCAGGAAGAATTGGCAGTGACCTTCCAAGAAAAACTGTCTACTTGACTATTTTCCCTGTGGCTAGCCCTGAAGGACTGTTACTCTTATCTACTTAAAGCAAATTCCAGCAAGGGTAGTCTTTGTACTCTCACATTCTAAAAATAAGAGTTAAAATGAAAGTTTCAAAACTACCAACAACCAGAATGATCCTCTCTAGTTAATATTACCGCCTGTCTCTATGACTAGAGATAAACCTCCTGAACATAATGGATGACAACTCTTGTAACTTAATTGAATACATTTTCTTCTAACATTATGAATTAGATCTAAAGTTTCAAATTAAACATCACCTGTATCTACTGAAGCTGAGCTTCGGGAACACTGACCGTAAGTGTAGTTAATGGCTGCACAAAATTTAAGCCAGACCTTTATAAAGATAAAATAATATTAATAATAACCATTTTAGGAATTAAACTTAGTAGGGAAGGATTTGGGAAAACACACTGGCATTTCGTTGGAATTGCTTAAGATCATAAAGAGCAATTCTTTCATATGAAACAAGCAAACAATTTAAAAAAGCAAAATCATCTTGAGAGCAATACTTTGAAAACAAGAACCCTTGCTAACACTATAGGTGAAAAACCAGAAATTTTAATTTTAATTCATTTCACTTCCAGTACAACTTACTCCTGAGTGATCATTCTGATAATGTTTTCATACGGTAAATTTCTGCCTGAGGGTTCTGCTAGAACTTACATTACTATTGGAAAGTTAAGAGTGTATTAAGGTAAGCATCCAGGTCAGTGAGAGGATACCTCCCATCGCTGCCAGGTCAATAACACCATTCTACCTTCTTTTCATGGTATGGTCATGGAATTACTAGTTTTATTCTGTCTACACCAGATCTGTAAGTAGTCCACCTGCTAACAGACCTGGAGGTTTTTTTTTTTTTTTTTTTTTTTTTTTTATGTTATAAACCAAATTGAGAGATTAGTTACCATTAATTGAGCCCTGCACACTAAGCATGCAGGATGTGCTTTACATATATTATCTTAATAGACCTTGAAATCACAATCAGATGGCTATTATTGTTGTAATAATGATTACTGTAGAGATGGGGAAAGATAGAGTTGATGACATTAACTTATTCAAGCTAATACACAGCAGGGTCAGAACCAGAAACCAGTCAGGGTAACTGCAATCTAGGATCCCCATCGCTACAGTGACTGCTTCTCATGTAGATGACCAGCAATGAAAATGCTTTCCACAGAACCTGAACTAAGAGCTTGCTAAATAAATACTCTTAATTCCATCAAGTACATCTTTTTTAAATTAAAAGAATAAAACACAGAATTCCAAAGTTGTGCTCCAGAAAACCACATACTAACGGAGATGCCAAAATGCTGGTTCTCAACCCCAAAGAACATATAAAATTCACTGTGTGTGTAAAGATCATTTCATGTGAATTCACTACTAACTAGAAGAAAATTTCAATGATCATCACCATCTTTTATGGCATGGAGTAATTTAATCCTGAAAAAAAATGGTGCCCATGCCATGTCATGAATAAGAGAGCAAAAATGGTCACTCAAATCAAATGTCTTTCAGTTGGCTAATTTGTTCACCTTATTTGCAAGTGTTTAATGTGATAGACTGTTTTGAGTCCTGAATCAGTAACAAAAATGTTACCATTTTGATAGCAGCTACTATATACTGATACTTTATACATCATTATTCATCCAAAAAGCCCTAGGTAGAGAAGAAAAATGAAGATGAACACAGTTATGTGTCCAGGGACACACAATAATAAACAGCCGAGGTGCAATTTGAACTCAGGTCCCCATCATTCTAAGGTCAGTCCATTTTCATGTCACTACATTGCCTCACATGGTTTAACTGTATGTTTTGTTGTTTCAACTCAATGAATTCTTTTTCCTTTAAAACAAAACTCTTCTGAGCCATTCCCATAACCTCAGTCAGCCCTAGCCATCACTATAAAATACACTTTTCAAAAATAGAAGATCATAAGCATAAAAAGTAAAAATGTACTTTTTGTAAAAATCTCATTTTCTAAACTACCTCATTCTTACCCATTGCATCTCAGCGTTTATGCCAACCAGAAAGAATAATAAGACTGGAAAAATATTTATGATTATCTCATGGTAGGATGATAAGACATCTTTATGCAAACAAAAAAAGGAAAAGAAGAGAAGCAGCAGCTGTTGTCATAGAATATGGCCCCCCAAAAATATGTGTTGGGTTCGCACATACACCAAGAACATCATCCATCTCTTGGGCAGCCTTAATATTTCTGTTCACCTTGGTTAAACAGATCAACTCCAAAAACAGTCTTGAAAACCAATGCTCAAATGTAGATGACTTCCCCCTTTGAACTAAGAGCTTGCTAAATAAATACTCTTAATTCCATCAAGTACATCTTTTTTAAATTAAAAGAATAAAACACAGAATTCCAAAGTTGTGCTCCAGAAAACCACATACTAACGGAGATGCCAAAATGCTGGTTCTCAACCCCAAAGAACATATAAAATTCACTGTGTGTGTAAAGATCATTTCATGTGAATTCACTACTAACTAGAAGAAAATTTCAATGATCATCACCATCTTTTATGGCATGGAGTAATTTAATCCTGAAAAAAAATGGTGCCCATGCCATGTCATGAATAAGAGAGCAAAAATGGTCACTCAAATCAAATGTCTTTCAGTTGGCTAATTTGTTCACCTTATTTGCAAGTGTTTAATGTGATAGACTGTTTTGAGTCCTGAATCAGTAACAAAAATGTTACCATTTTGATAGCAGCTACTATATACTGATACTTTATACATCATTATTCATCCAAAAAGCCCTAGGTAGAGAAGAAAAATGAAGATGAACACAGTTATGTGTCCAGGGACACACAATAATAAACAGCCGAGGTGCAATTTGAACTCAGGTCCCCATCATTCTAAGGTCAGTCCATTTTCATGTCACTACATTGCCTCACATGGTTTAACTGTATGTTTTGTTGTTTCAACTCAATGAATTCTTTTTCCTTTAAAACAAAACTCTTCTGAGCCATTCCCATAACCTCAGTCAGCCCTAGCCATCACTATAAAATACACTTTTCAAAAATAGAAGATCATAAGCATAAAAAGTAAAAATGTACTTTTTGTAAAAATCTCATTTTCTAAACTACCTCATTCTTACCCATTGCATCTCAGCGTTTATGCCAACCAGAAAGAATAATAAGACTGGAAAAATATTTATGATTATCTCATGGTAGGATGATAAGACATCTTTATGCAAACAAAAAAAGGAAAAGAAGAGAAGCAGCAGCTGTTGTCATAGAATATGGCCCCCCAAAAATATGTGTTGGGTTCGCACATACACCAAGAACATCATCCATCTCTTGGGCAGCCTTAATATTTCTGTTCACCTTGGTTAAACAGATCAACTCCAAAAACAGTCTTGAAAACCAATGCTCAAATCACTTAAAAAAAATTCAGCCCTCAAAGATAATGAGACACATGTGGTCATTGTTTATCTTTATTGAATTAAATGGAATATTTTTCTGAACATTTTCAGCCACTAATTGGTCAGGGTAAAATGTGTGTGGAAGGCAGATCACCTTTACTCTGCCTTCAGTAATGTCAGGGAAAGCCATTAGAAGAAGGCCAGCTAATTTGTTTGCTTATCACAGAACCCAACTGGTTTTTCCAAATAACTATAAAGAATTATAAATCCTCTTAGAGTTTAGCATGAGATTCAGAGCTAAACTGGGACATGCAAGTGATTTTAAAATCTTCACAAATCCTAGGAGAGGGAAGGTAGTAAGGATTGCATGGGTAAGACAATAAAAGAATATTTATGCCTACAGCTTGTGTCTCATTAAATAAAATGTCTTTTATCATCCTGGGTGACTGAAGTTACTGGCCCAGGGCACTAAAAGTGATGACAGAGAAGTCTACAATTAAGAAAACCATGAACCATGAATTACTAAAGATTTACTCAAACACAGGAATACATCCCTCTTCTTTTTAACTGAATAATCACATGAATGTTCATAAGCATTCAGCCTGGGGGAAAAGAATCTATTTTTCATAAAGGAAGTAGAATAAGATACAATGTTACTTCTCACTATAATCTGCTCATTTTAACAATGCACACCTATGGACAGAAAAAGGCCTGGTATTAGCTACACTAGGTCAGAAAGGAAAGCAAAAAAAGAAAAAGAAAAGGTACAAAAGGAAATAAACCAACAGGGGACCTAAAAGCAGAACTGATTCTTTCTTGAGGTCACTGTAGACAACAGGCAAAGATCTCTCTTCCTGCTCCATTCTATGACCCTGAGTCCTTGGAAGAAGTGACCAAATCAAGTCTACTACAAGCTCCCTACCACTGATTCACAGCAAATTGCTTTTTAATATTGTCACATAATTACATGGTTTTGTTGAGCTTTGTTTTCCTACTAAGCAAACCTCAGAACTCATACAGAAACATAAGATTCTTTTTTTTTTTTTTTTTTACTATTTTCAGTATCCTGGTGACATACTGGATTGATCTTCATATTAATTCTCTCATCCGGTAATGTTACTTATAAATTCATTTCACTCAAGACATCACTTTAGATTCTAGAAATTCCCCAACAGAAATATTCTACATAGGTAGAACTGAGGGCAACCTAAGATTATGATTTTAGGGACTCTGAAGGGTGTGACTGGAACAACTATCACTTGAACAGATTGTGGCATCTGTCATTTATTTAATTAGGATCCCTCCTTGATATACCAGGGGTAGTGGGAAAAGGCGCACCATGATGTAATGAGAGATGAAGGATTTGGGGTCAAAGATTTTTTGTTTGTTTGTTTCAACTGTTTATTAACTGACCAGATTACAAAAATAATCATGGTAGATACCTTAGTCCATCCTTCTAACAAGCCTGTTGATCTGGTCTTCTCTGTTGCCAGCATCTCTACCTTGGACAAAATGGGTGGTCTTTTTCTTCATTCTACCTCATGGAGAAGACAATTTGATGGGGCAGAGGAAATAATTTGTTTCTTTGAAACGTTTTCCAACAGTATAGATCTCATGAATCAGATCCTCCATGCAGATGATGCCATATTTTCCCAGAGATCGAGCAATCAAAGCGTTATCTGTCAGGGCAATTTTCTTGTTGATTTTTCCATAACCACGCTTGTAGGTCAGCTCACTTAAAGAAAGACAAAAAGCTCATTTTAACAATGCACACCTATGGACAGAAAAAGGCCTGGTATTAGCTACACTAGGTCAGAAAGGAAAGCAAAAAAAGAAAAAGAAAAGGTACAAAAGGAAATAAACCAACAGGGGACCTAAAAGCAGAACTGATTCTTTCTTGAGGTCACTGTAGACAACAGGCAAAGATCTCTCTTCCTGCTCCATTCTATGACCCTGAGTCCTTGGAAGAAGTGACCAAATCAAGTCTACTACAAGCTCCCTACCACTGATTCACAGCAAATTGCTTTTTAATATTGTCACATAATTACATGGTTTTGTTGAGCTTTGTTTTCCTACTAAGCAAACCTCAGAACTCATACAGAAACATAAGATTCTTTTTTTTTTTTTTTTTTACTATTTTCAGTATCCTGGTGACATACTGGATTGATCTTCATATTAATTCTCTCATCCGGTAATGTTACTTATAAATTCATTTCACTCAAGACATCACTTTAGATTCTAGAAATTCCCAACAGAAATATTCTACATAGGTAGAACTGAGGGCAACCTAAGATTATGATTTTAGGGACTCTGAAGGGTGTGACTGGAACAACTATCACTTGAACAGATTGTGGCATCTGTCATTTATTTAATTAGGATCCCTCCTTGATATACCAGGGGTAGTGGGAAAAGGCGCACCATGATGTAATGAGAGATGAAGGATTTGGGGTCAAAGATTTTTTGTTTGTTTGTTTCAACTGTTTATTAACTGACCAGATTACAAAAATAATCATGGTAGATACCTTAGTCCATCCTTCTAACAAGCCTGTTGATCTGGTCTTCTCTGTTGCCAGCATCTCTACCTTGGACAAAATGGGTGGTCTTTTCTTCATTCTACCTCATGGAGAAGACAATTTGATGGGGCAGAGGAAATAATTTGTTTCTTTGAAACGTTTTCCAACAGTATAGATCTCATGAATCAGATCCTCCATGCAGATGATGCCATATTTTCCCAGAGATCGAGCAATCAAAGCGTTATCTGTCAGGGCAATTTTCTTGTTGATTTTTCCATAACCACGCTTGTAGGTCAGCTCACTTACTGACTTCAGATTTGGGTACCCCTATGCAATGTACAGCTCCACAATTCTCAGTATGTTAATTGAAGTCTTGTTGAGCTTCACAAAGGTGCCACTGAAGATCTGACAGAGGCGAAGAAGCTGCAACACCTTTCAAACCTTTAGGCTACACCATTGATACCTCTGATTCTGATGACAAACGCCAATTTGGGTTCCGCGGGGACATAGAAGTTGCCGGCTTTGTGTGCCATTCTAGTCATTCGAATTTCCGTCTTGTACATCTGCCTGTATTCCTTGTGGTAGTGCTTGGTTTTCTCATAGATAAGCTTCCTCCTTGCCTTTCGAAGCATCTTTGGGGCAAACTTTTTTCTCAGGTGCTTGAGCTTAAACTCTGTGAAATTCTTTCATTTTTTCTTAAGGGTTTCTGGCACAGCAGGAACCTTCCTTTTCTTGTCTTCTGCACCTTCCATGGTTCCAGCGGGGAAAGTTGGGGAGAGGAGGGCATCAAAGATTTGATTCATGTCCATGCACTTTCTAATTGTGTGACTGAGCTCAATTTTCTAAGCCTCATTTTTTCCCAACTGCGAAAATGGGGATAATGTCCAACTTCATTCAACAAATATGCAGGTAACACCTGTTGTTCTAAATATAAGGGAAACAGCAAACAAAGGTCATGTCCTCGTGGGACTTCCATTTTGGTTCATGTGACAAGCTAAACAAATACATGATCAATATTAGATATAATGCCAATGTGGTAAATGTTATAAAACAAAATGAAATAGAAAATGGGAATAAAGTATGGTTATCAAAGATCTTTTGGAGGTTACACTTGAGCTCAAACATGAATAAAATGAGGTGAAGTCTGCTGAAAGAGTTTTCTAGCTGTTCAAAATCACTAGTTATTAGAAAAATGCAAATTAAAACTACAATGAGATACCATCTCATATCATTCAGGATGGCTATCATCAAGAATTCCACAAACAAATGCTGGAGAGGGTGTGGAGAGAAGGAAACCCTCCTGTACTCTTGGTGGGAATGTAAATTGGTTGAGCCACTATGGAGAACTGTGTGAGGTTTCTTAAAAAACTAAACATAGAGCTCCTATATGACCCTTCAATCCCATTCCTGGGCATATACCCAGAGAAAAATTTGGCCCAAAGAGATTGCAGCACTATTTACAATAGCCGAGACATGGAAACAGCCTAAATGTCCATCAACAGAGGAATGGATAAAGAAGATGTGACATATATATATATATATGTAATTGAGCATTACTCAGTCATTAAAAAGGATGAAATAAGGTCATTTGCAGCAATATGGATGGACCTAGAGAGTGTAATACTGAGTGAAGTAAGTCAGACAGAGAAGGAGAAATATCATATAACATCCCTTTTATGTGGATCCTAAAAAGAAATGATAAAAATGAACTTATTTACAAAACAGAAACTCACAAACTTAGAAAACAAAGTCATGGTTGTAGGCGGGAAGGGATGGCTGGGGACTTTGGAAAAGACAAATACACACTGCCATGCCTGAAATGGATAACCAACAAAAATCTATCGTATAGCACATGGAACTCTGCTTAATGTTAGATATCAACCTGGAAAGGAGTGGGGTTTAGGGGAGAATGGATACATATATATGGATGGCTGAGCTCCTTCACCGTATACGTGAAACTCTCACAAAATTGTTAATTGACTACACCCCAATGAAATATTTTTGAGTTAAAAAAAGCACTGACTCACACACAAAAAAACAATGTATTGTTTAAAAATAAATAAATAAAAGAGTTTCCTAAAGACTGACCATTATCAGAATCTTAAAAAGAAACTAGTACATTAAATGCTTAGCACATAGTAAATACTCAAACGTAAGTGTCATAACAAAAATGTAAGTTCATTTCTTTTCTGTTATTAAGGTTTATGTTATTAAAATACACAAGTGTTATTACCTGTACAAAAGCACCCACAAGCACCTTACCATGGACAGCTTTATCCTCTTATTGTTCCCTTAGAAAAGAGGAGAAATGGAGTTAGATAATTGAAAGAAAGAAATGACACTTTGTGAAGGCACCAAGGAGAAGAGCAGAGAGGTGGATGGAGCTTAAGGCACACACTAACGGAGGGAGAGAAGGGCCGGGTTAAGCTAAACGGCTCAGCAGACAGCCTGTGGCCTCGTGGAACAAACAGGAAGCCAGGCTGAGGAGACGGCGCGGGTGGAAAGACAAAATATGGAGCCTACACCTGATCCTACCTATGTGACCAACTTGCTTAACCATGTGGAGGCACTGGAATTCTTGACATTTTAAGGGCATATGGTGAGGTGCTGAGTAAAATATCATCTCCACCAGAGACCATTCTACTAATAATTTATTCCATTGGGCAGTGAGTCATGAGAAGAGTTTCTTTCTATTTGGGTCTTTCAAATATGCATTTTTTTTTTTTATTACATGAGAGGTCTAGGAAAAGTGAAGTCAGTAATTTCAATGCAGATAACTCTCTAGTAAAAATAATTTGAAAGTGGCAAATCTGCACATTCAGAAATTTAAACAGTCATTACAAATTCAAATAAACCTTTCCTAGATGAGATTTCCACCAATTGAAAGAAGCTGAAAACTTTCATAAGGTAAATGAGTCTGTTTAATTGACTGTTTCAAAGTGCCAGACACACAGGGGGCACTCACTTGTATATGATGTATAGAATTAATAAGGAAATTCCTACTGATTTTTTAGAACAATCTTGTTCTAACAAGATGATAAATAAAACAAAGTGATTATGAGAAAAATATTCAGTATAATCTCAGAATCAAATTCTTTTCCTTAAAACAACAGTTTGAAAAATCTGAAGATATTAGCCAGGCTTTACTGCAGGCTAAGTGCACAATTCTAGAAGAATGTACATGAACAATCAAAAGAGACCACGCACAGTAAAGCATTTTGGAAAGTGTTGCATAGTAACAGCTGAGCCTCCTGGAGTGTCTGTCACTGTTCTATGTGCTGGGGATAAGGCCTCTTAATCATTGAGAGAATTCAGTGAGGAAGATTTTATCATATCCATTTTGTAGATGGAGAAATGAAGATTTTATGAAATTCAACAAGTTGTCTATGGTTCATACAAGTCTATAACATTCTGTGAAGTTTTGATCAGAGATTAAGTTATGAAACAGAAAACAGTAACAGAAGGAGAAACAAGACCTGAGCTCTACATACAGTTTCACTATTTTCCCCTAGCCTGCTTTCTTATCCAAAAAGATCTCGTCCAGGTATCAACTCACCAAAACCATTAAGTAAAAGGATAGAGGCAAAAGTACTCTGTAAACAGAAGAGAACAGGCATGACGAATTAGCAATTCCTCCCTGTTGCTAAATTACTGTCAGAATATCCATGGGAAATTTGTCACCTCTCTTAGGGAATATGTGCAGTCAGTGTCTGCCTGGCTCCTAGGCAAGTGTTCAGTTACTCTTCGGATAATTTCAGCCTGCATTTTTGCAGTTCTAACAGATGTGTTTCTTCTACTCTAGATGTATTAAATACCTGGTGTTTCAACTTACTGTCATAGTATCTTCCTCTGAGTGTGTGTGTGTGTGCGCGTGGGTGTGTGTGTGTGGGTGGGTGGGTGTTAGGTTAAAATATCAGTTTTTGGATTTGCCACGGAACCTTAAAATAATTTTCTTTGTTATTCATAAATTGTGATGAAGACTCCCAACAGCACTATTCCCTCTGTGAGTGCAACTGTAGAAGCTGATTCAGACCTGATTACTTGTTTGACAGACCGTTACAGATGTATAGAATTAATAAGGAAATTCCTACTGATTTTTTAGAACAATCTTGTTCTAACAAGATGATAAATAAAACAAAGTGATTATGAGAAAAATATTCAGTATAATCTCAGAATCAAATTCTTTTCCTTAAAACAACAGTTTGAAAAATCTGAAGATATTAGCCAGGCTTTACTGCAGGCTAAGTGCACAATTCTAGAAGAATGTACATGAACAATCAAAAGAGACCACGCACAGTAAAGCATTTTGGAAAGTGTTGCATAGTAACAGCTGAGCCTCCTGGAGTGTCTGTCACTGTTCTATGTGCTGGGGATAAGGCCTCTTAATCATTGAGAGAATTCAGTGAGGAAGATTTTATCATATCCATTTTGTAGATGGAGAAATGAAGATTTTATGAAATTCAACAAGTTGTCTATGGTTCATACAAGTCTATAACATTCTGTGAAGTTTTGATCAGAGATTAAGTTATGAAACAGAAAACAGTAACAGAAGGAGAAACAAGACCTGAGCTCTACATACAGTTTCACTATTTTCCCCTAGCCTGCTTTCTTATCCAAAAAGATCTCGTCCAGGTATCAACTCACCAAAACCATTAAGTAAAAGGATAGAGGCAAAAGTACTCTGTAAACAGAAGAGAACAGGCATGACGAATTAGCAATTCCTCCCTGTTGCTAAATTACTGTCAGAATATCCATGGGAAATTTGTCACCTCTCTTAGGGAATATGTGCAGTCAGTGTCTGCCTGGCTCCTAGGCAAGTGTTCAGTTACTCTTCGGATAATTTCAGCCTGCATTTTTGCAGTTCTAACAGATGTGTTTCTTCTACTCTAGATGTATTAAATACCTGGTGTTTCAACTTACTGTCATAGTATCTTCCTCTGAGTGTGTGTGTGTGTGCGCGTGGGTGTGTGTGTGTGGGTGGGTGGGTGTTAGGTTAAAATATCAGTTTTTGGATTTGCCACGGAACCTTAAAATAATTTTCTTTGTTATTCATAAATTGTGATGAAGACTCCCAACAGCACTATTCCCTCTGTGAGTGCAACTGTAGAAGCTGATTCAGACCTGATTACTTGTTTGACAGCTACACCGTTTATACCTTAGATCAGAGGAGCTATTGCTACCCTGAAACATTTTTTTTTTAAAGATTTATTTATTTATTTATTTTGGGCAGGGGTCGGGTTGGGGAAGGAGGGGAGCAGGCGGGCCACTTCTATTGGTCTTTTGTTTCTCTGTGTTCATCCGTCTTTGTTCTTTGGCTCCCGTGGGCCTCCCATCGTGGTGGCCTCTGTTGTTGCAGAGTGCCGGCTCTGGGCGCATGTGCTCCAGAGCTCTGGCTTGGTAATTGGACACATCAGTCCAGCCGCTCCGCGGCACGTGGGATCTTCCCAGGCCAGGACTCGAACCAGCGCCCCTTGCACTGCAAGGTGGTGTCCTTACCCACTGGACCACCAGGGGAAGCCCCTATCCTGAAACATTTAATGACAACTTGAGCAATAATAAATCTTCAGTCAGCTAGCCAAACTACAGGCCTGAACTCCTATGTGAATCCCAGTGACAGCAGAGACATTTTCAGCTCAAAGCCTTATTCCAAGGCCTATAGGGGAAAAAGTTCCACCACTGGATTATTGTTATTTTTGGTACCAAAGGAGTAAAGCAGTGCCCCAACCAGTAGGTGAAAAGCCCTTGACAGCAAAGACCCTGAGTACCTTGTTCAACTGTGTTTGCCCAGCAGGGAGCAGAAGGGCCTGGAAAATGTTTATTGAATGAATAAATGAATAAACCTGCAATAAAATGTCCATGTGTATGTCTGGGTTGCTAAATTACTGTCAGAATATCCATGGGAAATTTGTCACCTCTCTTAGGGAATATGTGCAGTCAGTGTCTGCCTGGCTCCTAGGCAAGTGTTCAGTTACTCTTCGGATAATTTCAGCCTGCATTTTTGCAGTTCTAACAGATGTGTTTCTTCTACTCTAGATGTATTAAATACCTGGTGTTTCAACTTACTGTCATAGTATCTTCCTCTGAGTGTGTGTGTGTGTGCGCGTGGGTGTGTGTGTGTGGGTGGGTGGGTGTTAGGTTAAAATATCAGTTTTTGGATTTGCCACGGAACCTTAAAATAATTTTCTTTGTTATTCATAAATTGTGATGAAGACTCCCAACAGCACTATTCCCTCTGTGAGTGCAACTGTAGAAGCTGATTCAGACCTGATTACTTGTTTGACAGCTACACCGTTTATACCTTAGATCAGAGGAGCTATTGCTACCCTGAAACATTTTTTTTTTAAAGATTTATTTATTTATTTATTTTGGGCAGGGGTCGGGTTGGGGAAGGAGGGGAGCAGGCGGGCCACTTCTATTGGTCTTTTGTTTCTCTGTGTTCATCCGTCTTTGTTCTTTGGCTCCCGTGGGCCTCCCATCGTGGTGGCCTCTGTTGTTGCAGAGTGCCGGCTCTGGGCGCATGTGCTCCAGAGCTCTGGCTTGGTAATTGGACACATCAGTCCAGCCGCTCCGCGGCACGTGGGATCTTCCCAGGCCAGGACTCGAACCAGCGCCCCTTGCACTGCAAGGTGGTGTCCTTACCCACTGGACCACCAGGGGAAGCCCCTATCCTGAAACATTTAATGACAACTTGAGCAATAATAAATCTTCAGTCAGCTAGCCAAACTACAGGCCTGAACTCCTATGTGAATCCCAGTGACAGCAGAGACATTTTCAGCTCAAAGCCTTATTCCAAGGCCTATAGGGGAAAAAGTTCCACCACTGGATTATTGTTATTTTTGGTACCAAAGGAGTAAAGCAGTGCCCCAACCAGTAGGTGAAAAGCCCTTGACAGCAAAGACCCTGAGTACCTTGTTCAACTGTGTTTGCCCAGCAGGGAGCAGAAGGGCCTGGAAAATGTTTATTGAATGAATAAATGAATAAACCTGCAATAAAATGTCCATGTGTATGTCTGGGTTGGGGGACAGGGTCCTTTTCATCTACTCTATGAAAAGCTCCCAAAAGTTCATAAATTGAGTCTGAGAAAAAGGGAAAGAAGGCAAAGAAATATAGCCAGAGTCTCATATCCACTCTAGGGTAATTCAGAAGTAATGCATGCATTTTTTTTTTTTTTTTACCATCTACGCCACAATTTTTTTCCAACAAAATTTAGAGACCCAAATCATAGAAATTCCTACAACTCTCAATTTCTCTAAGTCCTTCTGTGTGTACTGGAGTTTCCAGGACTTAATGGTGTTAATCAAATCCCATATTGTCATAACTCACTACAATGGGAAGCAAGTGTGTTTACACTGCATATTGCAGACAGGATGTGCATCTTCAGCAAGAGGTGCCACAAAATAGATACATGTGGTCCTATGTATTTAAACCACACTGTCGGTTTAACTGCCTCACTTCCTATTTTTCTTCTCATTTTCATTTTCTTTTGGAAAAGAATTTCAGTAGCTAAACTTATTCATTAATCTGTTACCTTGCTAGTTAATTGGCTACCTAAATAATGCTTGTTTATACTATTCACTGGAATATGGTCTAATGGCAGAGAATAATAACCTATATAACTATATTTATAAATGTATTCTCATGTAAACATTTTTTTTTAATTTTGTACTTGGAGATATCAGGTAATATTGAGTAATCCACTGTCCTTTAAAAAATGGAAATCAGGCTGTTAGACAATTATTATTTTACCCATTAATTCCAAGGATCTTAAAGTTAGGAGAAAATTTAAAGCTAAAAGATGCTTTTAAGGATCACAGGTTCAACTAACTGGAACCATTTCATCATTAATAAACCAACTTACTAAAACACAAAGTAAAATTATAGTTGGTTACACCCAAGAAGGGCTTCATAAAAAGTAATACAATATAAAGGTTATATGGTCACCTATTACTTTCATACACAGTAAGTATTTATACGCATAAGTGTTTTATTTCACTGATAACTTCTATTTTTAAATGAAATCTCTCATTTTTTCAGAAATTTCCTCCTCTTTTCCACCAAGGAAAACCCACAAGCCTACAGCACAACCTGCAGAGACCTATCAATAAGTCCCTTTAACAATTTGCAACAAAAAGTTGCAATAATTTTCATCTGATAAAAAGAAAAAAAGTGTAATTATCAAATTCTAAGGACAGAGTCAATCTGGAAGTACAATAAAAATAAACGCATTTTAAATAAAAATGATTTTTATTTACTCAAACAGCAACTTTTAAAAATCTTATATACTTTATCTCATATGCCTACTAGAGGGCATCTCTAGTGGCTCAGTGGGTATAAAGAATCCACTGGCAATGCGAAAGACACAGGTTTGATTCCTGGGTCAGGAGGATCCCTGGAGAAGGAAATGGCAACCCACTGGACAGAGGAGCCTGGCAGGCTTACAGTCCATAAGGTCGGCAGCAAAGAGTCAGACATCACTGAAGAAACTGAACATGCAAGCACATAGTAACACATACAGTGTTACTATAGGAACATTCACAAATTCCTCACCAGAAACTGGGAAATGCACTACATGCTGCTGTCACATGAACAGGCATATACCTGTTTTTAGAATATTATCCCTTTACCCTGTTATAGGGATACTCTGATTTTTCTCCCTAACCATGATATTACTCTTTATTGTAGGCACTGTGTACTTTATGTAAAAATATATAATACTAGATATGAGTAAAAATTTTAAGGTTACTCTGCTCTATGCCTCTTAAAAATTGTTAAATCATCCTTAGAAATGCAGAAATGTGAAATTATGACTCACCAATTACTGTTATTATTGTTCGTAAACATTTAATGTTAACATTCAACACTCTGTTTGGGCCAAAGTATCACTTAATTAGCAAAATTTAAATAGCACTTTTAATACTACAAATCAAATTTTTGCCATTTTTTAATTTTTGCCTTTTTGCTTTTACACAGTTTTGTTGTTTACAGATATGTATAATCCCATATTAGTCATATGTATATCCCATCACCCCCACTGCACCCCTCCAGGCCATCACATAGTCCCCATGTAAGACCCCTTAACCTATAGCACATTGACAAAAGTTACCTCTTTTACATATGATAGTATAGGACTCCATGTTACTCTCTCCATATCTCTCACCCACTACTACAAATTAATTTTAATCTATGTGTCTCTAAATGTCATAACATTGAAATAGAGTCTCTTCCTACTCTCTTATAAATGAAATTTTATAAGAACCCTAAGCAGAGTCCCAAATATCTACCAATTTCAACATCAGGTTAAAATGAACTTAATCTTCCATTACTGGATATGTATTAGTATTAAGGCTTTAAAACAAAAAGTCAAAATAGGTAATGCTTAAATATGGCTACTTATAACACCTTTGTTAGTGGCTCAGTGGGTATAAAGAATCCACTGGCAATGCGAAAGACACAGGTTTGATTCCTGGGTCAGGAGGATCCCTGGAGAAGGAAATGGCAACCCACTGGACAGAGGAGCCTGGCAGGCTTACAGTCCATAAGGTCGGCAGCAAAGAGTCAGACATCACTGAAGAAACTGAACATGCAAGCACATAGTAACACATACAGTGTTACTATAGGAACATTCACAAATTCCTCACCAGAAACTGGGAAATGCACTACATGCTGCTGTCACATGAACAGGCATATACCTGTTTTTAGAATATTATCCCTTTACCCTGTTATAGGGATACTCTGATTTTTCTCCCTAACCATGATATTACTCTTTATTGTAGGCACTGTGTACTTTATGTAAAAATATATAATACTAGATATGAGTAAAAATTTTAAGGTTACTCTGCTCTATGCCTCTTAAAAATTGTTAAATCATCCTTAGAAATGCAGAAATGTGAAATTATGACTCACCAATTACTGTTATTATTGTTCGTAAACATTTAATGTTAACATTCAACACTCTGTTTGGGCCAAAGTATCACTTAATTAGCAAAATTTAAATAGCACTTTTAATACTACAAATCAAATTTTTGCCATTTTTTAATTTTTGCCTTTTTGCTTTTACACAGTTTTGTTGTTTACAGATATGTATAATCCCATATTAGTCATATGTATATCCCATCACCCCCACTGCACCCCTCCAGGCCATCACATAGTCCCCATGTAAGACCCCTTAACCTATAGCACATTGACAAAAGTTACCTCTTTTACATATGATAGTATAGGACTCCATGTTACTCTCTCCATATCTCTCACCCACTACTACAAATTAATTTTAATCTATGTGTCTCTAAATGTCATAACATTGAAATAGAGTCTCTTCCTACTCTCTTATAAATGAAATTTTATAAGAACCCTAAGCAGAGTCCCAAATATCTACCAATTTCAACATCAGGTTAAAATGAACTTAATCTTCCATTACTGGATATGTATTAGTATTAAGGCTTTAAAACAAAAAGTCAAAATAGGTAATGCTTAATATATGGTACTACTTATAACACCTTTGTTATACAACCATCCCTCTGTTGTCTTTGTTCAGTTGTTCACTCATGTCCGACTCTTCATGACCCCATGAACTGCAGCATGCCAGGCTTTCCTGTCCTTCACTATTTCCCTGAATTTGTTCAAACTCATGTCTATTGAGTCGATGGTGCCATCCAATCATCTCATCTTCTGTCGTCTCCTTCTCTTCCTGCTCTCCATCTTTCCCAGCATCAGGGTTTTTTTCCCAATGAGTCAGCGCTTCACATCAGGTGACCAAAGTATTGGAACTTTAGCTTCAGCATCAGTCCTTCCTATTAATTTGTCAGGGATGATTTCCTTTAGGATTGACTGGTTTGATCTTGTAATCCAAGGGACTCTCAAGAGTCTTCTTCAGCACCACAGTTTAAAAGCATCGACCCTCTGGTGCTCAGCCTTCTTTGTGGTTCAGCTCTCACATTCATACATGACTACCAGAGAAACCATAGCTTTGACTCTACAGATCTTTGTCAGCAAAGTGATGTCTTTGCTTTTTAATACCTGTTTAGGTTTGTCATAGTTTTTCTTCCAGGGAGCAATTTCATGACTGCAGTCACTGTCTGCAGGGATTTTGGAGCCCAAGAAAATAAAGTCTGTCACTTTTTCCAATTTTCCCCATTTATTTGCCATGAAGTGATGAGACGAGATGCCATGATCTTAGTCTCTAGCTCTACTATAACTGCACATAATGATTACAGTGATTTACTGTTCTGAAATGGTTTTCTTGCACCTAAGTTTAGGCAATAAACAAAGTGCTTTGGGCTTCCCTGGTGGTCCAGTGGGTAAGGACACCACCTTGCAGTGCAAGGGGCGCCAGTTTGATCCCTGGCCTGGGAAGATCCCATGTGCTGTGGAGCAACTGGACTGATGTGTCCAATTACCGAGCCGGAGCTCTGGAGCACATGCGCCCAGAACTGGTGCTCTGCGACAACAGAGGCCACCGCGATGGGAGGCCCACATGGGCCAAAGAACAAAGATAGATGAAAATAGACAAATGAAAGACCAATAGAAGTGGCCTGCCTGCTCCTCTTCCTCCCCACCCCACCCCCGCCAAAATAAATAAATAAATCTTAAAAAAAAAAACAAAAAAAAGCAAAGTGCTTTGACTCTAGTTCATGAAAAAATCAGTATTTTCTATATGATCCATAAAAAACAACTGAATAAACACAAAAAAGCAAGTTAGACAACTGGTAATAATGGACTTCTGTTGAATTCACTGAATTTTGCAAAATAATATACTAAGCAAAAATAAAATATATAAAAAGCAGAAAATCCCCCAAATAAATGTAGGTTTAAACAGAAACCACAGTGGAAATTTAAAAATTGGTAAACTGAATAGTAAAAATAGAACATATCAAAACATACAGTATATAGAAAAGACCATGGTCTTTGGCAATACAGTCTTAAACATATATTGATATGTTGTACAAAACAGCTAAAAACAATCAATAAACCACTCATCTTAAGAACAAATTAAATCATTTTAAAAAGAAAGAAATATAAATTAAAGCATTTTAAGAAGCAAAAGAAAAAAAGATCATGAAAATGAAAGCAAAGAACATAGTTGAGTGACATGAAAGATAAATATATAAAAGGAGAAATTAACAGCTTTGCTTTTATGAAAGGTCCTATAAAATTCCTACTAATGTTGATCAAAAGACAAAGAGGGAAAGCAGTAATTCTAATATCAGGAATTTAAAAAGGGATAACAGTCTATACGTTTAAAAAATAAGATGATATTATGGTCTTCTGTTCTTTACACTTGAAAATATAAATGAAAGGACATATAACTTTTTTAAAAAGCAACTTAGATTAACTACATGACAAGACAGATAATATACTAGCACTACATCTGCAGGAGCAGGGACTACAAGGAGGCTAGTGGAGGTTTTTAAACTGCTGGTGATGGTCAATGTCTTGATTAGGTTATGGTTATACTAATGTGTTTCTTTGGGACTATTCATCAGTTTCTACATTTATAACTTGTGTTGCTTGTACATGAATAGTATGCTGCATAAAACTTTCTTTAAAAAATTATGTTACCAGATATTTCCTGACAAAACTGCAACCTCTTTCCTCCAACTGACAGTCATTTCCAACACCAGGTGGTGAGTGGTGGGAGCTATACTCCAAAATCTAACTTAATCTAAAGGAAATCTGGAAAAAACAAACTTCTGTGTCTTATTTTCATTTAGGATTATATAATACAGAATATAATCTATAGATTATATAATATATATATAATATAAATATAACAGAATGAAGTATAACATAACTATAATTATTTTATGCAATATAACAATAGAATTTTAAGGCCAATTCTAATGACTCTTATAAAAACAATTTTCCCCTCTATAAAATTTACATGAAACTCCTTAACAGAGTAAGACTTTAAATCTATAATACTGTGTTTCATAATTATCAGTAAATGGCTACATAATTAGTAATCTCCCAACAGTTCTGTATTTGTAGCATGTTATAAATGCTGTCTTAACCTTTCTCTTTCCTTGTTAGTATAATAGTTATCTAAGTGTTCTACTTTATTCAACTTGTTAGGATTAAATAAGAAAATCTATCTAAAATTTAAAAAACAGTACCTGCTATGCAGTAAGGGTGCAATAACTGCTTGCTATTTTATCATCATCAACATCTGGATCATAGAATCATAACTCTTTTTTCCAAATTAAATGCATATATCCAGGTTCTGGTCATCAAAAATAGGTTTCATGATTTATATTCAATGTTATTCTAATTTGATGACATGCTAAGAAAACTGAAAACTTTGTAATTCTGTGCTTCTATTCACAAAGGTACAGTAAAGTGCGGACTAAAAATTTATATTTCTGCTCATTATTTTAGTTAAATTTGAAAGTGTTTCTTATTTTCAATGTTATCTATGAAGTGGAATTTTCATCTATATCACTGCAATTAAAATTCTCTCAAAGAATGGAATTTAAAATTTAAAAGGCTACAAAAATTTCATAATAGCTGCCAATTACAACGTACCAACTACTTGCTATAAAAAGTGTTTTTCTCAGTACATAATTTTAAAAATGGCCCAAAACTTAAGAGAATTACACAAATGAGAACAACTGACAAATGAAAGAAACAAGTTTCAAACCATTCATCAGTTTCTACATTTATAACTTGTGTTGCTTGTACATGAATAGTATGCTGCATAAAACTTTCTTTAAAAAATTATGTTACCAGATATTTCCTGACAAAACTGCAACCTCTTTCCTCCAACTGACAGTCATTTCCAACACCAGGTGGTGAGTGGTGGGAGCTATACTCCAAAATCTAACTTAATCTAAAGGAAATCTGGAAAAAACAAACTTCTGTGTCTTATTTTCATTTAGGATTATATAATACAGAATATAATCTATAGATTATATAATATATATATAATATAAATATAACAGAATGAAGTATAACATAACTATAATTATTTTATGCAATATAACAATAGAATTTTAAGGCCAATTCTAATGACTCTTATAAAAACAATTTTCCCCTCTATAAAATTTACATGAAACTCCTTAACAGAGTAAGACTTTAAATCTATAATACTGTGTTTCATAATTATCAGTAAATGGCTACATAATTAGTAATCTCCCAACAGTTCTGTATTTGTAGCATGTTATAAATGCTGTCTTAACCTTTCTCTTTCCTTGTTAGTATAATAGTTATCTAAGTGTTCTACTTTATTCAACTTGTTAGGATTAAATAAGAAAATCTATCTAAAATTTAAAAAACAGTACCTGCTATGCAGTAAGGGTGCAATAACTGCTTGCTATTTTATCATCATCAACATCTGGATCATAGAATCATAACTCTTTTTTCCAAATTAAATGCATATATCCAGGTTCTGGTCATCAAAAATAGGTTTCATGATTTATATTCAATGTTATTCTAATTTGATGACATGCTAAGAAAACTGAAAACTTTGTAATTCTGTGCTTCTATTCACAAAGGTACAGTAAAGTGCGGACTAAAAATTTATATTTCTGCTCATTATTTTAGTTAAATTTGAAAGTGTTTCTTATTTTCAATGTTATCTATGAAGTGGAATTTTCATCTATATCACTGCAATTAAAATTCTCTCAAAGAATGGAATTTAAAATTTAAAAGGCTACAAAAATTTCATAATAGCTGCCAATTACAACGTACCAACTACTTGCTATAAAAAGTGTTTTTCTCAGTACATAATTTTAAAAAATGGCCCAAAACTTAAGAGAATTACACAAATGAGAACAACTGACAAATGAAAGAAACAAGTTTCAAACCACTTTTTGGAGATGACAGATCATTTTTTAAATTTCCACCCTGCTATACTGCTTCATATAGAGAAATTATTTAAAAATAATAACCAGTTACTAGGATGCTCTGTTAACCAAAGATATTTTGGTAACAGATTATTACAATAAACTTGGGATATATGGGCATTAAAACCTTCAATTATTCTTTAACCTCAGAGATGGTGTATTAACTACTATTCAAAGATAATCATCTGAATCATTTGACAAGAAAATGGAAACAGACATATGAAAGTTCTCATTGAGGTTTCTTTCAACCAAATAATAAGCTTAAACAATATGAAATATCATTACTGGCTCTATCAAATTGCTTGTATTCAGTAGCCAAAATTTTGATATGACTTTGACCAGAATCAACTCATTGTAAGACAGACCTATAACAAATCACCATGCCTATTATGTTTCATCTTCTGTTACAGAGTTTCTATTTTAGATACATTATCCTTCTAAAAGCAGGGTTAGTCAATATCTGTTTTATGTAAAGTTTTTATTGAAGTATAACATATATATAGAAAAATATACATATATACATTTTGTATGCATGCTCAAACAGTTCCGTTATGTCCAACTCTTTCGGACGCTATGGACTTAGCCCAGCAGGCTCCTCTGTCTATGGGATTCTCTAGGCAAGAATACTGGAGTCGGTTACTATGCTGTCCCTCAGAGGATCTTCCCAAACCATGGTCTGAACCCCTGTCTCCTGCAGTGCAAGTGGATTCTTTACCACTGAGCCACCAGGAGTTCAGGTTTTTTTAAAAATGTTATCTATGAAGTGGAATTTTCATCTATTCACTAATAGTTCGGACTAAAATTTATATTTCTGCTCATTATTTTAGTTAAATTTGAAAGTGTTTCTTATTTTCAATGTTATCTATGAAGTGGAATTTTCATCTATATCACTGCAATTAAAATTCTCTCAAAGAATGGAATTTAAAATTTAAAAGGCTACAAAAATTTCATAATAGCTGCCAATTACAACGTACCAACTACTTGCTATAAAAAGTGTTTTTCTCAGTACATAATTTTAAAAAATGGCCCAAAACTTAAGAGAATTACACAAATGAGAACAACTGACAAATGAAAGAAACAAGTTTCAAACCACTTTTTGGAGATGACAGATCATTTTTTAAATTTCCACCCTGCTATACTGCTTCATATAGAGAAATTATTTAAAAATAATAACCAGTTACTAGGATGCTCTGTTAACCAAAGATATTTTGGTAACAGATTATTACAATAAACTTGGGATATATGGGCATTAAAACCTTCAATTATTCTTTAACCTCAGAGATGGTGTATTAACTACTATTCAAAGATAATCATCTGAATCATTTGACAAGAAAATGGAAACAGACATATGAAAGTTCTCATTGAGGTTTCTTTCAACCAAATAATAAGCTTAAACAATATGAAATATCATTACTGGCTCTATCAAATTGCTTGTATTCAGTAGCCAAAATTTTGATATGACTTTGACCAGAATCAACTCATTGTAAGACAGACCTATAACAAATCACCATGCCTATTATGTTTCATCTTCTGTTACAGAGTTTCTATTTTAGATACATTATCCTTCTAAAAGCAGGGTTAGTCAATATCTGTTTTATGTAAAGTTTTTATTGAAGTATAACATATATATAGAAAAATATACATATATACATTTTGTATGCATGCTCAAACAGTTCCGTTATGTCCAACTCTTTCGGACGCTATGGACTTAGCCCAGCAGGCTCCTCTGTCTATGGGATTCTCTAGGCAAGAATACTGGAGTCGGTTACTATGCTGTCCCTCAGAGGATCTTCCCAAACCATGGTCTGAACCCCTGTCTCCTGCAGTGCAAGTGGATTCTTTACCACTGAGCCACCAGGGAAGCCCATACATACATACAGAAAAGTACACAAATCATTACTTAGTAAAATAAAACATTTTACTAAGTAAACACATCAACACAGTCAACATTTATATGAACAGCAACTAGACAGCAACTAGATATAAAAATAAGACATTACTAGTCACCCATTGGTTACTTTTGCCTCTTGAGCTCAAATCAAAAATAAAGATAACTCTATAGAAATATGAACAAAAGATCTGAAACAGGGACTTCCAAAAAAGACATGCAACAGTCACTAAACATCTCAAAAAGTGTGTAGTTTCATAAGCAAAAAGGTGGTACAAACTAAAACACAATTAAATACCACTATTCACAGACTGAAATGGCTAAAGTGGAAAAACTGCAAATACCAAGTGTTGACAAGAAAATGGAACAGCTAGAATTTAGGCACACCACTGATACCAGGTGGCACAGTGGTAAAGAATCTACCTGCCAATGCGGGATATGCAAGAGATGTGGGTTCTGTCCCTGGGTAGGGAAGATCCCCTGGAGTAGGAAATGGCAACCCACTCCAGTATTCTTGCTTGGAAAATTCCATGGACAGAGGAGCTTGGCAGGCTACAGTTCATGGTGTCACAAAGAGTCTGACACAACTGAGCAGCTGAATACAAACAGCATGAACTGATACAACTACTTATAAATTGGCATAAGTACCTTAAAAAAAATTATTTAGCAAAAATGTTCATGGCATTCCATCTGTAATAGTCTTTAATAATGCTATAGTTAGAGTCATCCAAGGCACTGAAAACTTTTGCCATAATTCTCTTGATTAGGGCAAAATGGAAATGCTACTCAGTACAATACTGAATTGCTTGTAAGTCACAGACACGGTACCAGGTTCTGAGGATATAAGGCTTCAACTTAGTTCTTCCTTGTATTTTCACACTGAGGTGCTTCCTCTTGCTGTCCTCTGAAACCTTTGGGAGAGGTTTCTGTATGTTCACTATTCAAATTATCAAAACATTAGACTATAACTTTAACAATGCCCTTTTGAGTGAACGTCCTTAAATATCATTGAAGTGAAATTTTAACAAATGATTTGTTTAAAAATTCCCTTTGATAGGACCTAGGTATCTCCAACCTTTACTTAGACACTATTATAACATTACAGATTACTGAATAATAATACATAATGGGTACAACCATCACTGAGACACAGTAAATGGTATAATTTAGATACATCTCTGTTCTTAAAAGTCTAGCAATAGTAAAATACAATTGCTATGTCATATGAATGTGAAGATATAAATATTAAAGGAGCATAACTTTAAAGCTGCAAAAATAAGTATTGCCTTATTTTTAAATTCCATTTTAGGTACAGTATTGCATCAAAGAAACTTGTAACTACTTTGACTTGACATGGAAATATGATGATGTTTCTATTTCTTTATCATAAAATACTTAAATGTTTTAACTTTAGATAAATGTAAAACATCAATATTTATAAGAAAATATAATGATATAAATGCTTATCTTTATACCATGACAGAATGGATCTTCATTATTCTAGTAGGTCTTATGCAAGCTACAAAGTATTAAAGAGCGTTATTTATAAAATCATTAATTTAAATTATCAATTTTTCATGGGTAAAATAATCATTCCTCATGCTTGTAAAAGCATGTATTAATTTTCAGTGCTTTCAATCTTTCAATATAGTCAATTTGCTAATATGTGCTGATTCAAGAAGTACAATCTTGGGCTTCCCTGGTGGTCCAGTGGGTAAGGACACCGCCTTGCAGTGCAAGGGATGCCGGTTCGATCCCTGGCCTGGGAAGATCCCATGTGCTGTGGAGCGGCTGGACCGATGTGTCCAATTACCAAGTCGGAGCTCTGGAGCGCATGCACCCAGAGCTGGTGCTCTGCGACAAGAGAGGCCACTGCAATGGGAGGCCCACACAGGCCAAAGAACGGAGATGGATGAAAATAAATAAATGAAAGACCAATAGAAGTAGCCCGCCTGCCCCCCCCCCTCCCCCACCCGTCCCCCCCAAAAGAAAAGAAAAAAAAAAAAAGAAGCACAATCTTGATTTAAAATGTTAGTGTTCAACATTCCCATAATTAAAGGGGACTATAGTTTTTCCTCAATGTGCAGTGGTCTTCTTAGTTATTAATGTCTACCTAGATAAATTTTCGTTTATAGGATAAAACAGGTTTATAAAATGCCATTAATATTACTTGTGCTTAACACAGTGAGTCCTTGGCAATTCAAATTCTAAAAGGCAATATATACAATGCAGGAAAGAGCAAACATATGAAATGATGCATGCTATTCTTAAGATTACTAAAAAAAAGGGTACAACCATCACAAATTGGGTTTTTTTTAAATTGTTAAAAAATTATGAATGGGGAAGATATAAATATTAAAGGAGCATAACTTTAAAGCTGCAAAAATAAGTATTGCCTTATTTTTAAATTCCATTTTAGGTACAGTATTGCATCAAAGAAACTTGTAACTACTTTGACTTGACATGGAAATATGATGATGTTTCTATTTCTTTATCATAAAATACTTAAATGTTTTAACTTTAGATAAATGTAAAACATCAATATTTATAAGAAAATATAATGATATAAATGCTTATCTTTATACCATGACAGAATGGATCTTCATTATTCTAGTAGGTCTTATGCAAGCTACAAAGTATTAAAGAGCGTTATTTATAAAATCATTAATTTAAATTATCAATTTTTCATGGGTAAAATAATCATTCCTCATGCTTGTAAAAGCATGTATTAATTTTCAGTGCTTTCAATCTTTCAATATAGTCAATTTGCTAATATGTGCTGATTCAAGAAGTACAATCTTGGGCTTCCCTGGTGGTGCAGTGGGTAAGGACACCGCCTTGCAGTGCAAGGGGTGCCAGTTCCATCCCTGGCCTGGGAAGATCCCATGTGCTGTGGAGCGGCTGGACCGATGTGTCCAATTACCAAGTCGGAGCTCCAGAGCGCATGCGCCCAGAGCTGGTGCTCTGCGACAACAGAGGCCACCGCGATGGGAGGCCCACATGGGCCGAAGAACAAGGATGGGTGAAAAATAAATAAATGAAAGATCAATAGAAGTGGCCCACCCACCCCCTCCCTCCCCAACCCGTCCCCCCCAAAAGAAAAAAAAAAAAAGAAGCACAATCTTGATTTAAAATGTTAGTGTTCAACATTCCCATAATTAAAGGGGACTATAGTTTTTCCTCAATGTGCAGTGGTCTTCTTAGTTATTAATGTCTACCTAGATAAATTTTCGTTTATAGGATAAAACAGGTTTATAAAATGCCATTAATATTACTTGTGCTTAACACAGTGAGTCCTTGGCAATTCAAATTCTAAAAGGCAATATATACAATGCAGGAAAGAGCAAACATATGAAATGATGCATGCTCAGTCGTTACAGTCCTGTCCAACTCTTTGCAATCCTATGGACTGTAGCCCTCCAGGCTCCTCTGTCCATGGTATTCTCCAGGCAAGAGTACTGGAATGGGTTGCCATGCCCTCCTCTAGGGGATCTTCCCAACCCAGGGATTGAACCTGTATCTCCTGCAGCTCCTGCACTGAAAATTCTTTACTGATGAGCCACCAAGGAAGCACATATGAAATGGTATGCAAAAACGAAATCTTGTTCTATGAGAAATTATGCATGCTTGTGAATTTGTAATATCAATATTATCAATTGGAAGACAAAGAATCCCAATTCTTAGTATCACAACTAAGAACAGATAAGCTCAAACTCTATTTCTTTTTTTAACTGAAGGATAATAACTTTATAGAGTTTTGTTGCTTACTGCCAAAAATCATCATGAATCAGCCATAGTTATACATATGTTCCCTTCCTCTTTGAACTTCCCTCCCGTTTCCCTCCGATCTCACCCCTCTAGGTTGTTACAGAGCCCTTGTTTGAGTTCCCTTGGTCCCACAGCAAATTCCCATTGGTTATCTATTTTACATACAGTAGTGTAAGTTTCTATGCTACTCTCTCTATACATCTCGCCTACTCCTCCCTCTCCCCAATGTCCATAAGTCTTCTCTGTTTCTCCATTGCTGCTCTGCATATAAATTCATTAGTACCATCTTTCCAGATTCCATATATATGTGTGAGTATACAATATTTATCTTTCTCATTCTGACTTACTTGACTCTGTGTAATAAGCTCTAGGTTCATCCACCTTATTAGAACTGACTCAAACTCTATTTCATCTTTGTCAATGATTTTATTTCCTAAGGAGGGAGGCAAGTGATTCTGACCCTGGAGAAGCAGTAACCAACTTCAGCCCACAGGATTGAACCATGGATCAACCTCCCTAAAGCACCTTTCCAAAGGCAGACAATTCTCCCCAGGGAAAGAATCTTCACCAGCAAAGAGCTAAGAAGCCAGTGTGGCCAATATCTGGTTATTATTATGTAGCATTACATTACATAGAAAATAAAAGTGACTTTACTAGTAAAAAATCCATTTTTCCAGAGTTTTATCTCTTTTGATTTCTAAATCTTCCATTCACTACATCATAAATAAAACCTACTTAGTAACTTAGGGCCTGACTAGGAGGATATACTCCCCTGATCATTGGCCAAGAAGACTCTGAAGCACTCAGCATCCTGACTCAGAACTGCTTGAAACTTACTAGGGAAGAAGTTATGCAGCCTGTCTGTAGGTACTAGGGAGTAGAAGATTGAAGAATGAAGAATTGGAACTATCTTGTAACCCACTGGAAGGACATTACACACACAGGTTTAAATAAGCAGAGTCAGGTCAGTCAACAGTAAACACTAAAGGATAGGGAAGATTTCTAGAAGAATGAAAGTTAGAATTAAATCTTAAAGAGCTAATGTCAGTCAGATGGGGGGTAGAGAAAAGATGATCATCCCAGACATAGGATGAACATTATCAAAACCACAGAAGTAGGGCTTCCCTGGTGGTCCAGTGGGTAAGGATACCGCCTTGCAGTGCAAGGGGCACCGGTTCGATCCCTGGCCTGGGAAGATCCCATGTACTGTGAAGCGGCTAGACCGATGTGTCCAACTACCAAGCTGGAGCTCTGGAGCACACGTGCCCAGAGACAGTGCTCTGCAACAAGAGAGGCCACTGCGATGGGAGGCTCACACAGGCCAAGGAACAAAGATGAATGAAAAATAAAGGAAAGACCAATAGAAGTGGCCAAATAAATAAATAAACCATAGAAGGTGAGTACATCTCTGGAGACCACAAAGTAGGAGGAAATCAGAGTCTCCTAAGCATGGTCAAGTCAGAACCTGGCCATTTCAATAACTAGGTCAGGCCTCATGTGCCATTTAGTGCTCTCAGTGAGATTAAGCGGGAGTCTAGGCAATTGCCAAATTCAAAGTTCAAATATTTGTGCCTGAATTGAAAAACAGATAGCACTAAAGTATTCTTATTATTTAATGTTTAATATTTGTCAGCATAGAAGTATTCAAGACAACATAAGGATGTAGCCACTGCTAATCACACCTTACAGGTAAGAATACTGATGCTTACAGAACCAAGCAAATTCAGTCTAATAAGCAAATTAAGATGTGAAAGTGGGATGTCTATTTCAGAGCCCACACAATTCATTATGTTACATGGTTTCCTCCATTATCAGGATGGCTTTAGTTTTCAGACGGGGATTATTCAACGTTCTCTCTAGATTCCTCATTCTTCCCATTTGTCTCCAACATTAAGAGAAGGTCCTGAAGGTCCTGGGTTTGGTAAATGCTAGATGATTCTACAGTTTTTGAGTACCTCCCCTCTACATAGATCTGACCTCAGAGTGCTGACAAATCCAGGGGAGAGAGAAGAAAATGAACAGTTACAGTATATTGTGACACTTGCCATGGTTGAGTGAATGAATGAATAGATGTATAAATAAATGGATTCCATTTAACACAAAAAGGTTGATGTTTGAGAATGAAAATGAAAGTTAGAATTAAATCTTAAAGAGCTAATGTCAGTCAGATGGGGGTAGAAAAGATGATCATCCCAGACATAGGATGAACATTATCAAAACCACAGAAGTAGGGCTTCCCTGGTGGTCCAGTGGGTAAGGATACCGCCTTGCAGTGCAAGGGGCACCGGTTCGATCCCTGGCCTGGGAAGATCCCATGTACTGTGAAGCGGCTAGACCGATGTGTCCAACTACCAAGCTGGAGCTCTGGAGCACACGTGCCCAGAGACAGTGCTCTGCAACAAGAGAGGCCACTGCGATGGGAGGCTCACACAGGCCAAGGAACAAAGATGAATGAAAAATAAAGGAAAGACCAATAGAAGTGGCCAAATAAATAAATAAACCATAGAAGGTGAGTACATCTCTGGAGACCACAAAGTAGGAGGAAATCAGAGTCTCCTAAGCATGGTCAAGTCAGAACCTGGCCATTTCAATAACTAGGTCAGGCCTCATGTGCCATTTAGTGCTCTCAGTGAGATTAAGCGGGAGTCTAGGCAATTGCCAAATTCAAAGTTCAAATATTTGTGCCTGAATTGAAAAACAGATAGCACTAAAGTATTCCTATTATTTAATGTTTAATATTTGTCAGCATAGAAGTATTCAAGACAACATAAGGATGTAGCCACTGCTAATCACACCTTACAGGTAAGAATACTGATGCTTACAGAACCAAGCAAATTCAGTCTAATAAGCAAATTAAGATGTGAAAGTGGGATGTCTATTTCAGAGCCCACACAATTCATTATGTTACATGGTTTCCTCCATTATCAGGATGGCTTTAGTTTTCAGACGGGGATTATTCAACGTTCTCTCTAGATTCCTCATTCTTCCCATTTGTCTCCAACATTAAGAGAAGGTCCTGAAGGTCCTGGGTTTGGTAAATGCTAGATGATTCTACAGTTTTTGAGTACCTCCCCTCTACATAGATCTGACCTCAGAGTGCTGACAAATCCAGGGGAGAGAGAAGAAAATGAACAGTTACAGTATATTGTGACACTTGCCATGGTTGAGTGAATGAATGAATAGATGTATAAATAAATGGATTCCATTTAACACAATTAAGTATTTGAAACTGTGGTTTTTTTAAGAACATGGCTTTAGAGTCTAACTTTATTTTGAAACCCACTTCTGTCACTTATTGCCTACACAGCTTTGTGTAGGTGGTTTAATTTCTCAAAACTCCAGTTTATTCATCCATAAAATGAGGATCATAAGACCTAGGAATTACAGAGTCTCTATTCAAGTTAAGTGAAATCATGTATGTAAAGTACTTGGTGCAGTAGCTGACATTGAGTAAGCACTCAATAAACTGCTGTCATTCCAGTGTTATAAGTGATGGTGTGGTCTAAAGTCTAGACAGATCTGTGTTTCCGTGCCACTAGGCAAAAGCAATAACAAGTTTGAACACAAACAAATGTCTACCTTTCTCATTCTTCATGACTGTCTACAATTGCCACATTAGTCACTGAATTCAATGAAACCAATTCACTTTCTGTAGACTTGGAACTCAAAATCTTTGTACACACTGACAAGAAGCTAAGTACGTATAATTCATGGGGCCAGTCTACAGATTCCGCTATTAAACTAAGTCCTTGAAAGGAACTACTTGTTTCACAAAGGGAGAAAAAACACTGGGCCTATAAAAGTCAATGAGAATTTTAGTTAATTAAACTTCTGAAAGAGTTACTTCTCTAACTCACCATAAAAACCCAGCTGAGTGTTTAACTGATTAAAAAAAAAAAAAAAAAATTCACTTCACTTCATTTTGCAGTGTTTACTGTGTGGCAGCTGCATGTGAAAAATCTCTCCACTTTTTATTTTATTCTAAGTTCACATTTTACAGATAAGGCAGCTGGGGAGCTAATACGTTAAAAATCTAAACCATACCACTAGAAAATAATAAAATCAAGAAGTTAATTCATGCTTTTCATTCTAAGTACCATAGTTAAAATGAATTTTAACAGAGAAAAAATAATGCACACGTATCCTGGGTTTGGTAAATGCTAGATGATTCTACAGTTTTTGAGTACCTCCCCTCTACATAGATCTGACCTCAGAGTGCTGACAAATCCAGGGGAGAGAGAAGAAAATGAACAGTTACAGTATATTGTGACACTTGCCATGGTTGAGTGAATGAATGAATAGATGTATAAATAAATGGATTCCATTTAACACAATTAAGTATTTGAAACTGTGGTTTTTTTAAGAACATGGCTTTAGAGTCTAACTTTATTTTGAAACCCACTTCTGTCACTTATTGCCTACACAGCTTTGTGTAGGTGGTTTAATTTCTCAAAACTCCAGTTTATTCATCCATAAAATGAGGATCATAAGACCTAGGAATTACAGAGTCTCTATTCAAGTTAAGTGAAATCATGTATGTAAAGTACTTGGTGCAGTAGCTGACATTGAGTAAGCACTCAATAAACTGCTGTCATTCCAGTGTTATAAGTGATGGTGTGGTCTAAAGTCTAGACAGATCTGTGTTTCCGTGCCACTAGGCAAAAGCAATAACAAGTTTGAACACAAACAAATGTCTACCTTTCTCATTCTTCATGACTGTCTACAATTGCCACATTAGTCACTGAATTCAATGAAACCAATTCACTTTCTGTAGACTTGGAACTCAAAATCTTTGTACACACTGACAAGAAGCTAAGTACGTATAATTCATGGGGCCAGTCTACAGATTCCGCTATTAAACTAAGTCCTTGAAAGGAACTACTTGTTTCACAAAGGGAGAAAAAACACTGGGCCTATAAAAGTCAATGAGAATTTTAGTTAATTAAACTTCTGAAAGAGTTACTTCTCTAACTCACCATAAAAACCCAGCTGAGTGTTTAACTGATTAAAAAAAAAAAAAAAAATTCACTTCACTTCATTTTGCAGTGTTTACTGTGTGGCAGCTGCATGTGAAAAATCTCTCCACTTTTTATTTTATTCTAAGTTCACATTTTACAGATAAGGCAGCTGGGGAGCTAATACGTTAAAAATCTAAACCATACCACTAGAAAATAATAAAATCAAGAAGTTAATTCATGCTTTTCATTCTAAGTACCATAGTATCTAAAACTGAATTTTAACAGAGAAAAAAAATAATGCACACGTATAAGGCTATAGAAGGCAGAACTAATAGGAAATGCTTGCCTTGTGTAGACCTAGTAAAAGCACTAGAGAAACAGTCAAATTAGTGGTATTCTGATGTCTTTTATTTGAAAATCTTAAATAAAAAATGCCTCAAAGCAGCCATAGAAATTTTGTCTGTAAAGCTGTGGTCTTTGCAGTTTATCCCATATTGCTTTTAATATTCTTTAATTCTCTCAAATGAATTCTTCTTTCTCAATTAAATCTTTAACTCTTTAAAGGCCAGAGCAATGTTTTATACTTCCTTTTTCACCTTTACTCATAAACGCCCTTTTAACTCAAACAGGGTCTCTGTAACAACCTAGACGAGTGGGATGGGGAGGGAGATGGGGGAGAATTTCAAAATGGAGGGGACATATATATACCTATGGCAGATTCAGACTGATGTGAGATAGTAAACTACAAAACTTTGTGAAAAACAAAACAAACAAACAAAAAAAAGAAAAGCCCTTTTGCATTTTACTTTACTAAAAGTTGATTATTATATATTGTCACAAAGTAGAGAATAAACATTAAGATGGTGTCTGACGTTCCCTTTGAGGTATATGGTACTGGTATTTAGAAAAGGGAACTTTATTACTTGGCTTACTTTGTATAAACCCCAAACAATATTGTATACTATAGATGGATACTGGATGATTACCAACAATGGTGAAGTAGAATTCATGGGGCCAGTCTACAGATTCGCTATTAATTTTGAAAACTACTTGTTTCACAAAGGGAGAAAAAACACTGGGCCTATAAAAGTCAATGAGAATTTTAGTTAATTAAACTTCTGAAAGAGTTACTTCTCTAACTCACCATAAAAACCCAGCTGAGTGTTTAACTGATTAAAAAAAAAAAAAAAAAATTCACTTCACTTCATTTTGCAGTGTTTACTGTGTGGCAGCTGCATGTGAAAAATCTCTCCACTTTTTATTTTATTCTAAGTTCACATTTTACAGATAAGGCAGCTGGGGAGCTAATACGTTAAAAATCTAAACCATACCACTAGAAAATAATAAAATCAAGAAGTTAATTCATGCTTTTCATTCTAAGTACCATAGTATCTAAAACTGAATTTTAACAGAGAAAAAAAATAATGCACACGTATAAGGCTATAGAAGGCAGAACTAATAGGAAATGCTTGCCTTGTGTAGACCTAGTAAAAGCACTAGAGAAACAGTCAAATTAGTGGTATTCTGATGTCTTTTATTTGAAAATCTTAAATAAAAAATGCCTCAAAGCAGCCATAGAAATTTTGTCTGTAAAGCTGTGGTCTTTGCAGTTTATCCCATATTGCTTTTAATATTCTTTAATTCTCTCAAATGAATTCTTCTTTCTCAATTAAATCTTTAACTCTTTAAAGGCCAGAGCAATGTTTTATACTTCCTTTTTCACCTTTACTCATAAACGCCCTTTTAACTCAAACAGGGTCTCTGTAACAACCTAGACGAGTGGGATGGGGAGGGAGATGGGGGAGAATTTCAAAATGGAGGGGACATATATATACCTATGGCAGATTCAGACTGATGTGAGATAGTAAACTACAAAACTTTGTGAAAAACAAAACAAACAAACAAAAAAAAGAAAAGCCCTTTTGCATTTTACTTTACTAAAAGTTGATTATTATATATTGTCACAAAGTAGAGAATAAACATTAAGATGGTGTCTGACGTTCCCTTTGAGGTATATGGTACTGGTATTTAGAAAAGGGAACTTTATTACTTGGCTTACTTTGTATAAACCCCAAACAATATTGTATACTATAGATGGATACTGGATGATTACCAACAATGATGAAGTAGAATTCATTTATTTAGTCAATACTCTATATTACTATTCATTTTTTAGATAAGTTTTAAAAAAAATTGAGCATAAAAAGAATTATTACTTCAACATTTTAATATTTACAACACTACTAACCAAAATTAACATATACGCCCATATGTATATGTGATATTTTTAAATTAAGCTAGTATGTATTCTTGACCCTTTTAAATATGTCCCATGTCCCTGTAGACTCACTTCCATCCTTCTTTTCCCTGTGCTCTGACCTGGTAACTGACTTTTAGAGACTACTGTCTTCTGACTTCTGTTAGGATCAGCTGATGGGAAGAAGCAACAAGATATTGAGAAGGCTGGAAAGAGTGGTCAGGGTGTTTCCTCTCTCAGCCCCTGCTCTGCTTGGCTGCTCCAAGTTAATCATCCAGGTCCCTCTACCAAAGGGCTGCAGCTCCCCTCTCCAGGTTCTGGGACTGCCTCCTTCTCCCACTTAGCCTATCTGCTTCCAGTTAGGATCAGCCAGGAGAATAGTATCCCTTTTTTGCTTTTCCTTAACCCTGTTTAGAGTTTTGTAAGTTTTACATTTCCTCACCAACACAAACACATCAATCTTGTCAAGCAGGTCTCCAAAAATGATTACACAAGCATCAGCCCATGAAATGAAAACAAAATGTGTTCACTGAGTGTTTTAAACCTTAGGCATAAAGCCAGCGTTTATTTCTATGGTTGAGCCGATCTTTCACTAACACTTTGTATATGAGTTCTTAATTATGTACACAACACACTAATGGCACAGTCCATTTCCCTAGTGCTTACATTAGAGATTACAAAGCCCAGCAATAAAGGAAATTTACCAAGAGCTGTTATAAAATGAAGCATAAGAACTTGAGTAGTAATTAGTCTTGAGCATTCTTTTATTCCATGACTGCTGTAATAAATCCTGTCCTTTTGATAAAACAGTTGCAAAGCATTAATACATTATGCTTTCTGGTGGTTGATTTATGTTCAGAAACATCAGAAAGTTTCGATAACCAGTTATTTTCACATTTGAAGGCACTGCTCCTTGAAATAAATGTTGAAATTTAAAAGTAAATACATTTGGGGGAACTGGGTGGGGGGAGGGTCAAGGGATATGCATATGAATGATCTGGGAACATATATGTACAAAAGTAAATAAATAAATAAATTTAAAAAAGTAAATACATTTGAAAAATCTGTATTCTTTGGGTTCTCTATTTCAGATATTCTGCCAAAGGAGTTAATTGTAAGTCAATAACCCTTCTGTAACACAAATACTCAAGAGTGTTACTTTCTCAAATATTAGAACAAACAGAATTCAGTTTATTTTACCATATTTTTAAGGAAAGCATAATAGAAAAAAATATATATTGACTTAGCAAGGATTTTCTTCTAAAACAACCAAATACGTTTTAAAAACAAAATCTCATGAGTGCGTATTTCCCATTCACAGTACTGTCGTCATGGAGACCAATCTCTGGCACATTTGATGGTGTAACCTACACATCTTTCTAGCCTGAAAATTTCGTTGTTGCCATGGAAACTACCAGTCACTAGCCTTCCTATTCCTTGATGCTCCTACAGATACCACTGAATTTTCAGCTACGATTTTCTTAGCCATTAGCAGTCTTAGGGCTTCCTGGCAATGCCAGAAACAAAACAAAACAAAAACAACCGCCTGGTATCTTGTACCTAAGTATAACAATTTATTTCAGTCATCAAATGCTGTGCAATGAATACAGCATCAGGAAGAATTCATTTTAACACAATACCAGGTGAGTCTTAAAATTGCTCAGAAAGCCTCAAAATTCTTAAGTAAAAGATTACTTATAATTTCATTAAGAAGAATCAATAGTTAAAAGGCATAATGGCACAGTCCATTTCCCTAGTGCTTACATTAGAGATTACAAAGCCCAGCAATAAAGGAAATTTACCAAGAGCTGTTATAAAATGAAGCATAAGAACTTGAGTAGTAATTAGTCTTGAGCATTCTTTTATTCCATGACTGCTGTAATAAATCCTGTCCTTTTGATAAAACAGTTGCAAAGCATTAATACATTATGCTTTCTGGTGGTTGATTTATGTTCAGAAACATCAGAAAGTTTCGATAACCAGTTATTTTCACATTTGAAGGCACTGCTCCTTGAAATAAATGTTGAAATTTAAAAGTAAATACATTTGGGGGAACTGGGTGGGGGGAGGGTCAAGGGATATGCATATGAATGATCTGGGAACATATATGTACAAAAGTAAATAAATAAATAAATTTAAAAAAGTAAATACATTTGAAAAATCTGTATTCTTTGGGTTCTCTATTTCAGATATTCTGCCAAAGGAGTTAATTGTAAGTCAATAACCCTTCTGTAACACAAATACTCAAGAGTGTTACTTTCTCAAATATTAGAACAAACAGAATTCAGTTTATTTTACCATATTTTTAAGGAAAGCATAATAGAAAAAAATATATATTGACTTAGCAAGGATTTTCTTCTAAAACAACCAAATACGTTTTAAAAACAAAATCTCATGAGTGCGTATTTCCCATTCACAGTACTGTCGTCATGGAGACCAATCTCTGGCACATTTGATGGTGTAACCTACACATCTTTCTAGCCTGAAAATTTCGTTGTTGCCATGGAAACTACCAGTCACTAGCCTTCCTATTCCTTGATGCTCCTACAGATACCACTGAATTTTCAGCTACGATTTTCTTAGCCATTAGCAGTCTTAGGGCTTCCTGGCAATGCCAGAAACAAAACAAAACAAAAACAACCGCCTGGTATCTTGTACCTAAGTATAACAATTTATTTCAGTCATCAAATGCTGTGCAATGAATACAGCATCAGGAAGAATTCATTTTAACACAATACCAGGTGAGTCTTAAAATTGCTCAGAAAGCCTCAAAATTCTTAAGTAAAAGATTACTTATAATTTCATTAAGAAGAATCAATAGTCATAAAAGGCATTAATTTACCAGTTAACAAAAAAAAATTAAAAATAAATAAATAAATAAAAATTTTTCAAATAATGAAGAGGAAAAGTTAACGTAATCAACTTTAAAAATCTATTCCCTTTGGCAAAATGTAGTCAAGAAACAAAATTTTGAATCTCCTGAGACAACTCAATGGAGACACTGTTAATTTCCATTCCACTTTGGGAATGCAATGAAACTCTTCCTTTGGTAAAGGGAAAGACAAAGAAAAGATCAAAAGTGTTGAGCAGCACACAGAGAGCCTTAAAGCTGAATTATGGAAGTTTGTTTGAAGTCCTAGAGAATGGTTCCAGAATATGAGGAGGTAGAGTCTTATTTCCGTATTTGCCTCTTCAGTATTTTCAAAATATCAATCTAGGAAATCAATTTTCCTATAAAATAATTATTTCTGTAATAACTACTTAGAAAAAAAAACAATATGAAAATATATGAAACACAGTACCCAATATGGTCTATATACCCAGATATAAAGGTGGAAATGGGATTTGCAGAGTGTACTAACTGACCTGGTATATTCTTAATTTAAATTAGAGGCTTACATTTAAAAATCAGAAGCTTACACAAAGATTCAGATTTCCATCTGCTCTTACAATACTAAAGTATCTGAAAACTCTGAATCTGAACTTTTGCATGGCTACTATCCGGTTTGCTATAATCCCTGCCATTTCCAATCACATTACAATCAAACCATGATGCTCAAATAATTTATCTACAATAAAAACATGCCAGTCACCACACTGACCTTCACAGATTGTTATCTTTAAATAATCGTAGAATATATAGGTATAAGTATCATTTAGAAATCCTGGTTGGTTGAATGTAGAAGTTACAAGAGAAAGAATGGAGCTAAGAAATGATTGAGACTTCTGGCTTGAAGGGTAAAAGGAGAAGAGTGGTGGGCGACTACCTATAATACAGGAGGAGGATACATTCAGAGGGAAGGGGCAGCAGAATTAATGAGAATAAACCTAGAATTGTTGGCTTTATAGTACCTATGCAATAGCAAGGCTCAAATATATCTGGGAGTCAGCTGGATATTGGGACTATGTGTATATATAACTAACTTTTATTAATGTTCATGTTGTTAGTAATGGTAATACCAAGAAAATTAGGCCATATAATATTATTCATCATGATACTAGGTTGCTTACTGTATACTTGTCCTGTAGCTTAAGATATTGATGAGGATTCAATTTATAGGAATAACTTTAATATTTAAAAACCTAGGAACTTATAATATTTCTGAAGAAAGTGACAATATTCTATAAAATCAGTTTGATCCTTAGTTGACCATGTGGCTTAAGTGATGGACATATACATATACATATACATATACATAAAGTATAAACATTTAGTTTTCTAGTAAGAGCACTTTATTCTTCATTGGCACTGAGAATACACAGCTGGCGCTGAGAATACACAGCTGAATAATAATCTGAATGTTGGAAATTTTACTGAATACTTATATACTGCTTTTCCCAGAGACACCACTTATTCGACCGATGGTCCCTGCACTCACTAATGCTATGTTACATATCAGAATGGCTCATGTTAAAGGAGGTCATTAAGAGCTCATGACTACTGGGTAGGCGCATGAGCTGGACTCTGGCATTCAAGGCTCTTCACATCGCTTGTCCTTGGAATGTGTATCCCTACTACTGCTGTACTAGCAGCCATTCCAAGGACATAGCCTTGAAAGAATAAGGTGTTCTTGAGATGATCTGGGTCGAATACATGACTGAACCCAGTTAAGAAGCTTTTTAAACAGCTTCAAGAACCACTGATTTATAAAAACCCGAACATCAAAGAGCTGCCAATTGCCAAGCATGATACTAAACATGATTCTGAACTCTAAATCTTCATGGTCACATGAAACTAGATATTAGAACCTAATCTTTAATTTGATAGCACCAGATTATCTATGGGGGATATCTCCCAAAGAAGGACCTAGTATGGGCAGATTCACAGATAAATAAAAATGGCAACATCCTAATACTACCTTAATTTTTACGAAGAACTATGGCATTTTGCATCCATAAATTGAATCTATGAAGAGGTATCTTAAACTACAAGGAAATAGGACTGACTTCGAATCTTTATGAAAAATAATGCTAATTACACAACTTCTCAAATTAAATATTTGATAACTATATGGAAAAGAAAAAGATAACATTCTTTTGAAACATTACTTTTTATTATTTTCATTAGATATTACTTGTCTGTTATTAAAATACGCATAGGGCTTCCCCTGGTGGTCCAGTGGATAAGGACATGTTAGTTAGTAATGGTAATACCAAGAAAATTAGGCCATATAATATTATTCATCATGATACTAGGTTGCTTACTGTATACTTGTCCTGTAGCTTAAGATATTGATGAGGATTCAATTTATAGGAATAACTTTAATAAAACCTAGGAACTTATAATATTTCTGAAGAAAGTGACAATATTCTATAAAATCAGTTTGATCCTTAGTTGACCATGTGGCTTAAGTGATGGACATATACATATACATATACATATACATAAAGTATAAACATTTAGTTTTCTAGTAAGAGCACTTTATTCTTCATTGGCACTGAGAATACACAGCTGGCGCTGAGAATACACAGCTGAATAATAATCTGAATGTTGGAAATTTTACTGAATACTTATATACTGCTTTTCCCAGAGACACCACTTATTCGACCGATGGTCCCTGCACTCACTAATGCTATGTTACATATCAGAATGGCTCATGTTAAAGGAGGTCATTAAGAGCTCATGACTACTGGGTAGGCGCATGAGCTGGACTCTGGCATTCAAGGCTCTTCACATCGCTTGTCCTTGGAATGTGTATCCCTACTACTGCTGTACTAGCAGCCATTCCAAGGACATAGCCTTGAAAGAATAAGGTGTTCTTGAGATGATCTGGGTCGAATACATGACTGAACCCAGTTAAGAAGCTTTTTAAACAGCTTCAAGAACCACTGATTTATAAAACCCGAACATCAAAGAGCTGCCAATTGCCAAGCATGATACTAAACATGATTCTGAACTCTAAATCTTCATGGTCACATGAAACTAGATATTAGAACCTAATCTTTAATTTGATAGCACCAGATTATCTATGGGGGATATCTCCCAAAGAAGGACCTAGTATGGGCAGATTCACAGATAAATAAAAATGGCAACATCCTAATACTACCTTAATTTTTACGAAGAACTATGGCATTTTGCATCCATAAATTGAATCTATGAAGAGGTATCTTAAACTACAAGGAAATAGGACTGACTTCGAATCTTTATGAAAAATAATGCTAATTACACAACTTCTCAAATTAAATATTTGATAACTATATGGAAAAGAAAAAGATAACATTCTTTTGAAACATTACTTTTTATTATTTTCATTAGATATTACTTGTCTGTTATTAAAATACGCATAGGGCTTCCCCTGGTGGTCCAGTGGATAAGGACACCACTTTGCAGTGCAAGGGGCGCCAGTTCGATCCCTGGCCTGGGAAGATCCCACGTGCCGCGGAGCGGCTGGACTGATGTGTCCAATCTCCGAGCCCGGGCTCTGGAGCGCATGCGCCCGGAGCCGGTGCTCTGAAACAGACGCCACTGCGATGGGAGGCCCACGGGAGCCAAAGAACAAAGACAGATGAAAATAGAGAAGCGAAAGACCAATAGAAGTGGCCCGCCTGCTCCCCTCCCTCCCCAACCCGACCCCCGCCCAAAAAATGAATAAATAAATAAATCTTAAAAAAAATAAAAAAATAAAAAAAATAAAACACGCATAATGCTACAAAATGTGAAAAGTGACATAGTTTAGATAAGGCATAGCAATTCCTGACATGTAGTCAAGACTACCTACCAGTAACTACTTTTGCTATAAAAGTTTTCTAAATACCAATGTACTATCTCCAGAGATAACCACTACTAGCACTGAAATGCATATTCAGCAAAACATGCACATGCAGGCACATACAGATGCAAACACATACAACTCCTCTCTCACTGGATAAAAATGAAATCATACTTTAGACACTATGGTGTCAAATGTTTTTCCATCTAATCACACACTGCATACATTTCCATATATATGAATATATATATATATTCATATATATACATATATATATTTCCATATATATATTCATACCACATAAACATATACACACACATATGTATATGCATATATATATTTATCTACATTTTAAAATAACTTTTCCATTGCCAAATAATATACTTTGAATGGCTCTAGTTCTAAGAAGTTGAAAGATTCAAAGAAGCCAGAGAGTTCTGTGCCACTGTCAAGAAGATCTGGGCAGTACCCATCCTACATAGCTAGACAATTAAAAAAAGACCCACCAGCAACATGAAGAACCAGTAGGAGAAAACTTCACCTTGAGGCTTGTTTTTTCATATTTATTTTTCACAAGTTCACACAGAAACACATAGGTACATGAAAATTACAGAATAAAAAGTCAAAGAGCATTATGTTTTTTTGAGAACAGTATAAAACCTGACTATTTAGTTATATTTGTATGAAAGAGTCAAATCAAGCCCAGGCTACAAGAAAGACTTACAGATTGAAAAAAGTGAGAAGAAAACCTTGGCACAAATCCATCTCCACAAAACTTCTGAGATAAAGCCCTAGAGTGCATACATGGCACCTGCTATATTATGTTGGCCTCATAATGTGGGATACGTGCAGGAAAGCCAATGACAGTATGAAAAATCCCTTTAGGAACATGTAAGTCATTTGCTGCTGAAGCAGAATTAATCCATGCTCCTGCCTCATCTACCTATTTCTGCCTAGAGAACAGTTGACACAGCGTATTAGGGTCTACAGGAACATTTTACCAGCCCCTAAATTCTGTAACGGCTCTACGTATTCCAGCCAAGGGAGACTTTAGCTTCAGAGCAAAGTCATTCAAAACACAAGAGCAAAAAAGAATTTTTGTCCAGTAACTACTTTTGCTATAAAAGTTTTCTAAATACCAATGTACTATCTCCAGAGATAACCACTACTAGCACTGAAATGCATATTCAGCAAAACATGCACATGCAGGCACATACAGATGCAAACACATACAACTCCTCTCTCACTGGATAAAAATGAAATCATACTTTAGACACTATGGTGTCAAATGTTTTTCCATCTAATCACACACTGCATACATTTCCATATATATGAATATATATATATATTCATATATATACATATATATATTTCCATATATATATTCATACCACATAAACATATACACACACATATGTATATGCATATATATATTTATCTACATTTTAAAATAACTTTTCCATTGCCAAATAATATACTTTGAATGGCTCTAGTTCTAAGAAGTTGAAAGATTCAAAGAAGCCAGAGAGTTCTGTGCCACTGTCAAGAAGATCTGGGCAGTACCCATCCTACATAGCTAGACAATTAAAAAAAGACCCACCAGCAACATGAAGAACCAGTAGGAGAAAACTTCACCTTGAGGCTTGTTTTTTCATATTTATTTTTCACAAGTTCACACAGAAACACATAGGTACATGAAAATTACAGAATAAAAAGTCAAAGAGCATTATGTTTTTTTGAGAACAGTATAAAACCTGACTATTTAGTTATATTTGTATGAAAGAGTCAAATCAAGCCCAGGCTACAAGAAAGACTTACAGATTGAAAAAAGTGAGAAGAAAACCTTGGCACAAATCCATCTCCACAAAACTTCTGAGATAAAGCCCTAGAGTGCATACATGGCACCTGCTATATTATGTTGGCCTCATAATGTGGGATACGTGCAGGAAAGCCAATGACAGTATGAAAAATCCCTTTAGGAACATGTAAGTCATTTGCTGCTGAAGCAGAATTAATCCATGCTCCTGCCTCATCTACCTATTTCTGCCTAGAGAACAGTTGACACAGCGTATTAGGGTCTACAGGAACATTTTACCAGCCCCTAAATTCTGTAACGGCTCTACGTATTCCAGCCAAGGGAGACTTTAGCTTCAGAGCAAAGTCATTCAAAACACAAGAGCAAAAAAAGAATTTTTGTCTTCAGTTTCCCTAATGTAGCTTCAGTGTCCCAGGAGAGGGTACTCTTAACAGTTTGAGGAAATGCACATTTGCAGTCTGGAGCCCAGGGAATGACAGAGTCTATTGTTTTTCAGAGAAATCAAAATGAGAATTCCGGGGACTTGAACTAATGCTAATAGGTTTGGCCACTTGAAAAGACTGATCCTGCTGTAAGAACTATAGCAAAGCAACAGCTTCTTAGAGAAAAAAATGAAGAACAAAATGCTATGTGTTAAAAATAGACCTTCTATAAGATTGAATCCATCTAGAATATAAAAACAAACCATCTATAAAACAATACTTAAGACAGGACTGACTATATATACACACACACACATATACACACACACACACACACACACACACAGAGACATATATATGCATACATATATTTATATCTATCTATATACATATACATACAGACATATATACACACATTCATACACTCATCTACATTCTCCATGTGAGATAGATGAGATCTATCTCCATATAGGTCCCTCTGGCACACAAGAGGAAGTAACACTATTAGGAGCCCATTTATTTAGAGGAAGAAAGGAAATAAGGGGGAAAGGGGAGAGGAAGAAAATAATTTACGTACCATGTTGAGATTATTATGTTTTTAAATTGTTTATGTGCACAACAAACAACGAATTTTCCTCATCTCAATCAACAACTGAACTTGGCTGTTGTCATCTGAACAGTGCTTATATTTCTAGGAATATGTCCAAATTTCAGCTTCAGTTACTTGCATATCTATATTGAAAAAGTAAAAACCTTGGCACAAATCCATCTCCACAAAACTTCTGAGATAAAGCCCTAGAGTGCATACATGGCACCTGCTATATTATGTTGGCCTCATAATGTGGGATACGTGCAGGAAAGCCAATGACAGTATGAAAAATCCCTTTAGGAACATGTAAGTCATTTGCTGCTGAAGCAGAATTAATCCATGCTCCTGCCTCATCTACCTATTTCTGCCTAGAGAACAGTTGACACAGCGTATTAGGGTCTACAGGAACATTTTACCAGCCCCTAAATTCTGTAACGGCTCTACGTATTCCAGCCAAGGGAGACTTTAGCTTCAGAGCAAAGTCATTCAAAACACAAGAGCAAAAAAAGAATTTTTGTCTTCAGTTTCCCTAATGTAGCTTCAGTGTCCCAGGAGAGGGTACTCTTAACAGTTTGAGGAAATGCACATTTGCAGTCTGGAGCCCAGGGAATGACAGAGTCTATTGTTTTTCAGAGAAATCAAAATGAGAATTCCGGGGACTTGAACTAATGCTAATAGGTTTGGCCACTTGAAAAGACTGATCCTGCTGTAAGAACTATAGCAAAGCAACAGCTTCTTAGAGAAAAAAATGAAGAACAAAATGCTATGTGTTAAAAATAGACCTTCTATAAGATTGAATCCATCTAGAATATAAAAACAAACCATCTATAAAACAATACTTAAGACAGGACTGACTATATATACACACACACACATACACACACACACACACACACACACACAGAGACATATATATGCATACATATATTTATATCTATCTATATACATATACATACAGACATATATACACACATTCATACACTCATCTACATTCTCCATGTGAGATAGATGAGATCTATCTCCATATAGGTCCCTCTGGCACACAAGAGGAAGTAACACTATTAGGAGCCCATTTATTTAGAGGAAGAAAGGAAATAAGGGGGAAAGGGGAGAGGAAGAAAATAATTTACGTACCATGTTGAGATTATTATGTTTTTAAATTGTTTATGTGCACAACAAACAACGAATTTTCCTCATCTCAATCAACAACTGAACTTGGCTGTTGTCATCTGAACAGTGCTTATATTTCTAGGAATATGTCCAAATTTCAGCTTCAGTTACTTGCATATCTATAATTTCCAACCATTCTAAAAGCAAAAGAACCCAAGCACTGGTTTGGCTAAAGACAGGACTCTCTTTTCTACTAGCACCATAACCAAGAGTAAGTAGTCCTCTTTTAGACAGCTTCTGGCTGGAAAAGGATCTCGAGGGGAGCACGTCACCTCCTCTTCCTTCATCCTGATTGCACATGCACCACTCTAGACCCAGACGTTCACTAACGAGATGTCCATCTTTGATTCTGCAAGCATTCACTGAACCCTACCCTACTATGGACTGGGTACTGGGCTTGGCCCTGCAGTGATGGTAGCAGCTTAAGCTGATGTGTTCACTGTACTGGAGGTTTAAACGTAGTGAAGGAGGGGATAGTAAACACTGAAGTCATGGCTGCTTTTCAGTGCAGGTGCAGTTACTTGCTACAAGGGAGAAAGCAGCACAGGGTCCTGGGAGACCAGTCCTCATGAGAGGACAGAGGGAAGAGGATAATCTGAGCCAAAATTAAAGAGGTTGGGTAAAAGGATAGTTTGAGCAAAGATGAAAAGACAAGGTAGAGTTGGCTAGCACAGAGGTAACAGCAATATAATGAAGAGGTAAGAGGTGTTGAACACAAGGCCAGAGTGATTAGACAGATCCAAATGAGGAACATAAGAATAAAAAACATTCCCTGCAGCCTTGATGACTACAAATTGCCCTCATTTGTCACCAACATTCTCCCTAAGATCATCCCTGCCTGAAGATCAAAAGGGAGGAAACCATCATGAGCATCTATTACACACTAGGCACTATCCTTGGCCTCTTAATCTGTATTATCTTATTTGATCATTCTAACAAACCTGTCAGAGAGATTATTACTATTTTATACAACAGAAAACTGAGGTTAAAAAGATGAAGTGACTTGTTCAGAACAAGAAATCACGTTGAGATAACTGATTCTACAATAATACAAAAGTAATTGTATCTATCTACCTCTATTTTCTGTAGGAAAAAACCACACATATAGGTAAAACACATAAAGTGCTTCTCCTAAAACAATACTTTTTCTCAAAACTTTTTCTATTATAAATATGTTAATATGGTTATTATGTATATACTTATATTTAAATGATTTTTTAAATTCTAACTCATGAATATAATGGTCAAGCTATATTAAATATTATTGGAATTTTTCCTAAATAAACTTCTATTCATACAATGGAAATTTTCATTTTAGTAAGTTCCATAAATTTGCAACTTTAAAAATTTAATTTTATTTTTATTATGTTGCATTGTTTGAAACTGCTAATATTCAACCATTTGGGCCAACACAAAAAACAATTTCATATGGTTCAAACTTATATTTACTGTATTGTGGCATGAAGAACTTGTAAAATATTTTTAGCTCCTATATACGCTGAAGACACTGGGTAAAACACCCAAACATTTATGCAAATTTAATCATGAAATCCATAGCATTTTAAAGCAGCACCTAATTTCAAACTGAAGGGGATAAAACAGTAAATTCAGAGAAGGAAGACAATTTAAAAATAAAAGTTATTCTCATGTGCTATGGTGATTTGTAAAATCATTAAAGAAAAACTTAGTAGGATTTGAATAAATTCATAGAGATTACCAAAATCTCAGATGCTGATGAGGCTGTGTGTGGGAACTAAAAAAGACAAGGTAGAGTTGGCTAGCACAGAGGTAACAGCAATATAATGAAGAGGTAAGAGGTGTTGAACACAAGGCCAGAGTGATTAGACAGATCCAAATGAGGAACATAAGAATAAAAAACATTCCCTGCAGCCTTGATGACTACAAATTGCCCTCATTTGTCACCAACATTCTCCCTAAGATCATCCCTGCCTGAAGATCAAAAGGGAGGAAACCATCATGAGCATCTATTACACACTAGGCACTATCCTTGGCCTCTTAATCTGTATTATCTTATTTGATCATTCTAACAAACCTGTCAGAGAGATTATTACTATTTTATACAACAGAAAACTGAGGTTAAAAAGATGAAGTGACTTGTTCAGAACAAGAAATCACGTTGAGATAACTGATTCTACAATAATACAAAAGTAATTGTATCTATCTACCTCTATTTTCTGTAGGAAAAAACCACACATATAGGTAAAACACATAAAGTGCTTCTCCTAAAACAATACTTTTTCTCAAAACTTTTTCTATTATAAATATGTTAATATGGTTATTATGTATATACTTATATTTAAATGATTTTTTAAATTCTAACTCATGAATATAATGGTCAAGCTATATTAAATATTATTGGAATTTTTCCTAAATAAACTTCTATTCATACAATGGAAATTTTCATTTTAGTAAGTTCCATAAATTTGCAACTTTAAAAATTTAATTTTATTTTTATTATGTTGCATTGTTTGAAACTGCTAATATTCAACCATTTGGGCCAACACAAAAAACAATTTCATATGGTTCAAACTTATATTTACTGTATTGTGGCATGAAGAACTTGTAAAATATTTTTAGCTCCTATATACGCTGAAGACACTGGGTAAAACACCCAAACATTTATGCAAATTTAATCATGAAATCCATAGCATTTTAAAGCAGCACCTAATTTCAAACTGAAGGGGATAAAACAGTAAATTCAGAGAAGGAAGACAATTTAAAAATAAAAGTTATTCTCATGTGCTATGGTGATTTGTAAAATCATTAAAGAAAAACTTAGTAGGATTTGAATAAATTCATAGAGATTACCAAAATCTCAGATGCTGATGAGGCTGTGTGTGGGAACTAAACAGAAAAGCCATTTTTTAAGTATGACGAGAAATTAGGGGAACTGTGGTAAACGAAAGCATGTGTGCCCCACATTCAGGCATTCAAATTTAGTTTAAAAACAAACATTCTACCCACTAAAGAAGACATCATCGGAAGTGAGTCAGGGCCTGTAACTGACAGTCTGAACTTTGGTAATGGAAAAAACCTGAAAGAGCCTACTTACAGAAATGTAAAGCCAAAGACATGAAGAAGGGGGAATCAAGGTATTTGGCAGACAAAAAGCATTGGCCAATTATGTTAGAAAAAATGATGCATGTAAGGAGATGGAAGAAGTTCAGAAGGAGGCTGAGACAAAAGTCTTAGAGGTCCTCAATGCAAGAATAAATTTAAACTGCCCAACCTGAATTTCCCCAAATGTGCCCCAGCTCCATATCAGTCTAATTTTTCCTGTTTTCAAAGCCTATTATTACCCCGTTTCTCTCTAGTCTATATCCCATTCATTCTTTCAGCTCTGGCTTTAACAAGTTTTCCCTACTTCTCTCAGTCAGAGGGAATCATCAGTCCACTCAAATTCATTATAACTTTCTATTTCTCAAAATTTAAATCACCTTCTATCTAGCATTATAGTTAAATATGCACATCTTGCTTTCCTACTGGACAATTTCTTGAGTGACTTTTTTTATTTAGTTGAAAAATTATTCCCTTGAAAGCACTTTACCTTCTAGGAAATGAAAAAACCATTAAGTGCTTAACAGTACATGTGTAACGTGGTCTAAGCAATATTCTAGAACATACTGTAGAAATACAGAACATAGAAAGAACAACCTAGGACATCAATTACTGGCCTGGATTAGGCAAGTAGTAGTCAGAATTCAGGGCTTCCCTGGTAGCTCTGCTGGTAAAGAATTCGCCTGCAATGCAGGAGACCCTGGTCAGAATCCTGGGTCAGGATCCTCTGGAGAAAGACTAGGCTCCTCACTCCAGTATTCTTGGGATTCCCTGGCAGCTGAGACAGTAAAGAATCAGCCTGTAGTGTGGGAGAAATGGGTTTAATCCCTGAGTTGGGAAGATCTCCTGGAGGAGGACATGGCAGCCCACTCCAGTATCTTGCCTGGACCCCCAGGGACAGAGGAACCTGACGGTCTACAGTCCATGAGGTCACAAAGAGTCAGACATGACTGAGAAACTAAGCACAGTCAGAACTAAAAAGGAGGAAGTGAATTGTTTTCTAGGAAGAACTGGATACCATAGTTCTAAACTGGGTTAAGCACAAATCGACTGAAAACTAAAGAAGATCAGAAGTGAGACAAAAGTTTATTTGGCCAAAGACATGAAGAAGGGGGAATCAAGGTATTTGGCAGACAAAAAGCATTGGCCAATTATGTTAGAAAAAATGATGCATGTAAGGAGATGGAAGAAGTTCAGAAGGAGGCTGAGACAAAAGTCTTAGAGGTCCTCAATGCAAGAATAAATTTAAACTGCCCAACCTGAATTTCCCCAAATGTGCCCCAGCTCCATATCAGTCTAATTTTTCCTGTTTTCAAAGCCTATTATTACCCCGTTTCTCTCTAGTCTATATCCCATTCATTCTTTCAGCTCTGGCTTTAACAAGTTTTCCCTACTTCTCTCAGTCAGAGGGAATCATCAGTCCACTCAAATTCATTATAACTTTCTATTTCTCAAAATTTAAATCACCTTCTATCTAGCATTATAGTTAAATATGCACATCTTGCTTTCCTACTGGACAATTTCTTGAGTGACTTTTTTTATTTAGTTGAAAAATTATTCCCTTGAAAGCACTTTACCTTCTAGGAAATGAAAACCATTAAGTGCTTAACAGTACATGTGTAACGTGGTCAAAGCAATATTCTAGAACATACTGTAGAAATACAGAACATAGAAAGAACAACCTAGGACATCAATTACTGGCCTGGATTAGGCAAGTAGTAGTCAGAATTCAGGGCTTCCCTGGTAGCTCTGCTGGTAAAGAATTCGCCTGCAATGCAGGAGACCCTGGTCAGAATCCTGGGTCAGGATCCTCTGGAGAAAGACTAGGCTCCTCACTCCAGTATTCTTGGGATTCCCTGGCAGCTGAGACAGTAAAGAATCAGCCTGTAGTGTGGGAGAAATGGGTTTAATCCCTGAGTTGGGAAGATCTCCTGGAGGAGGACATGGCAGCCCACTCCAGTATCTTGCCTGGACCCCCAGGGACAGAGGAACCTGACGGTCTACAGTCCATGAGGTCACAAAGAGTCAGACATGACTGAGAAACTAAGCACAGTCAGAACTAAAAAGGAGGAAGTGAATTGTTTTCTAGGAAGAACTGGATACCATAGTTCTAAATGACCAGTGAGATGAAGATGTCAATGATGACCAGGCAGTTAAGTCTAGGGGAACTGAAATAATGTAGCATTAAGAAAAGGAGAGACCTATTCAAGCCAAGGGAGTGACATAAATAAATTGACTTTTAAACCTGTTAAAATTTCTAGGGAGATAAAAGAAAAAGCTAAAGGGAAGCACAGAGTTAAGTTTGAGAGAGAACATCACTTCATGGATATTTCTGTAGACAATGAATAGCATCATGTGGAGTGAAATGTTCCATATATTGAGAAAACAGTATCCATTTTCATTCTCATTCCAAGAATTTGACATAGGTTGAAAAGAATAAAAAAGATGAGACAGTGATGGAGTAAGAAATGAAAAGGGAGATGGTGGTAAGTGTTACATAAAGGTGTTTGTGGGGGAGAACTACAGTTGAGCTTAAGGATGCAATATCAAACAGAAGAATAAAAACACCTCAAGGGAAAGTGGGATGAGGTCAACAAAAGCCTGGATGCTTCTCAGTTCTCCAGCAAATCAGCATTGCCCAGAGAAGAAGATTTATCACTAGACTCTTCAGAAATGTAGACTTCAGTTCTTTCCAAGTTAATAACATAGAAATTTTTCATATCCCTTCCAACACTACACAGCTAATTCCATATAATCAAGCTAGGTACAAAAGCCTGGATTAAACTCTAGATGGCCTCAGGGTTCAGAACAGTTGGCAACAGCACACCACAATACAGCACACTTATGTTATTAAGTTCCACTGAGACCACTGACAGCCATTTCAACAGTGCCATTCATTCTTCCTCTGACATTTCCCACATTTGAGAGAAAGTTTATGCTGAAAAGAAGGAGTTCACAATCCAAGATCTGTATCTTTTTAAAGGATCACAGAGAGTCTTCAGGTGGTCTAGAAATTCTGAGTATATACATAAATGCCTTTTTCTAAGGAGAGATCCACTGACTTTCTAAGGCCCTCTTTTCAAAGAGATGTAGGATGTAAGAAATTAAGATCTATTGCTAAAAGAGAAAAAAAAAAAAATCAATGACACCTACTTTCCAGAACTCATTTAACATGACAGTCTTCATAAAACTAATAATAGAAAAATGTACTACAATTGACTCATTCATATTAAATATTCTATTATTGATGCATGACAAATATAAAGAGTTCAATATATATGTAATGGGTTGACTAAAAGGTTCATTCGAGTTTTTCTGAGATCCTACAGAAAAACCCGAATGAATCATTTGGCCAACCCAGTAAAATAGTTTCATCATTACTTTAAGTGGCAAAAAGGCAAGAAACTACATTGTGTACACTGCATATGTGAATCATAGAAAACATTTTGAAAAAGTGTTCCTCGTTATTGAGGTTATAATTTTATTTTTTCCACAATGTTTGCTGTCCTATAAATATTCTAATGCAAGCATGTATTCTTTCAGTCTCTTTGGATTTAATTTGTATTATCTATACATAATTTATAAAGATACATGGAAAGTACAGGCTTCCAGAATTAAACAGGAAGATATTTTCTTTGTGCGGATGTATCAGTCAGCCAAAGCTGACCAGTTCCAAGTTTTTCTGGAGACTCAATGTCAAAAAATTATATATTTGGAGTACCATAATTTATAAAGACACATGGAGAATACAGGCATCCAGAATTAAACAAGAAGATATTTTCCTTGTGCGGGTAAATCTGTCAGCCAAAGCTGACCAGTTCCAAATTTTTCTGGAGACTCAGTGTCAAAAAATTATATATTTGGAGTACCTAGGTTGTCCTCACACATCCTAGTCTTTTAAATTATGTATGATGTTGCTATCTAATAGATGATTTTCTCTAATCTACCAAAAGGTTTCTCCTGGATAACTGAGAATCTCATTTAGAAATAATTTCAAGAGAAAAATCCAATTTGTCTTTAAAAATACTCAAGTCTATATCTTCTAAAATATGTTACAGTGTGAATAAATACATCTCTACTTTCTGGAGCCATAAACCCTTCCTGGGAAAGCCAAAATTAAGACATAGAGAATGGTGTGTTCCACAGTGGTTTCCAGCACAGCACCTCACGAGTGTTTTGCATCTGCGTAAGGTACTGTACCAGGGATACTGCTGTCATTTGGTACCAAAGGGTTAGGATGCCAAATATCTTGCAGTGACCAGAGCAGTCCCTCATAATGAAGAGCTGCACTGCCAAAATGCCAGTAGCATTTCTACCGATAAACACTGGAGACTTTGTCTGTGTTCTTCCCAATGTCTTTTCTCCTGTGGGGCTCAGGACCAATCCATCTTCTCTATGAAATTTCTCCCTAACACTTCATCACATTCCTTCTCTAGAGATCCATCTCTTGTACTCAATTTGCCACTTAATTATGTGGATTTATATAAGGATTAACAACTTCATGTATAAGTGTTCTGCCTTCCTCAAATGAACAGTGAGCTCCTGAGTGTGTGATCATGTAGGAAAATCCTGAGTACTATAATCTAGTACTCTAATGCTAAGCACTATGTCAACAAATCAGAATAGGTTATACAGAAAAAGGGCAGTTATTACAAAAACTTCAGACTAAGGAAAGTTATTTTTAAAGAAACAAGCACATTTTGAGCTGAATTGTTAACCTTAGTGTAATCAACTACAGCTGTACTATGTTCAGACAATATTGGTACCAAAGTAGATAATCAAATATCATTAACTATTTCCCTTTCTGATTTTTTTCTAGTTGCTAGCAAATTAATGAATGCTTTCTTCAACATTTGGATTAGACATCTTGAATAAGGTCTTAAAACTCTAGGTCAGTTCATTCTTTATCATCAAAAGAATTTTTTAGGTTCATGTGCTGGGCAAGCTTCATACCAATTAAAAGTGACCTAAATTTTGCCTTTTAGTAGGGAGTCAAGGAGAGAGAGCCTTGAAGCAAAATATGGGAGCAAAAATGAAATTGCATGCTTTGGAAAAGACATAGCTGGAGGAAAAAGTAATGTCCTCTTCAATCAGTAGACAAGATTTGGTGGAAGAAACGGAATTCGAGAATTAATATAAATTTTTAGGAGTTGACACTCTGAAAGCATGGAACAATTTCCCTGGGTGTGAAATTGGGAAATGAACAAGGGTAGGAGAGGGGGCAAAAAATAAAAAATCAAGAGAAGAAAATGTTCAGAAAAACCACTTTAGAAAAGCTAAAGTGCAAAAAAATAAATAGCAAAGCTAGTAAAAGTAAGACGATTACTTCGAAGAAGAGTTTGGTAGTTTGAGCTTAATTCCATGACCAAGAGGAAACAACTCTTAGAGCCATAAAATGGATTCAAGCAGGCTGGTAACAGAAATTACTTTGGAAATGGTTTTCTGCTGTAGCTCGTGATGTTTAGACTATATCACAGATTACTTAGCAGATACCATTTTTCTAAATTTAGCTTTATAAGTTATTTTGAAGAAGTATTGTTTGAGAAGATACTCTTGATGTTCACATGTTTATACATCAGTAATGACTATAAGCACTTAACAAACAACTTTTAAGAGTCCATAGAGGGCTTCCCCTAGTGGCCCAGTGGGTAAGGACACCGCCTTGCACTGCAAGGGGCGCGGGTTCGATCCCTGGCCTGGGAGAATCCCACGTGCCACGGAACGGCTGGACCGATGTGTCCAATCACCAAGCCGGTGCTCTGAGCGCATGCGCCCAGAACCAGCGCCTGCAATGACAGATGCCACTGAATTGTTAACCTTAGTGTAATCAACTACAGCTGTACTATGTTCAGACAATATTGGTACCAAAGTAGATAATCAAATATCATTAACTATTTCCCTTTCTGATTTTTTTCTAGTTGCTAGCAAATTAATGAATGCTTTCTTCAACATTTGGATTAGACATCTTGAATAAGGTCTTAAAACTCTAGGTCAGTTCATTCTTTATCATCAAAAGAATTTTTTAGGTTCATGTGCTGGGCAAGCTTCATACCAATTAAAAGTGACCTAAATTTTGCCTTTTAGTAGGGAGTCAAGGAGAGAGAGCCTTGAAGCAAAATATGGGAGCAAAAATGAAATTGCATGCTTTGGAAAAGACATAGCTGGAGGAAAAAGTAATGTCCTCTTCAATCAGTAGACAAGATTTGGTGGAAGAAACGGAATTCGAGAATTAATATAAATTTTTAGGAGTTGACACTCTGAAAGCATGGAACAATTTCCCTGGGTGTGAAATTGGGAAATGAACAAGGGTAGGAGAGGGGGCAAAAAATAAAAAATCAAGAGAAGAAAATGTTCAGAAAAACCACTTTAGAAAAGCTAAAGTGCAAAAAAATAAATAGCAAAGCTAGTAAAAGTAAGACGATTACTTCGAAGAAGAGTTTGGTAGTTTGAGCTTAATTCCATGACCAAGAGGAAACAACTCTTAGAGCCATAAAATGGATTCAAGCAGGCTGGTAACAGAAATTACTTTGGAAATGGTTTTCTGCTGTAGCTCGTGATGTTTAGACTATATCACAGATTACTTAGCAGATACCATTTTTCTAAATTTAGCTTTATAAGTTATTTTGAAGAAGTATTGTTTGAGAAGATACTCTTGATGTTCACATGTTTATACATCAGTAATGACTATAAGCACTTAACAAACAACTTTTAAGAGTCCATAGAGGGCTTCCCCTGGTGGTCCAGTGGGTAAGGACACCGCCTTGCACTGCAAGGGGCGCGGGTTCGATCCCTGGCCTGGGAAGATTCCACGTGCCACGGAGCGGCTGGACTGATGTGTCCAATCACCGAGCCGGGGCTCTGGAGCGCATGCGCCCAGAACCAGCGCTCTGCAATGACAGATGCCACTGCGATGGGAGGCCCACACGGGCCAAAGAACAAAGACGGATGAAAATAGAGAAATGGAAGACCAATAGAAGTGGCCCGCCCGCTCCCCTCCCTCCTCAACCCGACCCCCGCCCAAAATAAATAGATATATAAATCTTAAAAAAAAAAAAAAAAAAGGTGTCCATAGAGTGACACAAGCATGCTAAGTCACTTCAGTCCAACTGTCCGACTCTTTGCAACCCTATGGACTGTAGCCTGCCAGGCTCCACTACCCATGAAATTCTCCAGGCAAGAACACTTAAGTGGGTTGTGATGCCCCCTTTCAGGGATCTTCCTAACTCAGGGACTGAACCCGTGTCTTATGTCTCCTGCGTTGGGAAAGGGATGTTCTTTACCACCAGCACCGCCTCAGAAGCCCAGAGAGTAACACACTTTGATTTTTAAAAGGTGTAAAACAATAATGGGGAATACAGAGAGTGCAGTGATAAAGAATCTTCCTGCCAATGCAGGAGACACAGGTTGGATCTCTGAATTGAGAGGATCCCTGGGTTGGGAATATCCCCTGGAGGAGAAAATGGCAACCTACTTCAATATTCTTGCCTGGAGAATCCTTTGGAAAGAGGAATCTGGTGGGATATAGGTCCATGGGGTCACCAACAGTTGCATATGACTTAGTGACTAAGCACAAGCAAAACAATCATAGTTTACAGGAACTTTGATTTAGTTTTCATTTAAAACAACAGGTCTGTTGTTATGGGATAGAATATTTTAAAGTCAGAGGGCCAGTTTTATATATGAGTCATCCTATTATGCTCTCACACTTGGGAAACTTCAATCATAGGAGGATCAGTTCAGAAACAAAAGATGTTATTAAGAATTGAGTCGAGGAAAATTAGAATTAATCTTTGAAACAAAATCTTCTAAGAAAATAAAAGTACAAGATATACAGCTGAGTAAAAACATACACAAACTTTGTTCTGCCAATGTTTGTTTATACCTAATTATGCTAATTTATTAGGCAGGAAAAATAGTCTCATACCACTAAAAAGCTGTCCAATCACCGAGCCGGGCTCTGGAGCGCATGTGCCCAGAGCCAGTGCTCTGTAATGAGAGATGCCACTGCGATGGGAGGCCCACACGGGCCAAAGAACAAAGACGGATGAAAATAGAGAAATGGAAGACCAATAGAAGTGGCCCGCCCGCTCCCCTCCCTCCTCAACCCGACCCCCGCCCAAAATAAATAGATATATAAATCTTAAAAAAAAAAAAAAAAAAGGTGTCCATAGAGTGACACAAGCATGCTAAGTCACTTCAGTCCAACTGTCCGACTCTTTGCAACCCTATGGACTGTAGCCTGCCAGGCTCCACTACCCATGAAATTCTCCAGGCAAGAACACTTAAGTGGGTTGTGATGCCCTCTTTCAGGGGATCTTCCTAACTCAGGGACTGAACCCGTGTCTTATGTCTCCTGCGTTGGAAGGCATGTTCTTTACCACCAGCACCACCTCAGAAGCCCAGAGAGTAACACACTTTGATTTTTAAAAGGTGTAAAACAATAATGGGGAATACAGAGAGTGCAGTGATAAAGAATCTTCCTGCCAATGCAGGAGACACAGGTTGGATCTCTGAATTGAGAGGATCCCTGGGTTGGGAATATCCCCTGGAGGAGAAAATGGCAACCTACTTCAATATTCTTGCCTGGAGAATCCTTTGGAAAGAGGAATCTGGTGGGATATAGGTCCATGGGGTCACCAACAGTTGCATATGACTTAGTGACTAAGCACAAGCAAAACAATCATAGTTTACAGGAACTTTGATTTAGTTTTCATTTAAAACAACAGGTCTGTTGTTATGGGATAGAATATTTTAAAGTCAGAGGGCCAGTTTTATATATGAGTCATCCTATTATGCTCTCACACTTGGGAAACTTCAATCATAGGAGGATCAGTTCAGAAACAAAAGATGTTATTAAGAATTGAGTCGAGGAAAATTAGAATTAATCTTTGAAACAAAATCTTCTAAGAAAATAAAAGTACAAGATATACAGCTGAGTAAAAACATACACAAACTTTGTTCTGCCAATGTTTGTTTATACCTAATTATGCTAATTTATTAGGCAGGAAAAATAGTCTCATACCACAAATAAAACAGAAAGTGTATAACCAATGTAGAAAATTAATTCAGCAACATTAGTGTAGTGTAACAAAATATTTCTAAATAAAACAGTACAGTTGGTAACCAGGATAAAACCATGCTGCTCCAACAATGAAATGTACGTCTACTTAGAGAAGGACTGTTCTTGAAGCTACTCATTTATAGCCAGAATACTATAGTCTTTATGTGGAGTGCATTGACCAAGGAAAATAGGTTTTGCTTATAAACCATTTATTTTCTAACACTATTCTACTGTTCTTTAAGATCTCTAGGCATAACCACACATCAATTTTTCTTCTCCTTCTAACTCTAAAAATTACAATGTCTTTCTGAATCAAGTAATCTTGTGAACCATATTTTTTAAATTATTTTTACTAGTTTATTTTTTAAATCAAAGGATAATTGCTTTACAGAATTCTGTTGGTTTCTGCCAAACATCAACATGAATCGATCATAGGCATACATATGTTCCCTCCCTCCTGAACCTCCCCTCACCTCCCTTTCACCCTCTAGGTTGTTACAGAGCCCCTGTTTGAGTTCCCTGAGTCATACAGCAAATTCCCATTGGCTATCTATTTTGCATATGGTAATACCACTCAGAATGCAGCCAATTTCATCTGAACCATATTTTAATAACTGAGATTCTTAATATCCTAAGGTATGCTGATTATTACATACTGAAGGAGGACAGAAACTGGCTACCCTGATAAAACTGACTCCATCTTGAGGAAGAGGACTCCATCTTGCACTTTCAGTGAACTCCAGACTGTGTTTGGACTGTGTAGCCATGGAGATGAAAAATTAACAGTTGACAAGGCCTCCAGGGCTGATGAGAACCTGACCAGGAAGACCTTGTTCCCAAGCGTCTCTTAGGCCAAGGAAATAAAATGTCTACCATATGATAAATTACCATTTGTAATCTTAGCTAATTAATCCATGTTGAGACAAGCTAAGTGATATGCTTAGGTGATTTTTGATTGTACCTTTGTGACAGCAACCAAATTATATTTTTTCTTTTTAATGTTTCCTAGGCACCCTCAGGGGTTTGGGATGTGGGTTTGTGTGCATAGACTTTGGGTATAAATGTTAGCCACAAGTTCTGCTTGGGGTCCTTGGCTAACGTGAGGTCTCGGACCCATCAGTATAATAAATGCCCTCCACTGTTCACTTTATCACTCTGTGTGAGTTTGTTTCCTAAAGCCTGGTTATAACAATACAACATCTCAATGAATGTTTGTTGGATTGAACCTAAGGAAAAAAAATCACAGAGGAAAATCTGGGGATTTCTCTTTATCCCCCATAGTTCTCTGGTAAGTTTTTTTTCAGAAGGAATGACAGAGTTAAATCCCTGGCATTAAACCTCTGCCCACCTAAATCAGAGGAGTCTGAAATGAGATTTTAGACAAGCATTATATAATTTGAAGTGCAGTAACCTAAACTTGTAGGTCTAATATTATAAGGAATTTATTCAGGATTAATATTTTTACATCATGAAGAAAAAGACTAAAAGAGAAAGATAGGGAATTTATATCAAGTCCATCAAATCTCATCGAACCACAATTAGAGAATCTTTAAATTGGCAAACACTGCTTTCAAATGCAGGTCTGAACATCACCTGAAAAATAGAATGGATTATTTACTGAGACAAAGTCCCATCCAAACAGGTTAGACTTTCAGTAAAAACTTGTACCCTCCCAGCAAATTTATCCATTTATCCAATATAGAGATTTCTATCTATTTACTTAGCAACTATGTATTTAGTGCATCACCTGCGTCAGGCACTATCATGGGACCAATGAGGTGATCAATACTGGTCTGTGTTGTGATAATCCTCACGATACATCTGTTTAATTATACTTGATACTCCCATATAGTATTAATTGTTGTTTTACCTTCCAAGTACAAAGATCTCTCCTTTGAAAAGACTTTCCTTAGGCCAGAGTATTACTGATAGGAAAGCTTAAAGCTAACAATAAAAAAGCCAGTTTCTGAAGGACTGGTTCAAGATGTAGAAGGACATGCACTCATCTCCTCATGTGACAGCACCAAAATCACAACTAGCTATTGAACAATCATCAACAGGAAGATGCTGGAATCCACAAAAAGACACCCCATGTCCAAAGACAAAGGAGAAGCCACAATGAGACACTAGAAGGGGCAAAATCATGATCCGATCTAATACCTTCTAGTTGGGCAACCTACAAACTGGAGAACAGTAATACCAACAAAGTTCCCAAGCTACTGTGAAAGTTCTGAGGCCTGCATGAGGCTTCTCAGCCTGGGGATCCAGCCAAAGGACTAGGAAGCCTTAGGGAATCTGACTTTGAAGGCCAGTGGGATCTGATTACAGGATGTCCGCAGGACTGGGGCAAACAAGACTTCATTCCTGGAGGGTACAAACAAAATCTGTGCACGCCAGGACCCAAAGGAAAGCAGCAATAACTCCTTAGGAGACTGAACCAGATCTATCTTCTACTATTAGAGGGTCTCCTGTGGAGGTGTGGGCCAGCAATGGCTTGTCACTGGGGTTCTAGCAGCAGCAGTCCTGGGAGATGTCCCTTGGTGTAAGCCCTCTTGGAGGTGGCCTTAAGCCTGCAAATCTGAAAAAGATAAAGAGAAGAAGGATTTATATCAAGTCCATCAAATCTCATCGAACCACAATTAGAGAATCTTTAAATTGGCAAACACTGCTTTCAAATGCAGGTCTGAACATCACCTGAAAAATAGAATGGATTATTTACTGAGACAAAGTCCCATCCAAACAGGTTAGACTTTCAGTAAAAACTTGTACCCTCCCAGCAAATTTATCCATTTATCCAATATAGAGATTTCTATCTATTTACTTAGCAACTATGTATTTAGTGCATCACCTGCGTCAGGCACTATCATGGGACCAATGAGGTGATCAATACTGGTCTGTGTTGTGATAATCCTCACGATACATCTGTTTAATTATACTTGATACTCCCATATAGTATTAATTGTTGTTTTACCTTCCAAGTACAAAGATCTCTCCTTTGAAAAGACTTTCCTTAGGCCAGAGTATTACTGATAGGAAAGCTTAAAGCTAACAATAAAAAAGCCAGTTTCTGAAGGACTGGTTCAAGATGTAGAAGGACATGCACTCATCTCCTCATGTGACAGCACCAAAATCACAACTAGCTATTGAACAATCATCAACAGGAAGATGCTGGAATCCACAAAAAAAAGACACCCCATGTCCAAAGACAAAGGAGAAGCCACAATGAGACACTAGAAGGGGCAAAATCATGATCCGATCTAATACCTTCTAGTTGGGCAACCTACAAACTGGAGAACAGTAATACCAACAAAGTTCCCAAGCTACTGTGAAAGTTCTGAGGCCTGCATGAGGCTTCTCAGCCTGGGGATCCAGCCAAAGGACTAGGAAGCCTTAGGGAATCTGACTTTGAAGGCCAGTGGGATCTGATTACAGGATGTCCGCAGGACTGGGGCAAACAAGACTTCATTCCTGGAGGGTACAAACAAAATCTGTGCACGCCAGGACCCAAAGGAAAGCAGCAATAACTCCTTAGGAGACTGAACCAGATCTATCTTCTACTATTAGAGGGTCTCCTGTGGAGGTGTGGGCCAGCAATGGCTTGTCACTGGGGTTCTAGCAGCAGCAGTCCTGGGAGATGTCCCTTGGTGTAAGCCCTCTTGGAGGTGGCCTTAACCTCACCAGAGAGCCTGCAGATTCCAAGGCTGGGTCCCCTCATGCCAAACAACTCACTGGGAGGGAGCACAGACCCACCCATAAGCAAACAGTTGGATTAAAGCTTTACTGAGTACAGTCCTGGCCACAGAGCAAGGCTAGACTCAGTTATTCCCATGGGCAGTCCCTCCCATTAGGAAGTTTACACAGTCCTCTTAACCTCATCCACCAGAAGGCAGAAGAAGTAAGAACTACACCACATCACAGACAGTTAATCAAAATGAAAAGGCAGAGGGGTGATGTCCCAGATGACCCTCAGAAAAAAACCTAAGTGAAATGGAGATAGGAAAACTTTCAGAAAAAAAATTCAGAATAATAGTGCAGATGATTCAGGATCTTGGAAAAGGAATGGAGAAGTTGCAAGAAATGTTTACCAAAGACCTAGAAGAACTAAAGAACAATATACTAGAAGGAATCAATAGCAGAATAATTGAGGCAGAAGAATGGATAAGTGACCTGGAAGATGGATGGTGGAAATCATTGCTGCAAAACAGAATACAGAAGAAAGAATGAAGACCAAAAAAAAAAAAAAAGAAGACTCCCACAGGCCTCTAGAACAACATTTAAACACACTAACATTCACATTATAGGCGTCCCAGAAGGAGAAGGAGAGAGAGAAATCACCAAAGAAAATAATTGAGGAGATAATAGCTGAAAACTTTCCTAACACAGAAAAGGAAAACAGTCAACCAAGTCCAGGAAGGGAAAAGAGTTCCAGGAAGGATAAACCCAAGGAGAAGCACACACACAGTAATCAAATTGACAAAAATTAAAGACAAAGATAAAATATTAATAGCAACAAGGGAAAAAAAGACAAAATATAAGGAAAAAAAGATAAAATATAATCCTCATAATGTTATTAGCTGATTTCTCAAAAATAATTCTATAAGCCAGAAGGAAATGACATGATACATTTAAAATGATGAAAGGGAAGAACCAACAACCAAAAATACTCTACCCAGCAAGACTCTTATTCAGATTTGATGGAGAAATCAAAAGCTTCCCAGATAAGCAAAGGTTAAGAGAATTCAGCACCACCAAACAGCTTTAAGACAAATACTAAAGGAATTTCTCTACACAGGAAACACTAGAAAAGCCCTATAAAAATTAAACCCAAAACAGTTAAGAAAATAGTAATAGGATCATACATATCAATGATTACCTTAAGTGTAGATGATTTAAATGCACCTACCAAAAGACATAGACTGGTAGGGCAGATGAAAACATGTGCATGTGTGCACACTACCACTTCAAACTTAACCCCTCAAATTGTATGCAATCATTTTATATTGTTAGGTTGGTAGATTAACCATGTTTCCATTATGGTTTGCAACTGTAATTATCTTCTATTTTTTTTGTCTGGCTATTAATTGGGAAAATATATAAATATCTTTTATTATTGTGATTATATAACCAGTATTTGTTTTAATACCATTGTATCACAATTAGTCAACAGAAAATAACAGAATTTTATATAACTAAAACTACCATTTAACAGAAAACTCATCATCACTTTTTAGATTCCAGATGCTCATTAGAATTATCTTGAAATTTTCTAAAAAAATACAAATGCCCAGATTTTTTTTTTCTCCAAATCCCCAGATGTTATTCTAATAAGCAGTCATGTTTAAAAGTTGGACTATATGATGACCTTTTGTCTATTTTGTTTCACTTTTTCTATTTCATATTCAGTGCTCCCATTTCATTTAGCTCATGTTTTACAATTTCCTCATCTATTTTTTGCTGTTCTTTCTCAAGTTGTTGTCAAGTATAGTAGAAAAGCTTTTGTATACATATACATAAATAGTATATATAATCTATATTTTTAGAAAATGTATGAATTTTTGCTTAGCTAGAAAATTTATAACATTTTGGCTCCATTCATTTGACTAAGTATGAACAGAATGCTAGATTTCTAGTTTATATTCACTTAGAACTTAAGAGTTTCATTTATTCTGGCATTTAACATTACTGTTAAAAGTCTAGAGAGCTCATCTAAGTGATTTTAAAAATCTGAATGAGACTTGAAATTTCTAATCCAATTCTGAGAATATAAAGAAATACTATGTTATAAAAAAAGAAAAATTAATGGATTAAAGTTTAATTCCCAGCACCACCAAACAGCTTTAAGACAAATACTAAAGGAATTTCTCTACACAGGAAACACTAGAAAAGCCCTATAAAATTAAACCCAAAACAGTTAAGAAAATAGTAATAGGATCATACATATCAATGATTACCTTAAGTGTAGATGATTTAAATGCACCTACCAAAAGACATAGACTGGTAGGGCAGATGAAAACATGTGCATGTGTGCACACTACCACTTCAAACTTAACCCCTCAAATTGTATGCAATCATTTTATATTGTTAGGTTGGTAGATTAACCATGTTTCCATTATGGTTTGCAACTGTAATTATCTTCTATTTTTTTTGTCTGGCTATTAATTGGGAAAATATATAAATATCTTTTATTATTGTGATTATATAACCAGTATTTGTTTTAATACCATTGTATCACAATTAGTCAACAGAAAATAACAGAATTTTATATAACTAAAACTACCATTTAACAGAAAACTCATCATCACTTTTTAGATTCCAGATGCTCATTAGAATTATCTTGAAATTTTCTAAAAAAATACAAATGCCCAGATTTTTTTTTTCTCCAAATCCCCAGATGTTATTCTAATAAGCAGTCATGTTTAAAAGTTGGACTATATGATGACCTTTTGTCTATTTTGTTTCACTTTTTCTATTTCATATTCAGTGCTCCCATTTCATTTAGCTCATGTTTTACAATTTCCTCATCTATTTTTTGCTGTTCTTTCTCAAGTTGTTGTCAAGTATAGTAGAAAAGCTTTTGTATACATATACATAAATAGTATATATAATCTATATTTTTAGAAAATGTATAAATTTTTTGCTTAGCTAGAAAATTTATAACATTTTGGCTCCATTCATTTGACTAAGTATGAACAGAATGCTAGATTTCTAGTTTATATTCACTTAGAACTTAAGAGTTTCATTTATTCTGGCATTTAACATTACTGTTAAAAGTCTAGAGAGCTCATCTAAGTGATTTTAAAAATCTGAATGAGACTTGAAATTTCTAATCCAATTCTGAGAATATAAAGAAATACTATGTTATAAAAAAAGAAAAAGAAAGAGATTAACATAGGATAAGGTATTAGTTACTAATGTACAGATTTTGTTAAAATTCCACAAAAAAATTTTATGGTAGTGTCCATTGTTTTCACACCTTACTCAAGATTCCACATTGTATTTTAGTTGCATTGAACAGCTTAAGTTGCATCCAACAAATTCTGATAAATTCTCTTTTTACTTTTATTTTGTTACAAATATTTCTTAGTTTTCCTTATTATGACTCCTTTAGATACAACCCTCACTTAAAAATGGACATATAATTTCCAAATACACAAACAACGAAAAATCAGAAAACAAAATCAAAGAGGCAATCCCTTTCACCATCGCAACCAAAAGAATCAAATATCTAGGAATAAACCTACCCAAAGAAACAAAAGAACTGTACACAGAAAATTACAAGACACTCATGAGAGACATTAAAGAGTTAAACAGATGGAGAAATATTCCATGTTCCTGGGTCGGAAGAATCAATATTGTGAAAATGACCATACTACCAAATATCATCTATAGATTCAATGCGATCCCTATCAAACTTCCAATAACATTCTTCACAGAACTAGACCAACGAATAACACAGTTCATATGGAAACACAAAAGACCTCGAATAGCCAAAGCAATTCTGACAAAGAAGAATGGAGCTGGAGGGATCAGCCTCCCCAACTTCAGACTCTACTACAAAGCAACAGTCATCAAGACAGTATGGTACTGGCACAAAAACAGAACTATCGACCAATGGAACAAGATCGAGGACCCAGAGATAAACCCACGCACCTATGGGTACCTTATTTTTGACAAAGGAGGCAAAACTATAAAATGGGACAAAGACAGCCTCTTCAACAAATGGTGCTGGGAAAATTGGACAGCTACATGCAAGAAAATGAAGTTGGAACATACCCTGACACCATACACAAAGATCAACTCAAAATGGATTAAAGACTTAAATGTAAGACCAGAAACCATCAAACTCTTAGAGGAGAATATAGGCAAAACCCTCAAGGACATCAATCAAAGCAAGATCTTCTCTGACCCACCTACTAGAATAGTAGAACTAAAAAGACAAATGAACATGTGGGACCTAATGAAACTTAAAAGCTTTGGTACAGAAAAAGAAATTACAAAAAGGCTGAGCAGACAGCCCACAGAATGGGAGAAAACCATAGCAAATGAAACAACAGACAAAGAATTCATCTCCAAAATCTCCAAACAACTCAGACAACTCAGCACTGGAAAAACGAACAACCCAATCAAAAAATGGGAAAAGGACCTAAACAGACACCTCTCCAACGATGACATACAGATGGTCCAAAAACACATGAAACGATGCTCAACTTCACTAATAATTAGAGAAATGCCAATCAAAACTACAATGAGATATCACCTCACACCCATCAGAATGGCCATCATCCACAAATCGACAGACAATAAATGCTGGAGAGGCTGCGGAGAAAAGGGAACACTCCTGCATTGCTGGTGGGAGTGTAAATTGATACAGCCTCTATGGAAGACAGTCTGGAGATTTCTTAAAAAAACTAAAAATAGAAGCACCCTATGACCCAGCAATTCCACTCTTAGGCTTATACCCTGACGAAATCAAAACTGAAAGAAGCACCTGTACCCCAATGTTCATTGCAGCTCTCTATACAATAGCTAGAACATGGAAGGAACCTAGATGCCCATCGACAAACGAATGGATCCAAAAGCTCTGGTACATATATACAATGGAATACTACACAGCTGTAAAGAGAAATGCAGAAGAATCAGCCCTAATGAGGTGGCTGGATCTAGAACGTATCATCAAAAGTGAAGTCAGTCAGAAAGAGAAGGACAAATACAGTATATTAACACATATATATGGAATCTAGGTATGGCAGTACAAAAGATAAACCCACGCACCTATGGGTACCTTATTTTGACAAAGGAGGCAAAACTATAAAATGGGACAAAGACAGCCTCTTCAACAAATGGTGCTGGGAAAATTGGACAGCTACATGCAAGAAAATGAAGTTGGAACATACCCTGACACCATACACAAAGATCAACTCAAAATGGATTAAAGACTTAAATGTAAGACCAGAAACCATCAAACTCTTAGAGGAGAATATAGGCAAAACCCTCAAGGACATCAATCAAAGCAAGATCTTCTCTGACCCACCTACTAGAATAGTAGAACTAAAAAGACAAATGAACATGTGGGACCTAATGAAACTTAAAAGCTTTGGTACAGAAAAAGAAATTACAAAAAGGCTGAGCAGACAGCCCACAGAATGGGAGAAAACCATAGCAAATGAAACAACAGACAAAGAATTCATCTCCAAAATCTCCAAACAACTCAGACAACTCAGCACTGGAAAAACGAACAACCCAATCAAAAAATGGGAAAAGGACCTAAACAGACACCTCTCCAACGATGACATACAGATGGTCCAAAAACACATGAAACGATGCTCAACTTCACTAATAATTAGAGAAATGCCAATCAAAACTACAATGAGATATCACCTCACACCCATCAGAATGGCCATCATCCACAAATCGACAGACAATAAATGCTGGAGAGGCTGCGGAGAAAAGGGAACACTCCTGCATTGCTGGTGGGAGTGTAAATTGATACAGCCTCTATGGAAGACAGTCTGGAGATTTCTTAAAAAAACTAAAAATAGAAGCACCCTATGACCCAGCAATTCCACTCTTAGGCTTATACCCTGACGAAATCAAAACTGAAAGAAGCACCTGTACCCCAATGTTCATTGCAGCTCTCTATACAATAGCTAGAACATGGAAGGAACCTAGATGCCCATCGACAAACGAATGGATCCAAAAGCTCTGGTACATATATACAATGGAATACTACACAGCTGTAAAGAGAAATGCAGAAGAATCAGCCCTAATGAGGTGGCTGGATCTAGAACGTATCATCAAAAGTGAAGTCAGTCAGAAAGAGAAGGACAAATACAGTATATTAACACATATATATGGAATCTAGTAGGATGGTGATGATGGCACATGCAGTGAAGCGACAGAAAGACAGACATGGACAGTGGACATATGGACATTGTGGGGAAGGAACAGTGGGTGAGAGGCATAAAGGAAGTAGCATGAAGGCCTGTACTATCATAAGTGAAGAAAATAGCTCTAGTCATTGCTCTGTGAGAAAAGGGGATCCTTCAGGGGTGCTGTGTGATGGTCGGGAGGGGAGGGAAGGGGGGGATATACATATGACTAATCTGAGAACATACATATCTGTAAACAACAAAACTCTGTAAAAGTTAAAAGTAAAATAAAGGTTTAAAAAAAAAAAAAGAAAAAAAAAATGGACATATAATTTCCAAATACATGGAACTTTTAAAGTGCCTTTGATATTAATTTCTCATTTTGATATTAATTTCTCATTTAAATGCTTGATATTAATTTTTGCTTTGATATTAATTCTTTGATATTAATTTCTCATTTAAATGCTTTCTTCTCTGCAATTACCCTCTGTGTTTTTCCAATCATTTAACTTTATTGAAGCTTTCAATGGCTAAGTCAAAGATTTCTCTTGGTAAACGTACTTGAAAATATGCGGGTTATTTTCAATTATTTTGTGAAACTGATTTGTAACATAATTCCACAGTGAGAAAAGAACAAAGTACATATAATTTAAATACCTTTAGAGCATAAAATGTTTACACCTTTTTTTTTTTTTTGGCCTCTTTTATTGATTTTTTTATTTATTTTTATCCATCTTTTATTCTTCAAGCCTATGTTGGCCTCCCATTGCAGTGGCCTCTCTCATTGCAGAGCACTGGCTCTGGGCTCATGCGCTCCAGTGCACTGGCTCACAATTGGACACACTGGTCCAACCACTCCGTGGCATGTGGGATCTTCCCAGGCCAGGGAGCGAACCAGTGCCCCTTGCATTGCAAGGTGGACTCCTTACCCACTAGACCACCAGGGAAGCCCGACACCTTGTTTTATGTCCCTGGATGTGTTCCAGTGTCTCCTGGTTTATAGTCTATGAGAACTTTAGAATTCGTATCCTGTTATTGTATGAACATTGTATAAATCTTAATTATGTTGAATTTTCTCATAGTGATTTTCAGGTCTGCTATATCCTCCTATTTCTCTATTCATTCTATTAATTTTTGACTAATATTGAAACTCAACTAAAAATCTTAATTTATCTACTTAAAAAATACTATAATATATAATGGAACTATATGTAATTTTTTTCTGTATTTCAGTCATTGCTCTGGGAGAAAAGGGGATCCTTCAGGGGTGCTGTGTGATGGTGGGGAGGGGAGGGAAGGGGGGGATATACATATGACTAATCTGAGAACATACATATCTGTAAACAACAAAACTCTGTAAAAGTTAAAAGTAAAATAAAGGTTTAAAATAAAATAAAAAAAAATGGACATATAATTTCCAAATACATGGAACTTTTAAAGTGCCTTTGATATTAATTTCTCATTTTGATATTAATTTCTCATTTAAATGCTTGATATTAATTTTTGCTTTGATATTAATTCTTTGATATTAATTTCTCATTTAAATGCTTTCTTCTCTGCAATTACCCTCTGTGTTTTTCCAATCATTTAACTTTATTGAAGCTTTCAATGGCTAAGTCAAAGATTTCTCTTGGTAAACGTACTTGAAAATATGCGGGTTATTTTCAATTATTTTGTGAAACTGATTTGTAACATAATTCCACAGTGAGAAAAGAACAAAGTACATATAATTTAAATACCTTTAGAGCATAAAATGTTTACACCTTTTTTTTTTTTTTGGCCTCTTTTATTGATTTTTTTATTTATTTTTATCCATCTTTTATTCTTCAAGCCTATGTTGGCCTCCCATTGCAGTGGCCTCTCTCATTGCAGAGCACTGGCTCTGGGCTCATGCGCTCCAGTGCACTGGCTCACAATTGGACACACTGGTCCAACCACTCCGTGGCATGTGGGATCTTCCCAGGCCAGGGAGCGAACCAGTGCCCCTTGCATTGCAAGGTGGACTCCTTACCCACTAGACCACCAGGGAAGCCCGACACCTTGTTTTATGTCCCTGGATGTGTTCCAGTGTCTCCTGGTTTATAGTCTATGAGAACTTTAGAATTCGTATCCTGTTATTGTATGAACATTGTATAAATCTTAATTATGTTGAATTTTCTCATAGTGATTTTCAGGTCTGCTATATCCTCCTATTTCTCTATTCATTCTATTAATTTTTGACTAATATTGAAACTCAACTAAAAATCTTAATTTATCTACTTAAAAAATACTATAATATATAATGGAACTATATGTAATTTTTTTCTGTATTTTCCACGTCTCCTGTAAATGTGTTATAATACTCTCATAATTTAAAAAAGAAAAAAAGCCAGGTTCTGCTCCCAGCTGAGTCTGTTAGCCCATTAAACTGAGCAAGAAGTTTAGCTTCTTGAATCTCTCTTTATGTAAAAACTAAAGCTCATACATATTCCTATTTCTCCAAGAAGATTGTTACAATGAGTAAATAAGGTGCTCTGTGTATGGATCTTTGACTTACAATGAGGTTACATACCAATAAAGCTATCATAAATTGAAAATAAAGTAAAAATGGCATTTAATACTCCCACTGAACTTCACAGTTTAGTCTCACCTACCTTAAAAGTGTCTAGAACGCTTAGATTAGGCTATAGTGGGATAATTATCATCCAACAAAGCTCATTTTACAATAAACTGTTGAATATCAAATGTAATCTAGCAAATATTCTACTGAAAGTGAAAAACTGAAAGAGTCTCAATATATCAGTCGTCGACCTTGTGATTGCACTGGCTAACTGGGATCTGCATCATACCACATACTACTAGTCTGAAAAAAGATCAACATTCAATATCTGAACTACAATTTATACTGAATGTGTGCTGCTCTCTCACTACTGTAAAGTCAAAAAACTTTAAGTCAAACCACCCGAAGTCAGGGACTGTCTGTATTTTGAATCTAAAAATCATTATATAAATATAAGGTAAGAAATAAGAACGTCCTCATAAAAGAAAGGCCACATGGCATGAACATGTTTCCTTTGTCAATTTTGAATCTAAAAATCATTATATAAATATAAGGTAAGAATAAACTCACCCACTAGACCACCAGGGAAGCCCGACACCTTGTTTTATGTCCCTGGATGTGTTCCAGTGTCTCCTGGTTTATAGTCTATGAGAACTTTAGAATTCGTATCCTGTTATTGTATGAACATTGTATAAATCTTAATTATGTTGAATTTTCTCATAGTGATTTTCAGGTCTGCTATATCCTCCTATTTCTCTATTCATTCTATTAATTTTTGACTAATATTGAAACTCAACTAAAAATCTTAATTTATCTACTTAAAAAATACTATAATATATAATGGAACTATATGTAATTTTTTTCTGTATTTTCCACGTCTCCTGTAAATGTGTTATAATACTCTCATAATTTAAAAAAGAAAAAAAAAAGCCAGGTTCTGCTCCCAGCTGAGTCTGTTAGCCCATTAAACTGAGCAAGAAGTTTAGCTTCTTGAATCTCTCTTTATGTAAAAACTAAAGCTCATACATATTCCTATTTCTCCAAGAAGATTGTTACAATGAGTAAATAAGGTGCTCTGTGTATGGATCTTTGACTTACAATGAGGTTACATACCAATAAAGCTATCATAAATTGAAAATAAAGTAAAAATGGCATTTAATACTCCCACTGAACTTCACAGTTTAGTCTCACCTACCTTAAAAGTGTCTAGAACGCTTAGATTAGGCTATAGTGGGATAATTATCATCCAACAAAGCTCATTTTACAATAAACTGTTGAATATCAAATGTAATCTAGCAAATATTCTACTGAAAGTGAAAAACTGAAAGAGTCTCAATATATCAGTCGTCGACCTTGTGATTGCACTGGCTAACTGGGATCTGCATCATACCACATACTACTAGTCTGAAAAAAGATCAACATTCAATATCTGAACTACAATTTATACTGAATGTGTGCTGCTCTCTCACTACTGTAAAGTCAAAAAACTTTAAGTCAAACCACCCGAAGTCAGGGACTGTCTGTATTTTGAATCTAAAAATCATTATATAAATATAAGGTAAGAAATAAGAACGTCCTCATAAAAGAAAGGCCACATGGCATGAACAGGCAATTGATAATAATACTACCCATGAATGTTAGGAGATCACTCAATTTCATAAATGAGAATTATACATCCTAAAGTCCTCCTTTATTTTCACTAAATAGAAAGAGAACAATCTCAAAATTGATAATATTTATGAAGGGTGTTAATAATATCCATAATTTGCCTTTAAATAGAAGAATTTTGACCATTTTCTTTGCCTCAGTCCTAAAACCATATTTATTAAGAAAACACAAATATGTACATAAACATCTGTGTTTGAGAATCCTCATCACAGCAATTTTATAAGGAAAAATATGGCAACAACATAAATATACAAAAATAGATGTTAAAATAATAATAGTATAGTTGTAAGAAAGAATGAATCCATTAATCATCATGACTTAAAAGACTATTTAATGTGGAAATAAGCAGAGAAAATTGTCCTTGTTAACACCCAGCATATAGCTGACAATTTTCAAAACACTGGAAGCAGAGTGAAAGATAAACAAACCCCCTGATTTGTGGAGCTTAGAGTTTAAGTGGAAATAACTAGATAAATCGTAGATTTCAGATGGTCACAGTCATTATAGTTATGTGTTAAATATGTATTCAAATAAAGACTACAAAGAAATCTAAAATGAGAACAATATTATCTTTAGATAATTAGAAAACAGACATTAATTTTACTCCTATACTTTATTTTCCAGAGGTCTTAATGACATGGAAAATGGCAAACCTTATAAAATTATAGTCAAAGAAAGGGTTTCTAATTTTCATTACAAAAAATAAAATGAGCACATATTCATTAAGAATCAATGAGGGACTTCCCTGACAGTCCAGTGGTTAAGACTTTCATTTTTCCAATGCAGGGAATGTGGGTGTAATCCTTGGTCAAGGGGATTCCACATGTCTTAGGGCCAAAAAAACAAAACATAAAACAGAAGCAATACTGTAACAAATTCAATAAAGACTTTTAAATGGTCCTCATCAAAAAAATCTTAAAAAATAAAAGGAATCAATGATGTAACCAGTAACCTCTGCTTTCAAGGACTTACAGTTTCATTTAATTGAAACAAATGGACATAGATTAAAGATGAAAGAAAATCAGATCAGGACAAGTTGGAGTAGTGAGGGGATGTGGGGACTGGAGGGGTTCAGAGGTCACCTAGGATTCATATGATCAGACTCTTAGAGAAAAGGCCAGCAGATAAGGGACATGGTTTTGGCAGGCCTAAGGGGCAGTAAGTAAATTCCTCTGTTGGAAATAGTCAGTTTTGTTAAAACAACTTTATTGAGATATCTTCTATATGTAAACACTGTATATATTTAAAGCATATAACTTGATGTTTTGATATAGGTACACACTGTGGAAAGTTCAGAATCAAGCTAAATATAGTTTCACTGTGTGTGTTTGTGTGTGGCATGTGTGTGTTGAGAAGAATTTGAGATCTATCCTCTTAGCAAATTTCATGTAGATAATACTGTTAACTATTTTTACCATACTGTACATTAGATCTCCGGATCTCATTCCTCTTACATAACTTTGTACCTTAATTTCTCTTTTCGCCACCAACATGGGCAATTACCATTCTACTTCTTTCAGTCTAACAAAAGATACCTGCACTCTTGTGTTCACTGAAGCATTACTCACAATAACTGAGATATAAAAATAATATTTTAAAGTCAGGTGAAAGAGAAGAAATTGAGGGTACACGGATATTTTGGAAGTCTTAAAAGCAGAGTTGGGACTTCCTTGGTGGCCCAGTGGATAAAGAATCCATAGGCCAATGCAGGGGACACAGGGTCAATCCCTGGTCCTGGAAAATCCTACATGCCACGGAGCAACTAAGCCTGTGCGCCACCACTACTGAAGCCTGCATGCTCTAGGGACTGCCAGACCACAACTAATGAGCCCCTGCACCACAGCTACTGAAGTCTATGTGCCCTATAGCCAGCAAACCACAACTACTGAAGGTACATGCCACAACTACTGCAGCCCGTGAACCTACAGCACGTGCTCCACAACAAGAGAAGCCACTGCAATGAGAAGCTCATGCACCACGACTAGAGAGTAGACCCTACTCTCTACAACCAGGGAAAACTGGCACAAAGTCAAAAATAAATAAATAAATAAAAAGTTGTATGTTAGAAATACTTCCTAAAAAAACAGAAGCGAGTTTGCTCTTGATGATGTACATAGTAAGACTTCACTGAATATTTTGGAACAAATAATGACATTCTGAAAGCAGAATTAATATACAAGGTGATGAGAGAGTAATGAGCATAGAAAATGAGCTATAAGGCTGAAGTGTTAAAGAGCTGAACTTGAGTGATGACAACTATAATGAGGAGGAAGGCAAAGCCCCTGTTTGCCATTTCAAAACAGTCTTTGAAAAGACTGACACAGCCTAAGATTTCTCAAGCAAAGTTAAAATAAAGCTCAGAAAATTCCCCAATCCCGATATCTTCTATATGTAAACACTGTATATATTTAAAGCATATATTGATGTTTTGATATAGGTACACACTGTGGAAAGTTCAGAATCAAGCTAAATATAGTTTCACTGTGTGTGTTTGTGTGTGGCATGTGTGTGTTGAGAAGAATTTGAGATCTATCCTCTTAGCAAATTTCATGTAGATAATACTGTTAACTATTTTTACCATACTGTACATTAGATCTCCGGATCTCATTCCTCTTACATAACTTTGTACCTTAATTTCTCTTTTCGCCACCAACATGGGCAATTACCATTCTACTTCTTTCAGTCTAACAAAAGATACCTGCACTCTTGTGTTCACTGAAGCATTACTCACAATAACTGAGATATAAAAATAATATTTTAAAGTCAGGTGAAAGAGAAGAAATTGAGGGGTACACGGATATTTTGGAAGTCTTAAAAGCAGAGTTGGGACTTCCTTGGTGGCCCAGTGGATAAAGAATCCATAGGCCAATGCAGGGGACACAGGGTCAATCCCTGGTCCTGGAAAATCCTACATGCCACGGAGCAACTAAGCCTGTGCGCCACCACTACTGAAGCCTGCATGCTCTAGGGACTGCCAGACCACAACTAATGAGCCCCTGCACCACAGCTACTGAAGTCTATGTGCCCTATAGCCAGCAAACCACAACTACTGAAGGTACATGCCACAACTACTGCAGCCCGTGAACCTACAGCACGTGCTCCACAACAAGAGAAGCCACTGCAATGAGAAGCTCATGCACCACGACTAGAGAGTAGACCCTACTCTCTACAACCAGGGAAAACTGGCACAAAGTCAAAAATAAATAAATAAATAAAAAGTTGTATGTTAGAAATACTTCCTAAAAAAACAGAAGCGAGTTTGCTCTTGATGATGTACATAGTAAGACTTCACTGAATATTTTGGAACAAATAATGACATTCTGAAAGCAGAATTAATATACAAGGTGATGAGAGAGTAATGCGAGCATAGAAAATGAGCTATAAGGCTGAAGTGTTAAAGAGCTGAACTTGAGTGATGACAACTATAATGAGGAGGAAGGCAAAGCCCCTGTTTGCCATTTCAAAACAGTCTTTGAAAAGACTGACACAGCCTAAGATTTCTCAAGCAAAGTTAAAATAAAGCTCAGATTCAAATCTGACCACAGACAACGAACTGAACAACTGATGAATTATTTCCAGTGAATGAAATTATCCAACAGTCATTAAGAAGAAGCAAAAAGTGAAATTTCAAGTTAATATTGTCCCCTCAGATCACTCTCATGGGTTACTAAGGGAAAGAGTTCTATTAGGGCACGTCATTCGTGATCAATACAGTAATGGCTACCGACACACCAGAATTGATTTCTGCTCCTTTGAGTCAGCAGGGTTGAAATGGAGAAATGAACAAACAGTCATCACTTCCTTATCACAAATTAGAATCAGCATGCAAGTCTATATAGCCTGGCAATTTGCTGCTTACATATGCCAAAATACATTTAAATCCAAAGTTATTTTAGATACTGGATTCATTTTTGTGTCATGACAACTTAATGAAAATTTGAAAAGATGCTACCAAACCTTGCTGCTTTAAGACCTGCTGATAATAAGAAGGGTATACAACTTCCTAAAACTGGAGAAGAGATGACAGAAAATGATTAAATTTAGAGCGCCTGGTTTTCCATTTTCCTCCAGATCAATTCTTCTTTGATAATTTTGGTAACCTCTATCTTCTTTGGCAACCCTTTGGTAACCTCTTCCCTATGCAGCTATGGTAAAGATGCCCTGAGGGCTTCTACAAATGTATCAAAGGTCCACGGTATTTCTTCTATCTACTTCAATAATCTGTATAACAGGTATTTCCAAAGCAAACAATGTTCTCCAAATTTGTTCCCACATCCATTAAACTTAAACTTGCACTTAACTGAATCATCCCATTTCTAAGAAATGAAAGAATAGTTCATATTAAATTGTTTCACTTCAAAGGCCTCTGAAATTTATACTCTTTTATAGAGAAAATACTTTAAAGCAAGCAGAAAGGAGTGGTATACACCAATTTCATGTTATCTATGAGATAATAGGCCACACCTTTTGCAAGTTTGATTCATGCTGATTTTGCCTCAATTTGAACCCTCCACTAATCTTATCAGTTTAGGCCAGGTTTTGTAAAGAGCAATTAAATCACAAAGTCAGTGCACAGCATCTTGTTAATGAGATTCATCCATTTCCTCAAGAAACATTAATGAGGCTTCTCTACCCTTGGAAAGGTATAAAAAGTCAGAAAAGACAAGATACAATCTCTGTGCTCAAATTTCTCAGTCTTAAGAGAGAGATACAATTTCCTGAGTGTAAAGAACGCTTGCTTACAAGTAGATGACTAGGTGAAGGCTCATCTAAATGGGTACCCACCTCAGATTGGAAGCTTCCAGAGAACTTTCCAGAAAGGGGGTTGGCAAAATATGCCTTCAAGTCAAAACTAGCTCACTTGGTTTTGTGAGAACGTATTTTTTAAAAAAAAAAAAAAAAAAAAAAAACCTTTATTTTACTTTTAACTTTTACAGAGTTTTGTTGTTTACAGATATGTATGTTCTCAGATTAGTCATATGTATATCCCCCCCTTACCTCCCCTCCCGACCATCACACAGCACCCCTGAAGGATCCCCTTTTCTCACAGAGCAATGACTAGAGCTATTTTCTTCACTTATGATAGTACTTTGGAAAAAAGAAATTTGCTACCAAACCTTGCTGCTTTAAGACCTGCTGATAATAAGAAGGGTATACAACTTCCTAAAACTGGAGAAGAGATGACAGAAAATGATTAAATTTAGAGCGCCTGGTTTTCCATTTTCCTCCAGATCAATTCTTCTTTGATAATTTTGGTAACCTCTATCTTCTTTGGCAACCCTTTGGTAACCTCTTCCCTATGCAGCTATGGTAAAGATGCCCTGAGGGCTTCTACAAATGTATCAAAGGTCCACGGTATTTCTTCTATCTACTTCAATAATCTGTATAACAGGTATTTCCAAAGCAAACAATGTTCTCCAAATTTGTTCCCACATCCATTAAACTTAAACTTGCACTTAACTGAATCATCCCATTTCTAAGAAATG